>OU015490.1:182017575-182417575 GCA_907164885.2 Dolomedes plantarius | reverse complement strand
AAAAGTTCAGGAGAATTCTATTTTCCAGCTAGACAGAGCTCCTCTATATTTTGCCAGTATCGTGCGGGAATTTCTTAACGAAACATATCCTCAGTGATGGGTCGGACGGAAGGGCGGATTACCTTGCCCCCAAGGTCTCCAGACTTTAAACCCATGGACTTCTATTTTTGAGATTAAGTAAACACACAATTATATTCCATTCAAGTTCGAAACCTGGACCATTTAAAAGAAAGGATCACTGAAGCTATTTCGTCTATCACACCGGATGTTCCGTGCTGTGTATGAGAAAAGACTGAAAATAGTCTTGACGTCTGTAGGACAATTAAGGGATAAACATGGAAGTCTGATGAACAGGTATGAAACGTGGAGATTTTCTCTTCAATTTGACGTATAAATCATCTCCCTGCAATGCTTTGTTTCGAGGCTATAACAATCTAAAACTCCACTGTTATGTTTCGGACACACTGTGTGCATATTTTGCCCTCTATTTTACCCTTTTGTGTCATCTTAATAAATGATATTTTATAAAGCTATTAGGCAATATCCCCAATTACTAAAATTAGTATCTCAATATTAAAGCATTAATCATCATGGTATATTAAATGTCAAACACCTTAGTCATTAACTGCATACAAGTATGACATATGAGAAACATACTATAATGGTAGAACAAGTACTTTCAAAGTATATAACCGGGATTTATGACATAGAATCCAAACCTTGAGAACGTAAATTTCGTTTACTCATTAGTCTTCCTAAAATTGAATATTTCAAATTTAATGTTTAAGAAAATTTTACTGATTATATCACCACCTAAAGCTAGGGTGGGCAATTGTTTGGCTCGGGTCCGCTTTGTGGAAGCGGGGGTTAGCAGAGGGCCGCTCCTTTTATCATTATTGCATTTATTAGTTAATTTTGTATTTCAGAAAATGTATAAATGATATCATAAGAATCTATAAATATAAAAGAAATAAAATATTGGCAGTTTTTATGGCTGTCTTGGAGCTTTTGGCTGACTTTGGCAGTTTTTCTGGTTGTCGGGATTTTTCTGGCTCTCTTGATGTTGTAAAGACTTTTGTCTTCTGTAGAAAGGGGTGTTATGCCTTTTCAGTCCCTCTTCCTGCACTCCTCACTTCCCTTTCGGAAATGTCTTTGTCGCGGATGTGCAATCGCCTCCGGTCTGGAACATCTGCTGCCGACTTGGGGCATCATTAATCTTTCAGACTTCCCCCCACCTGGTCGGTGGAGGTTTAAGGGGACAGGCTACGATCTTGGCTGGGTCAGCACTTTCGATCATTATGTACCAGTCATTAGGGGTATGGATGTTGGCCCACCTTTTCTTGCCAAGCTTTGTTTTATGGGCGGTTTTCTGGGGGCACACTTTTTCTGGCAACCCCTTCTTGAGAATGGCTGACCACAGCCGTTGGGAGTTCGTTTGTGAGTTGTGAGTTGGACATGTCTAGATTTTGAGCGGGTTAGAAGTCAGTTCACTGTACGTGTATGTGCTAATAAAGACTTTAAAACGGATTCCCAATGGTATTTCTTTCTGCTCCCGGAGTCCTGTTTGTTCTGCAGCGCGGGTTTCTCTTCCTGCCCAAACACAACGCAAGATAAAACGCTGAACAGGCGGAATGTCCTTGTAACATTAGCGGGCCGCAAAAAAAAAAAAAAAAAAAAAAAAAAAAAAAAAAAAAAAAAAAAAAAAAAAAAAAAAAATCTGTACCGGGCCGCAATTTATCCACCCCTGACCTAAAGGATGATTACTGTGTATTATTACACACATAGTTGAATACCGATATTGCAGTATTATACATATACAGTTACGTTACGTCAAAAATTAAACTCGGACTCGGAATACTCTCTTTATGTCCTTTTGAAGCTTAATTCAATTGTTGTTGTTGTTGTTGTTGTTGTTGTTTCTGATGCCCCTTGGGCGGATGTTGTTGTTGTTGTTGTTGTTTCTGATGCCCCTTGGGCATTCCAGACCAGTTCCATATAGGCTAACGGGCTGAGTGGTGCGGCTCCGGTTTATAATGGGATGACAAGAGTTGGAGTACAATTTAGGCCAGGTGCCACCTCAAGACAGTAATGATTTACAAAACATATGATAACAACTCTAACTTGGAATAGGTGCAACCCTTTAACCACATTAAAAGTGATACATTTTAAATTTTCATATATGTTTAAAGAGTGGTGTTTTATATAAATTTAAAATGAGGAATTTATGAGGGAATTGTGCACCGTAATTTCCATTTCTGCTGCAAATTATTCTCATATTTATTATTTGCTAAGCATTTATCGTTTAAATATTATCGTATATAGAATCCTAGAAAGAATGTTATTGTTCTGAAAGAGAGCTTAATTCATGCCTCCAATAAAGAAACGTCCATTTATGGTTAAAATTATTCTTATATTTATAATTTGCTAAACATTAAATATACCACTTTTCTTTTAAATATATCCCTTCATAGAACACTCGAACAATGGGATGGTTCTGAAATAGTGCTTGATTCAGAAATAAAATTAAGCAACTTTCTTTTGTGGAGAATGTTATTCTTATATTTATTAATTTCTTTATAATATGCCCCTTCATTGAATACTCAAAACAATGCGATTGTTTTGAAATAACGCTTGATTCAGGCACCCTTGTCTAGACATATCATATTGACACTAACTTTAAATGTGAAAATTAATGCATTTTCTATCTAATTTAAGCATAGTTAATTAATTCACTTTTAAAAGAGAAAAAAAACTAAAATTTGGTTCTCTAAAATTACATTTTTCAACTGACAAAAAGAATGAAGTTTTGTAACAAAGCAGCATCAGTCATTTATCAAAAGAAAACAAATTCATTGCTAGTTATTGTTATTAAAAGTCTATCATTCACCTTCAAAAAAAAATAATCAAGACGATGTCAATAGTAATTCTGAAATCTAAATTAATTAATCTCTTATTGAAAATTCATTCTTTTTCATTCCTAAATCATTTTAAACATGTTATTCTCCAGAAAGACTTCGATGATATTTCTGAACGCTTAATTAATTAATCAGTGCCTAAAAATTAATCAGTTTTTATCCTTCGTATTTAAGTATACGGAAATTTTAATACCTAAAGTTGAGGCACATCATAGTTTTAAAAAAAAAATTGAAATCAGACAGCCATCTTTTTCGATACGGGAAAATAAATTAAATCTTTTAAATGCTTCATAATATTTTAATATCGTGCGTTATATTTCGAGAATTTTTTTAAACTTTAATTAATTCTTGATGGTTTATGAATTACAAAAATTAAGCAACCTAAATAAATTTATAAGTATAAATTCATGGTTATTTTTATAGAAATTAGCACTTTAAAATAATTAGAAAGGATTAAAATTCCCAACTCATTTACAGATATTTCAGTCGCAATGAACTTACTGTTCTGTAAGTACGCTAAAACAACTTCTTTACTAATGGAACTTTGAAAACGTTTTATAGAATACATCAAACAATTTTCCGTCATATTTGCCTTAGGGAAATGACGCATATATATATATATATAACTCTTTCCACATAAAACAGATAAAGGAGTGGTAAAAATCTTAATTTAATGGACCGTAATTTGTTAGTACTAAAACAATTCAAAAATTTGTGCGATATAATTATTACATTATGACATTAAAATTTCATTCTAACTTAAACAATAATACTTACTTTTAAGTTGTTCATTTTCAAATAAACCCGTATCAAAATCACCGTTACATATTGAGTGTAAGAAAATTTCCAGTCTATATTTCATTCCTATTCTGCTAATAAACTTTCAAATGACTGCACACCAGGGAATCCAAACAAAACCGGATTCTCTGACATGCAATTGTTAGACTATCCAAACAAAACTGTTTTCGAAGAGCTTAGTTTACGCTGCTAATTTATGGGAGTCATTCACGCATAATATTAGGCGATAATTAATCTAGATCATCATAACAGATTGAAAACTCGGCCGTGTTAGATGACGAAATTTAGTGGGTTCTCGTGTGAAAGTAAAATTTTGTTCTTTAAAGATGAAAGCGTGTCAGTATTCTGTGTAGTAAATAAATTATTATATTACATTTATTGATGCGAGAAATTTAAGAATTCAGAAGCATTCCGTTGAGCGTTAAATGTCTTCCAAATCAATCACAGGTGTTAATGCTAATTTAGTCAGCTTTAATTTTGACGAGAAAAATATAATTATATGTTTGTTTTACAGAGATTTAAAAAATATTTCTACAATTACAGTTATTTTAAATTTGCAAGTACACTCTGTCACAAAAAATATATGCACCCAGAAAAAATCGAGCTATTATCACGAAACTTGGTAGGAATGTCGTCTGGTAAGAGATATCCAAATGATTAAAATTTCGACACCAATGAGACAAGGGTAAGCGCGCTATGCGCATATGAGATGCGCAGCTAGGAGAGTTTAAAAGCATGATTGCTCGTGCCATAGGGTAAGTCAAACAAATCCGTCGACTTAGATGGACGGTATTGGGACTAGATATGCCCCTGAGACATAACCGGCGACAGTAGGAACAATTGTCGGACTTTGAGAGGGGGCGTATAGTAGGCCTCATAGAAGCAGGTTGGTCGAAGAGGCGTATCGGCCTGCCACCTCGGTCGGAACAATATAGTAGTTGCTCGGTGTTGGTAACAATGCATCACGGTAGAGAGAATCTACCGTCGCGGAGGGTCAGGGCGTTCCAGGAACAGAAATGTCAGCGAGGATCGCGCAATCATAAGAGCGGCCACGTCCGCACCAACAATGTCGCTAAAATTTGTTCGACGCCATTTACCACCTTCCACACATCCGGTGGTATCAAGCGAAACCATTCGGAGACGACTGGTCGACGCAGGTATAAGGAGCCGAAGTCCATTAAGACGCCTACCATTGACCCCACATCATAGGCAGTGTCGATTGGATTTTTGCCGACCTCGGGCAATCTGGAGTGTGATCGACTTGGGGCGTGTGATCTTCAGCGCTGAATCCCGATTCAGTCTCAATGCTGATGACTAGCGCATACGCGTGTGGAGGTGGCTAGGCCACCGGTCCGATCCGGCATTTGTTGTCGAGAGGCATACGGCAATTGCAAGAGATGTGATAGTGTGGGAAGCGATTTGTTGGGACGCACGATCACCTCTAGTCGTCCTTTAACACACTTTGACGGCACGCAGTTACATGGACGAGATTTTAACGCCAGTTGTACTGCCTATGCTATCAAGTCGGCCAGGTGCTATCAAGTCGGCCAGCAAGACAACGCTCGTCCACATACTGCGCGACTCTGCCAACAATGTATTTAAAAATATGACGTACTCCCATGGTCTGTCAGGTCACCAGACCTCTCGCCAATAGAGCATGTCGGAGACGTGCTTGGAAGGCAACTGTAGCCGTCCCGGAATACTGGTGAATTAACCGCCCAGTTTCAAAGATTATGCTATTATCTTCCGCAGGAGGTCATAGGTGACCTCACGGATTCGAGTCTACGCCGTGTTTCGGCTTTTATAGCTGCCAGATTGGATTTATTACTTGTTGATTTGTAACCTTTTTCATGCCATATCTTCTTAATAAAACGGTCTGTTCTTCTGAATTTGTAATCATTTTCGTATCTCCTCATACACTACATACATGTTAAGTTTCGTGATAGTAGCTCGTTTCCTTCTGGGTGCATATATTTTTTTGTGGTAGAGTGTATGATATAGAATTAACGTTTTTAAGAAAAAGAAGTATTTCGTTGATTTGGTAACTAACGTTTAAAAATATTTATTAGCGAGTAGAATTTATTTCCTTTTCTTAAGATGTTTGAAGAAAATTTAATTCGAATGATTCATTCACCTATGGGTTAAAAATATATGTTAAAAAGACGGAGGATTACACACCCACATATTATATATATATATATATATAGCGACACCTGTGAAATAATGGAAAATCTTTATTAATAGGGGGTTGGACCACCCTTTGACTAAGTACAGATTTAATGCGACGTGGGATAGATGCATAAAGGTCATGGACAATATTTAAAGGAATATTAAGCCATTCCTCCTGCAGAGCGGTCTCTAATTTCGAAAGTCCGGATGGAGGTGGAAATCGGGAACGAAGTTTGGACTCCAAATATTGCCATAAATGTTCAATAATATTCAAGTCCGGAGACTGGGGGGGGGGCAGGCGAGATGTTCAACAGCATCGTCATGCTCTTCGAACCATTCTTGACCACACCTAGCAGTGTGGATAGGGGCGTTGTCGTCTTGAAAAAGCGGTCGCTCTCCAGGGAATACAGTCTGGACAAAAGGATGGACATGATCCCCTAGAACGCTTAGATAGTGATTGGATTTGATCCTTCCTTGCAGATTAATAAGTGGCCCAAGACCGCGCCAAGATATCGCACCCCGTACCATAATGGAGCCACCTCCGTGCTTCACAGTCGGCAAGAGGCATTCAGGATGAAACGCTTCTTTGGGAGTTCTCCAGACATAAACACTTCCGGTCGTCTGAAATAGGGTGAATGACGATTCATCTGACCATATTACCCGTTGCCACTGCTGTGGAGACCAGCCTTTGTGATCTCTGCACCACTGGCGTCGCTTGAAAGCATTAGTTGCTGTCACCAAGGGTTTAAAAATTGCCACGCTGCCATAAATGTTTGCAGCATGGAGTCCCCTTTTAACAGGTCTTGTTGAAACGGGGTCCTGGAGATGACTGTTCATTTCAGATGTTATCTCGGATAACGATTGCCTGTGCTTTCGGGCTACTATGCGCTTCAAGTCCCGTCTATCCCTATAAGCAAGCTTGGACTTTTGGCCACTGTTGTGCTTTGAAGACGTCGTCTTACCCTCTTTCGTGTACGCTGTCATAACGGCTGATACCATACTCCTTGCAAACTCCAAAAGGTTTGCTGTTTCGGTAACCGATGCTCCACTTAAACGCGCTCCAACTATCATTCCTCTTCGGATCTCTGACAGGTCTGACATTTCAACTTATCACAGACAGTTCGATAGAAGCATGCAACGTAGGTGACTGCTGTTGAGAGACTGATACCTTTTTCTTCAGGCTCACTAGGTGGCAGACTTCTGTTGCAGGTGGCGCGGCTGTACTGCAGGTGTGAAATACGTCATACTTTTTCACAGGTGTTCGTATTATTTTGTACCCCATCTGTATATATATATATATATATATATATATATATATATATATATATATATATATATATATATATATATATATATATATATATATATATATATATATATATATATATATATATATATATATATATATATATATATATATATATATATATATATATATATATATATATATATATAACTATTAGCTGAGAATATTTGTTAAATTTCTTGCACTTCTATTTCCAAACAACCCTGAATCAAAAAACAACTTTATATATCAAGTTTATTAAAATTTCCAATACACATTCCATTCCTTTTCGGCTAATAAACTTTCAAATGTCTGCTCAGGAGGGAATCCAAAGAAAACCGGATTC
Organism: Dolomedes plantarius; assembly: GCA_907164885.2. Taxonomy (NCBI): domain Eukaryota; kingdom Metazoa; phylum Arthropoda; class Arachnida; order Araneae; family Dolomedidae; genus Dolomedes; species Dolomedes plantarius. Next base: position 182,410,062 of record OU015490.1, on the reverse strand, counting down.
TCTGACATGCAGTTCTTCGGCTATCCAAACAAAACTGTTTTTGAAGAGATTTGATTACTCTGTTAATTTATGGGAGTCATTCACGCGAAATATAAGAAGATAATTAATCTAGATCATCATAACAAATTGAAAACTTGGCCGTGATACATGACGAAATTTAGTGGGTTCTCGTGTGAAATTAAAATTTGGTTCTTTAATGATGAAAGCATGTCCGCATTTTCTGTAGTAAATAGAAGATTTGACATTTATTGATGCATAAAATAGAAGAATTTTGATACATTTTGCTAAGAGATAAAAGTTTTCCCAATGAATCGCACGGTTTGATGCTACTTTTATGAGTTTAATATTGTGAAAAAAAATCCTACTTGTTTTATTGAGATGTACAAAATTTTATTACAGTTATCATAACTTTGCGAATATTATATTATATGTATGTTACTTAAGGAAAAGGTATATTTCGTTGATTTTTGGGCTGACTTTTGTATATTTATATACGCGAATGGAAGTAATTTTCTTATTATGTGTTTCAAATAATAAAACGTTTTGTTTGAGTAATGTATTCACCTTTTGGTTTGAAAATCTGTATTGTTTACAGATGGAAGATACATTTTTGACATTTAAACAATGCGTATTGTTACGAATTTTGTAAGTTGCTATATATCTTTAGCTTAAATTACCTTTAAAATTGTTATTCTGTTTGTAAAATAATGCATTATTATCCTTTGTTCCATATAAATAGTCGTATTAGCTAAATTTCTGCAGTACCATACATTTTACATTGGGTTTCTGTGGTATCTCGCCAAACTGCCAAGATATTGGCATGTTGGCGACGTTTTAGGTGACTTATTTTTTGGCGCCAAGTTTGGCGATATATCGCCAAATTTGGCGACTTTTCCAAGCCTTGAATTTTTTGGAACATTGAGGAAATCGGCAGACTCTCGAGAAGCTATAAATACAGCCTCGATTGGAGTTCAATTTCAGTTTTGAGTGTGCTTCGAGCTTGTCAAAAGACGTTGCCCGAAGTCGCACTTATCGCGGCAATTCTCCGATGATAATCTCGCATCTAATAGCGGCTCTTTTGAGAAGCTTGAAACACACTCAAAACTGAAACTGGACTCCAATCGAGGTTGTATATACACATTTAAACAAAGTGTAGATAAAAATCGAATTACCTTTACTAAATTTGTTTATGGTGTGAATATAATTTACAAGAATTAAAAATATATTATTTCATATTTAAACGATTTACCTATAATTTTATTAACGAAATAGAAATCTTGAGAACATTCATATTCACCACGAAGCCTTCTTGACAGCTTTATAATTGAAGCACCCCTGCATATCTCCCTATATATGGACAAAACAGAAATATCCATACATCGGTCAGGATTTGAATTCAGATCCATACGTTTGAAGATTGCTACAGTGACTAGAACAATGATTATATCATTTTTGTCTAAATAAGTTCAGATTTTTTTTCTAATTATAATAAAAATTTATCATTGTAAGGTACTGGAAAATTTATTTAAGAGAAAAGAAAATGTATCTATTGAACATTACAATGCTTGCTAGTATTACATATTACCGGAATTAAATTATTTACCTAGTTAAACCAATTATCTCACAGCCGAATTCCTGAAGATTATTTTAATTTGTATTTTTCTAGACCAATGATTCTCAACCTTTTTTTCGTCACAGTATAGTTAGTGTGCTATCAAATTTTTAATAATATTAAAAATTGGGCAGCACACTAAGAATAAGATAGATTTAAAAGAATTTTTTTGGATAATTGATCCATGTACCTATAATACATTTTGTAAAAATTGCATACGAAATAATTTTCATTGAAATATAAAACGAAATTGCATTATAAAGTAAACAAAATGTTTATTGAACTGCAAATTGCTTTGAATTCGAAATTTGAGCTTGTTGTTTTTTGATAACTTCATTTATATTTCGGTGTAAAAATAATAATGCCACTCTCATTTCGTGTTCCAGATTTAAAAGTATGGAACTTTTTTTCGTTTTTGTGTTGGTCAAAGCCGAAAATCCAAATTCGAACAAATAAGACGTGGAAAATTGCAATAACACACTTAAAGCTTTTTGTGACATTGTCGGATAATAGAACGATTAATCTATTTCTATTGCAATCGCCAAAGCACGGACATGCACCGTCTGGAGCTTTTCTCGTGGCAGAACAGTATGTAGCTTTATTTGGGTTAAATCTAGAACCAGTCCAGAACTGCAATAGTCATGCTCATTGGTTCAGCCAGTCCCCTTTATGGATGCGACATCGATAACAAAAGATCGAAATTTTGAAACATCAATATTCAATATTAAAACACCGATGCTGATAAAACATCGCCCAAAAACCATCGATGTTTTTAAACATCGATGCTTTATAACATCCATTTTTAAAAACTGATTAGTAACCTCTAACATTAATGTTACTTCGTCATTCGTTAATAATGTTAAATCGTTAATAACGTCGTTCGTCGTAATGTTGTTCGTTAGTAGTGGGGGGGGGAGTGATTTAATTTTACTATCTGATTGGCTGACACAAACGACAAAAACTCGGTTGCTTTTGCCTTGGGCTACATTTATGACTCAAAATTCTCGTTGTAAATATCACCATGTTTTGCCTTCAAATGTCCAGATAAATTCGTGGTATTGCTAGAAGTTTTAAGGGAGTTACGGCAAATATTGCATTTTGCCAACTTGTCAGAGATTTTGCAAAAATATTTCCAAACAGTACTTTTGGGAGGCATCTTACTAATAATATTAACGTCAACTTATATAAAACCAGAACAAAACAAATACTTAAATGGCTGCTTATACTATTTATAAAATAAAACCCCATGGAAGGTTCTGGAGTGTCAGGAACATTCCAAGCGCACTGATTGGTTCATTGGTTGTTGATTGTCATTTGTCTGTTTGCTAAGGAATCGTTCCCCTTTTTCTATTCGTCCTTTTCAGAATTCAGACTTACATTTACTGAGTGTGAAAATTATGCTACGTGGTAATTTTTTTTTATTATGGTACTTTTTCATTAAAAAAAGCATCGAGACAACGTAAAACATCGAGCAAAAAACATCGATGTTAAAAAAACATCGGCTTCAATAAATCGATGTATAGAACATCGATGGTTTTATCAAAACATCGATGTTTTGAAAACATCGACATCGATGTCGCATACCTAGACCCCGATAGGATATTAGAACTGATTGAACTACTTGTATTACATCATATGTATGGGTATTCGCAGTGGTGGCACACTTCAAGAATCATGTGGCACACTAAAGTGCCGCGGCACAGTGGTTGAGAATCATTGTTCTAGACAGCTGTTGGGCTAATGACTAAACACATTATCAAAACTAAACATCTTTACTCTTAATTATTTTGCTATCCATATTAGTAAAATATGGAAGTATACATATATGGGTCATTTAATCCATACGATTTTCATCTCGTCAACAAGAAAAATAAATTCTTGCTGGCACTCACTATCCGGGCTAAGGTATGAACATTATCGTGCTTTGTCTTCAGGGAGAATAGTATTCTCTCTATATACAGGGTGTCTCAACAAACCTTGACACATTTTTAAAAATATATACATAAAGAAGTATACAAAGTAAGAACTGGAAATTCACAGGTGTGTAACCGTATGCATTACGGTTTTTTTCAGTGTCAAACAAAAATTTGAACAGGTGGCGCTAGTTGTTCTGTAAAAGCGGATGTTGTAAAATGGCTACTCCCTCAGAGAAAGCAATATGTGTTGCCTGGTATTGCAAAACGGAATCTGTTACGCAAGTGCAATGGAATTTGGAAAAGATCCTACAAGTCGTAACGATATCTTAGCTTATTATAAATAGTTTCTGGAAACGGGAAGTGTCTTTGATAATCGGTTGTATTGTTGAAGAATTCAAGAGACGCATAATTCGTCATGTGTTACGGAATCGATTTTGGAACACACATAGACTGAGATTGATTACCAAATAGATGTTCTCCGTGCCACAAAAGTTGTACTCATTGAAATTCATTGACTATACTAAAAAAATACTGTAATATTGTATAAGGTACCACATATGTGAATTTCTTGCTCCAACCTTGTGTACATTTTTTGTATGAATTTTTAAAATGCGTCAAGGTTATTTGAGACACTCTGTATTTCTTTCGTATCTCCTTGCAAAGCTAGAGGTGTGACCATAATCTTCAATAACAATCAGAAGGTTCATTTTGACACTTTGTTCAACGGTACATCAACTATCTAGAAATTTATACATGATGAGTAAACAATTACACAGCTTGCTGGCTGGATCAAAATGGACGTGCGACAGGTACAAAGATCCGCTATACAACCGCTAGATGAGACTGTCAGCCTTTTATGCCAGAATGATTTTGCTTAAAACCTCCCGTGGTTAGACCACGCCTCCATCTGACTGGTGTCGTCACTAACAAAGTGACCGAGTAATGGAAGTTTGAAAATGCAACAAGAGGGATGTGGCTCCGGTTTCAACACATGTTATTGGGTACCACAAAGGTAGGAATCAGACTTGGTGCCTTGATACTGACCCTATTTAGACTTAGAAATCCCGAAAACGACATTAAATGGACTTGTACCCTCCTCCCATCCGTACAAGATTCACAGAAGGGCTTTCCGACCTTCAGATTCAACATGCCCATATCCGGCGCAAACACGAGGGAATTTAGTGGTGCTCAGGGAGTTCGATTTGAGCTCCCTCCTCTACCGCTAACATGCAGGTTGCCAAGGGAGTATGTTAATTCACTTATATAATGCATCCTATAATAAAGCAGCCAATATATTGGTGGTGTGGGATAGGTGAATGCCCCCTGTACAATGTACCTACCACTTTAAGTAAAAAGTATAAACTTTTCGGATTTCTTTTGCAAGAAAATCTGGCTATGTTGATTTAAATTTTGATTTCTCTATCACAAATATATATATATAGTGCAAAATACTACGATTTATTTAAATTTTAGTGGAATTTCTGAATTCTATATATATATATAAATCTATGAAGAATGCAAAATAACTTAAAACTGAGATAAATCAAATTACTTAGTGCAATTAAGTTATCCGGTTACCGATCGAGATGCCTGTAAAAGACTAGTAAAACTGCCAAGGGAATTTTCTCCTCTGAAAGAGGACAGTCATATATAATTACCATAATCTGAGATTTCAGCCAATTTAGGGGATTTAAATTTTCCGAAGAATGGTTTTAACATTAAACACAACCTAGATTTTCACGTGCTTTTATAACATTCTCGTTGCTAAAAAAGTATCGTTTTTTAATAAATAAAGTTGTTATTGCGGTTTCTAATGCCTCTTGAGCGGAAATATTTCAGACCAGGTCCATATAGGCGTTGAGCTAAAGGGTGCGGCTCCTACTTTATAATGGCACCAGAAGGGTTGGAGTCCTATTTAGACAGGTGAGTCCTCAATTTTGACCTCGCAATCCCCAGGGTCGACATCTACGGGGTTCTTATTCTCTCCAACCCTCTCTGACCTCATAAAGGACATTCCGGTCCACAGATTTAACGTGCCCATATCCAACCTAGACACGGGGGAATTTAATGGCGCTTGTCGGGATTCGATCCGCGCACCCTCAGCACCGAAAGCCGACGCGTTACCACTAGGCTACATCAGGCCTGTAAATATTTTTTTCTTTGATATTTTTGCAAAAGAAGGTATGGGCTGAACTTACATTAAATGGGTATATATAGCTTAGTAGCAAGGTTAAAAATATTAAAATAAATTATTAATTCGAGTATTAGGATGCGGGCAGTTTATCCTGTCGTCTGGATATTTGTAACTGTTAAATCACGTCATGCCTGGGTTCAATCTGAAATTAGAAATAATGATCGACCATATGTAAATGTGTTTGCCTAATTAGCTGAGGAGAATTCTACGAATGGAACCTTATTTGTCAATAAACTCCAATCAGGTAAATTATTCAAATATCTCGGAAATGTTTGATCTATTTCACTTAATTATAAGTAATAGACTTTTCTGGGACTTATTCTGCAATTTAAACTTGATGCCTGTAGTAAGGATGTAAACATACTAATGGAAGGAAATAAAAAAAAATATTTCAATAGGAATCAATATTAAAATATTATGCATAGAATAGCAATTATAAGATATTTTATTTTTCGGTAGTGGTGGTTCAGAAATGAATTTTATACATTTATAGTCATTTTATTAGATATATTTGTTAGACATTTTACTATGAAAATTTTGCGAAATTTGCTATTTTTTAATTACTATTTAATATTTTAATATTTTTTTCAATTTATTGTTTCTAAGTTTACTGCTTTAAAATTTTACTATGTTATTTATTTAGTGATTTTACTAAATGTATAAGTGTTTATTCACCAGAATTTGCTTTTTCAAATTTCTCATGATTTGAGATTTTCTAGCCAAAATTTCTTAAGAATTTTTTTTCTCATATATCTACTCTTGTTTTCGAGATTTTATATTGGTATATGTTTGTTTTATTTACTTGCAAAGATGTGTAGACACGTATATTAATGCAACTTTCTAAAATTTTTAGCTTGTTGTGGCGTCATAGGCTTTTCTCTGAGGTTTTTTAAAATTATTAAAACCATGACCTAGAAAAACTGAGTCCGAGTTGTAAATGATAAGGCCAGAGGTTAACAAAAAACTTAATAGATTTAATAACAATGAAACAAAACAAATTATCATTAAACTAGTATAGCAGAATCAAATGAATTTTAACTTAAGTGCAGAAAAATTTAACAGTACGCTCCGAGACCCGGTCAGCTTCCTACAGGAGCTTAGAAAACACAACCGCCTCGCCTGGCTGTTACATGGGTATCTCCCTAAAAATCTCCAAGTCTCAGATATCGTGGTCTTTTCTTTGACGGCATGTCTTAGAATTCCCCATAAGGCAGCCCCGTTCGAAAACAGGGGCCGTGCGGATTAGCATGTGACAGTCTTTCTTCTCGACGAATATTTTGGCCATCTTTATTGCGCTATAGTGTCGAACTCACATTGAGCTATTGCTACGAAAGACGGATTTACGAGGCTATGGGAGACGCTTCTGTTTTTCAAAACAGATATTCCCACATCTTGCGCGGGAAACTGATAAGCCTGGCTCAACTTTCCAGGCTAAAAATTTTGGTGGCATTTGCTGGTATCGTTTTTAAATCCGCTCAGAATCCACACACGTGTTCAAAACGATGGTAACTGGAAAATGGGATTCCGATAAGCACGCAGTTGAGTTCGTGTACACTGTGGTGTCTCGTGAATATACCCCATATTTGCGTGAAGCTACAATGTAATATTACTGGGAATGCATATAATAAATCATAACTTCCTAGAACTGAACAATTAATTGCGTTTGCTCTCAATAAAAATGCAGTAACATAATTATAGGCAATTTGTCTCAAAAAACAAGATTTCGTTGTAGTTCGCATGAGAAGAAAATGTATTAATACACAATTATCTTAATTTTTTACGTAAAATAACTTTTAACTCAGAGGAACAACACAGTCTCTTTCTGTTATTTTCTCTTTACCCTTGACAGATAGCTTTTAAAGAAATACTCAATTCACAATTTTCAATGGAGAACCCTTCAGACGCCCTATTGAAAAGGGCTATCAGAGGAATTTTTCAATTCACCCTTTCCGAAGGTGAACCCTTCAGACGCTCTATTGGAAAGGGCTATCAGAGGAATTTGTCAATTCACCCTTTCGAAAGGTGAGCCCTTCAGACGCTCTATTGGAAAGGGCTATTAGAGGAATTAGTCAATTCATCCTTTTCGAAGATGAACCCTTCAGACGCTCTATTGGAAAGGGTTATCAGAGGAATTAGTCAATTCACCCTTTTCAAAGGTGAGATCTTTAACTACTCCATTGGAAAAGAATATCAAAGGATTAGGTCAGTTCACCCTTTCCAATAGTGAACACTTCAGCTGCTCCTACGTTAGCTGAACATTCGTGGTCATATTTCAAGTGACTTTACCCGTACTGCAATATTATATTGCAGGGGGGGGCAGGGATTATTAAATTTAAACTCAAATAATAAATTTAAAATTATCTTAAATATACTAATTTTCTGAAAAGGATACATTGATGACATTGATCCAAATATTGCATGAAAAGTGCTATGCATTAAAATCTGGGATTTATGAAAGGTAAATAAAATTTGCCCAAAATAAGGATTTTCAATGTGTTTATGAAATATTGAAAATGCAGGTAACTGCCATGAAATTCTAGGCCACAACTGAACAATAATTCACTCAGTTTCGAAACGAACATATGTATATCATTAATAACGTAAATGATTTATTATGCGTCCGTTTATCACCCGACGTTTCATCAATTAAGTCATGTAATTATTTGCGAATTAATCTTAAAGATAGATTTTCTTCCTTTCTTTTTTTCCTACCCATAAATCCTTGCCTCCTCAATTTCTGAGAGAAATTAGGGTAAAACTGATTTTCTAAGACTGGTTATATTCTGTGTATTTATCATCTTAATTTTAAATTCTCTCTTATCAGTCAACCCAGCAAAGAAGATAACCATACGATATTAAATCCGAAAATAATTTTCTGACAAACAACGGTCTTAAATTTTCTCATTTATTTTGTTTAAATTCTTATCCAAGACTTAACTGAATTTAATTTTTATAAAATTTAATAAATTTTAATTTACATTATTATTCATGTGGGTAAATCAAAAAGAAAAATTATCTTTTTTAAAAACTTTATTTCATTCAAACAAAAATTTAAAATTTTATTCTTAGTTGAACGGATTAAAAAAATTTAAGCATGAAATGTTCGAAATTTTTAATGCTTCCTTTTGAGCTAACACAGCTTTATATTCTTAAAATTTGACGTAAAGTAAATACATGTACAGTTTTTGTAATTTTCTGTGCGTAAGAACCAATGTGAGGAAAAAGTTATACATAAATGTGTGCAAATATCTTTGAAAAAATGCTGAATCTAGATTAATTCTGAGGAGTTCATTATAAATTTGCATAATTTTATAGTGGGGTTTTCATTTTAATGATGTGTACAACATTTCGCATTCTTTTTTTATACAATGTTATTTATGCTTTGTTTAATTTTAAAATTGATTTTGGCAAACACACATTCTTAAAATCCCGGACATCGCCGGGTACTCCTGCTGGTTTCACAATAAATTTTAACTAAATGGAAATTATCCCAGAAAAAATCTTTGGCGACAAATTTGGGGCAAAAAGAAATGCTTACGCTTAAAAAAAAATTCAGGTAGTCTCTTCTAACGAAACTACCGCGGTTTATTAACGGAGGTTTACTTATGGTTGCTTACATCTTTTGTATGTTATATATGTATGTATGTTTTACGTATATATGTATCTGTATGTATGTACGTATGTATATATATATATATATATCTCTATTCTAAAAAAAACTAACTGCCGCTGACGCAGCCGCCGCCGCCGCCGCCGCCGCTGTCAAAAGCTTGTCACGCTATCTCCTCCGAAACCGCTGGGGGTATGGGGTCGAGACCGATACCAATCGATGCAGAATAATGTGGGGAAGAAAGTAAGACATGTCTCATATTCATCGGACTTTAAGTTTTTTTTTTTTTATTTTATGTTTTGTGGGAAAATATTGACTTTTTCATGTTTAGATTACGATATCTCGGCAAAAAAGGATCGTAGAATTTTTTTTTTTACAATCTAAGACTACAGACATTTCTCCTTCAAACAAGACCTCATTTGTTTAAAAATAATTTAAAACAGACTGATATTTTTATTAAAATTGAAAACCCACTTTGTGGAAAAATTTATGCGTTTCGAGATATATAAATTCGATGCTTTCAGACTTATTATGTTACAAAGAAAATATTTATATCAACTGGAAGATGAAAGCTTTCTCATTCATATAAACTTCATTTCAAGTCTCTATCTTAAAATTTCGATTTTTAATTGAATTTTAAAGAAATACTTCAAAAAAATCTTCTCATTCGCTTGCTTTGCAGAAGGATTGAAAGAAGATCCGATTTTTCACCCATCTTCATCCGGGCTTATACCCCCCATCTACCCGGGCTTCATCCATTTCGCCGGGAAGGGGGGGAGCTTCAACTGTAAACAAATGAATGACTCAATCGCTATAAACAACTATTGAGTCATTCATTCACTTGATTCACCAGAGGAGCGAGCGTAGCGAGCCTAGGGGCGAAGCCCCTAGTGTATATATATATATATATATATATATATATATATATATATATATATATATATATATATATATATATATATATATATATATATATATATATATATATATATATATATATATATATATATATATATATATATATATATATATATATGTATATATATATATATATGTATATGTATATATATATATATATATGTAAAAATTTTGATGCATTTTGGAACTTTTATTTTTTACTGTTTACTGCTTGTCCAAGAGAAACCTACTGGGTTTGGCGCACTGCTAAAATTATACATCGCGAGGTCCGGGCGGACGGTTTTAGCGTCTGAAATTTTGCTTTCCGGAGGACCGTTATGGAGGAACGTAAATCTACGTTAAAACTTACATTATTGAAGAATACTCATGTCTCTTAAAGTAATTCAGCATCGTTGTGTAATTTTACAGTGTTATATAATTTAAATTCTCAGATTATAGATAAAAAATTAGCGTGAAAGAGAATAGGTGATTGTAGAGTATATCGATTCTGTAAGGAGTTGCTGTACTCTTCTGAGATTTGCGTCTCGTTTATTCTAAATTTTGATATCCGGTTCAAGTAACTCGTCCTATTTCATCTCAATACCTCACCTGACTTAACTGAAAGGTCCTGTGAAGTATCGAGTTGGTTATTGTACGTTTTCTAAACTCCAGAATAAGGAGAATATAGGGAATTTTCAACAAAGAAGCAGATCGAGTAGTTCTGAAGCAGTGAGAACTACCCTTGTAGGAAGAAATGCTCATTTACAGCCCGATCATGCATAATGTTCAGGTAAATGAGAGTAGAACGACGGATAAATGGATAGAGCGGTAGTCTGTCGGTTTGGAATTACCCATTACCCATTTGAAAAAGACTTTTTGTGGTAGAGTCAGTTAAGTCCGCTTCTTCCTAAATATACTATCGGGTAGATTAGATAATTCTATTGTTAGATTTTTGTTGGTATTTGGACTATACTGACACACCAATGAAATGCATTTGTCGGAATAGTTATATCGGAGATCAAGAGTTATATCTGAGATCGGGGTGATACCGCCCCGAGGGGGAAGCTGGAAAGATCCAGGGGGTCGGAAGTAGCCTGGGATGCTCATTGGGGGAGTTAACCTTTAGCTTAAGGGGCCCATTTTTTCCGATTTTCTCTTTAGAACGGGAAATACCATACCCCTTTTGTAAGAACAGTCATTAAGGGGTTATATATATATATATATATATATATATATATATATATATATATATATATATATATATATTATTGGGATACAGGGAAAGGTTAAGTGAAAATAAGGGGCAACGATAGCATTAAGATACGAGAAAATTCTGAAACATCTCGAAGAAACTGAAAAGGGGAGTCACGGGAGTACATTATTTTTAATGTTATTCGTAATTTTTACTTTACTGTTATCCTCGTTATCGAAACTTTCTGTGTGTAATGCGAATGTTATTATGGTTGATTTTGATAAATAATTTTATAATTTCAAACTTCAAGATTTTTTTAGACGTATCTTTCTTTACTATCTTCTATTACTTTTGGGGCAGGGTCACTGGGAGATTGTTTTTCTGAAAAGGGGCCGGTAGGCCAAATAAGTTTGAGAACCCCTGTCTGGACGAATTAAGTAAGTGGTGTGAGATTCAAACATCGGCAGTAGGGCTTCCTTTTCAGATATTATCTGTCATTCGATAGGAAGTGTAGCAGCAGGGTGTTAATAGAAATTTTGTTTTATCAGCAAAAATAATTAAAATAATAATAATTGGTAAAATGAAATAATTGGTAAAATTATTAATTAAGTACCCATAAGAAAGTTACCTGTGCAATTGCATGTAAACTGGAGGATATTTTATTTTAGATTTCGAGGTATTTCTGATAATTAGTGACTGAGTACCTGAGATATAAACTTTACGACGTGGAATATAAAGGAAGATCACGGCATCGTTATAAATTTTCAGCGTAGTTGAAATAGAATGTTGAGGAGAATGAAAGAATTTAAAACGAAACGTGTGATATAACAGTTTTGAACATTATTATGTCTGTCAAACCATGTAAATTTTTAATCATACATATTAGTTCTTTGCACAAAATAATATAGAATTCTATGAAAAACTATCTACCAAAACTTTCTATCCCCTCCATAACATAAGCAAAGGTATGAATAAAATTTACACATACTGGAGATCTACTCTCAGATATAGGAAATAAATCGATGTAGCCAGCTGTTACATTTTCCTTTACATAGATTTTCCATGAAAACTGGATTTATGTTATGGTAGAAAAATATGACAAAACGAGCATGTCTATAAAAAACGCACTTTCCCTTTTTGTAGTTATTTTATCTCTATGTGTCGTCTCAGTCGCAAAAATCTGAGAGTATATTTTGACAATTTGCCCGCTACTTTTTCCGTGTTTTTATAAACTCGCTTTCTTGTTTGTTTGTGTGTTTGTGTGTTTGTGTGTTTGTGTATTTGTCCCGTACAGATCTTGCAATCGATTTTTAACTAACTTCCCGACTAGCTAGACATTTGAAACTTTTAGAATAGCTCAGGACACGATGATAATGCATTCTTTTGAGACTTTTAGCCATCTTTAAGCAGAATTAAATTCATTTTCAGTCAATTTTGTTTTGTGGACTGGTGCAGCCATCTATCGGCCAGGACGGGAACGAAAAGTTAAACGCAAGTTAACTTCCAATAAACTTCATTTTCTTTCAAGTTGATGGGAAAATTCATCAAAAAAATTTTAAAAAAGTATTTATTAATACATAGAATTGTCAAGTTTATATGATTCAACAGAAAACTGAAAAACATGGTATAAAAAAAGATTTTTTTTAATCTTGTAATTATTACAAACTGAAGAATACTTAGATCTCCAAACTCACCAGAATCAATTATTTCTGTGCACTTTCCAGGATATAATATTCCAAATTGAATATAATATCCAGCTGATATGATATTCCTTATTGATATAATATCCAGCTGATACAGAGGCTGTTCACACATTTTTAGACGATGTATATTGTATTCTCAAAACTAAATTACATAAAATTCTTGTGTTTTAAATGTTCTATTTGACATCCCTTATTCTGAACTATCTTTCGACACCGCAATTTCCAGGATAATAATGCCTTTTGAAGAGTCAGAAGAGGTATTCTATCCCATTTGTCCTGAACAGCTTTCCAGAGTCCTGTAAGGGTTTTGGGACGACGTTTGGATAATGCAGATTTTAAAAGTCCGAAAGCACAAAAATCCATAGGTGATACATCGGGAGATTTAGTAGGGATATCAGTGAAGGGTATGGCCTTGATACCAGTTTTTTGTTCCATTTCTTTTAGGAAATTTACAGTGGATTTTGATGTGTGACTGCTAGCTTTGTCCTGATGGAGTCTCACAGATTGATGGCACTGTGGGTAAAGCGATGGTATTTCATTCAGAAAAATTGGGGATAAAATATGTTCCTGATAGTATTTGGAGTTAATCTTGACATTTTTTTCCACTCTCTTTATTTTTAACTTGCCATTATAAGAAAAACCAGCAAAAATCATGAATCCCTTAGAAAAACTTTCTTTCGATTCTTTGAACCATGTACTTAAATTTTTTTCTCCCCTTTTATGATAATAAATAGCTCTTTTTTTGTTGCAATCATTTAAATACACCCATGATTCATCTAGTGTGACAATTGTTTTCCATTTTTCTCTGAATAAGTGTTTCTCATATAGAATTCTGCAGCGTGTCCTGCGATCAGCGATATGATTTGGAAGAAGACGATGCACATTGCGTTTTGTCGCTTTCTTAAGATTTAAATCAACGTTTATCATTTTGTTTACAGTGGACACCGAGCATTTTAATGATTTTGCAACTGTCCTTTGACTAGGGGGATTTTCTTTTAACATTAAACAACGTACCTTTGCAATAGTCGAAGATGTCCGTTTTTTCCTTGGATACTTGTTTGGAATTTTTGTCCCACTTGAGGCTCCAATTTGACGTTTTATTTTCCTTTCTTGTCTACGATATTACCTATCGACGCTTTAGATATCACAAAACCATGGCTCTCACATCGTTTTTGGATAACGGAGTATGCATATTTCTCTTCGGAAAGAGCATAAATGTAGCCTTCGAACCACTGCTTTGTTAAAAACGCCATTTTGAATAAAAACAAAACTTTCAAGCCGTAGACGATAATTTTGACTTTTAAAAACATAGTACAATTGCAATTATTTCTTTTGCAGCAAACGTTTTTTTATTACCGCTTACCAAAATCGTCTAAAAAATGTGCGAACAGCCTCTGTATAATATTCCTAATTGAATATAGTATCCAGCTGAATTCTCTGCTTTACAGTTTTAAAGCGCGCGTGCACACACACACACAGATATGTATATAGATATGTATGCATGTATGTACCGTAAAATCTTGAGTATAATACGCACATTTTTTCACATTTTATTCCGCAAAAATGAGGGTGCGTATTATACTCCTGTACAAAAAATCTTAGTTTTGAACATTGAATAAACGAACGTACAGCAGCTCTAAGACATTGTCGCAACAAGAGTGCGTGCGCATCTGCACTCCGTGATTCATCCACCCGTTTACTAAGCAGGTGTTCCTTGTAAACAAACGGAACTCACAGTTCGTATCGCACATGCGTTTGTCTAATAACAGGTCCCTTGAAATAGTGATAGTTCTCGGTTGTTGCAAGTGTAAAAATTTATAATTGTTTTTTTTTATTTTCCTTAAAATTTCTTCAAGAAGGTCTTATACGGCAGCATAAAAATTATCAATTGTTAAAAGTGAGACAGCAGTGAGAACGAAATATTATGGGAGGATGGGCAGTACGAAAGACCATTTTTATTTTTATTTTTTGGAAACGGCTAGTTGATAAAAGTTGTTACACTTATAGATAAGAAAAATCGTAAAAAAAAATTGCAAAAAGATAATATCTTCCGATCACCCATTCACTTCAAAGTTTTGGAAAAAATAAGAATATGAAGGTTCCTTTTCCAATTTTTTGAAATCCTCAAACGTTTGAAATTTGAAAAGCTTTAGTTTAGGTTGTGTAGGGTA
The DNA here is from genome assembly GCA_907164885.2 of Dolomedes plantarius. Lineage (NCBI taxonomy): Eukaryota > Metazoa > Arthropoda > Arachnida > Araneae > Dolomedidae > Dolomedes > Dolomedes plantarius. The sequence continues at coordinate 182,394,767 of OU015490.1, read as the reverse complement.
AAGCTAATAGTCAGTGAAAAAAAAATTAATACCCTTCATTATTCAATATTAACTATTCGTGCATTGCTTTAAAAACTAGCGTAAGAGCCATATTTTGAAGGATTGTAATAAAGCGTTCTTCCTCGTTTCTTTTTGATGTAGCCGCATGCAAATTTTTTTGGGGAATGCACTTGTAAGAAAAACCCGCATATGTGTGTGTGTGTGTCCAATAAGTATAAAGTGTCAGGGCAAAAAAGCTAAAAAGATACCAGTTGTTGAACTGAGATTCATATATCGTCTAAGAAAGTACAATTTGGGCAAAACAAGGTCTGTAGACGTACTGGAAACACAAAATTGGAGAAAAGGCAACGTAGAAATTCCTTTTTGGACTATTACTATACAAAAAACCAAGTTGCAAGTACTTCGAGAGAAAGTGGGTATAAATGTAAAGAAACCACTGAGCATGAGCAGCCCGAGAATGAACAGGAAGAAGAAAACAATAAGTGTGACGATGAAAGAGATGAGCTTTTCGAACCAGATGAGAGAAAACTGAAAGCATCTAATCCTTGGCAAATGAGGATAAAACTTAAAGCAACATCCCTGGCAAGTGATCGGTATGGGGTATTTGACCGCGCTACAGCCGTGATTACGTCTAGTGTGCTCCAAGACTTCGGCATTATAAACGAGGAAGACTTTTCTCATGTTATCGACAAGAACAAAGTGAGAAGAGAAAAGATTAGTAACATACATCATTAGCAGTACAATGCTATTAATGAACATTTAAGTGGTCTTTACTTCGATGGCAGGGAGGATGACACTGTTGTGATTGAAATGCTTGGTTCTAAACGTTATCGTCGGATCCAAAAAGAAAAACATTATTCCTTGATTCAAGAACTGGGCTCAAATTAACTTTGCCATGTTTCACCCAGTACTGGGCTTTCCAAAGACATTACTGTGGTAATTGTTATACATTTGGCTAAACTGAATTTTTTCTGGATGAGCTCGATTTAATTGGAAGTGACGGAACGGGCACTAACAGAGGCTGGAGAAATGCTGCCATTCGTCAAATCGAGCTAAAAGTTGGTAGACCACTGCAATGGTGAATTTGCCTCCTACATTTCAACGAGCTACCATTCAGACATCTTTTCCATCACTTGGACGGAGCTACTGCAGGAACATAATCCTTTAGTGGTGAAGTTGGTCAAAAAAATGAGAGCCGTGAAAAACTTCCTTTGCCAGATTTTTTACCTATTGACTGCACTATTCCTAATGCCGACAAGAAAGAGCAAAGACCAGTTGTATCTCCTAGATATTTCTGCAGCAATCAAATTTGGCCAATGCCCAGCGGGACAACCAGGTCCATTAGCACATTCACGATGGGTAACATCAGCAAATAGAGTACTCAGGCTATAGTCCGGTCAATTTAGACATAAAAATAGTGGTCAAATAACAAAAATTCCCGGAGAGCCAAATATTGGTGGAGAGCTGGGGTTTACCATTACAAATAAAGTTTTAAAAATCCCCATCGATCCTATGTGTGCTACAAAAGTTATTCGAGTATTCCCACTTAGTACTTCGAGTACCCCATATACGAGTTTTCCCACTTAGAATGTTCTACGATGCACGAACGTAATTTTTGTCAACTGTGGTTTCCACTTTCAAAAGATAAAAAGTCTATGTAATGAAACCAAAATTTTCCTTCTTTTTGTTTCTTTTGTTAGACAATGCTGACATTAATGTAAATACTTTGGACGGTAATAATACGCTTCATATAATGGGTATTATCCAAATTGTGACTCCCAAAGATTCAGTATTACAAGAAGAGCCGATGCCACGAGTAACTGAAGTTCTTTCAGCGAAAGATTTTGCAGCAAAGGCTCGTGTACCTATACAGGTCTATCAAAACACTGGCGTGGTTGGGTACAACAAAATAAATGTGCGAAATTTTGATTATGAAAGTGAATCTAAAGTATCTTTTTAAAAAAAAAGTTGATGTGACATGGTTCTATGGCAAATACAAAAAATTCTCTCTACCTGGTTGGAATGGTTACATTGAATGCGTGACAAGTGATATTATAGATTTTTCTAAGTCAAAAATTACATTTTTGCCATTTGTTCATCAATCAGCAAGTAATTACAATACAATATACACAACTTTACTTTGTGCTTTAGAGAATGCTAAACGTTATAACCACAAAGTATGTATAATTACTTTTGATCAACCTCTGTATGCGAAAGCTCGCGAGATTGTATCTGCTGCACCTGAAGGATCTGAAGTATCGAAGATTATAAAAAGACTAGGAGGATTTCATTTGCTTATGTCATTTTTTGGAGCAATCGGTTATATTATGCAAGGAAGTGGTTTAAAGGAAGTACTCGCTGAAGTTTATGCACCTAAGTCTTTAGAGAAAATGCTTAATGGCCATGCTTACGCGAGAGCAGTTCGTGCTCATACAATACTTCAACTCACTTTAGCATTAAGAATATTATAAGAACTCGCTATTGATGATGTAATGGATGCAAATCTTATTATTACCGTGGAAAATATTCTAAATAACACTCTTTCACTTTAGCATTAAGAATATTAAAAGAACTCGCTATTGATGATGTAATGGATGCAAATCTTATTATTACCGTGGAAAATATTCTAAATAACACTCTTTCATACTATGACATTGAAGAAGATGAAGAAATATGTGAAAAATTACTTGATCAGTTTAATAACAAATTAATTGAATATCAGAAACGAGGGCCAACCGCACAATTATGGGTACAATACTTTCGGATGGTGTCCATTGCAAAGGAGTTATAAGAGCAGAACGTATGGGAGATCGGCAAGCACATTTGAACTGCGTTAAAGAAATGCTGCCTTATTTTCATGCATCTGGGCATTTACCTTATGCTACGTCTGCGCACTTATACTTACAAGACATGCTTCAATTGAACGAGGTAATGGATCCTAGTGTTTATCAAAGGTTTACAGAAGGATTTTTTACTGTTCGGCGTTCTGATAAACTTTGTTGTGGAACTTCAACAGATATGATTATTGAACAATCGATGATGAAATCTATGAAAACAGATGGGGGCATTTCTCTAGGAAGAAGTAGGAAAGAAAGTGTGATAAGTAAATGGGTTTACGGAATGCATGCAATGAATACTGTGTGTGAGGGGTTGGAAGTTCTTGCTAATGTTCAAATGGACACAACAGATCAGCATGTAGATGCAAGTGATTCGTGGCGTAAAAAAGATGCTAAAGATATTAAAAAACTTCTTGACTGGTTTTCATCACATGATCATTTTCCTAAAATTAACAAAATCGTATCTATTGCTTCTGGAGTTGTTGGTGACGATAAGATTAATTGCCATAAAGCTCGTGAAGTTGGGATTGCTTCCATATCTAGAATGGCAGGTGAAACATTTAATAATATAAAATTAAAACGCTCTGAAAAAGTACTCCCTCTTTTAGCTGCGAGTAGCACCGTGAAAGTTCACGAAGAAGAAGTAGCTATAGACCCTGTATTATTATTTCAACGCATGGGTATCACTAAAGCTTTTGAGGATGAGATTGAAAAAATTTTTTGAGTATGAATTAGCCCCTTACCCCATATCACTCTTCGATGCAGCTGGAATGCGTAAAACAACAAAGTCAGCAATTTACGATTGCTTTCAATCAGTCAATACTGAGGTTGATCGTACAAACTCTACTTACATTATGGATGGAGGATACTTACTACATCACGTTGTGTGGGATCGAGAAGAAACCTTTAGAATTATTTTTGATAAATATGTTCAGTATCTACGCAGACATTATGGGCTTACAGTGACGGTAGTATTTGACGGCTACAGTGACTCGACAAAGAATATTAAAGCTGCAGAACAACGTCGTCGAACTACAGAAACCTCATCGGGTTCCGAGATTATCTTTGATGAATTTATGACAGTTCCAGCGAATCAACAACAATTTTTCGCTAACATTAATAATAAATCTCGTTTCATTTCCATGTTAAGTGACAAATTAACAGCTGCGAATATTGCAGTGAAACAAGCTCAAAATGACGCAGATGTCCCCATAATTGAAACAGCAATAGAAAAATTTAATGCAACAAACACAACAATTGTAGTTGGTGAAGATGTTGATTTGTTAGTACTACTTACTGCAAGGACTCCAATGGATAAAATTATTTATTTTCTGAAACCTGGAAGGGCTCAACAGCGAACAGAAATATATACTTCAAAAAGTTTATCTGCTTATCCCAAATGCCAAAACTATATTTTATTTTTACATGCGATAACCGGATGCGACACTTCGTCAGCAATGTACAGAAGGGGCAAAACGTCAGTATTTAAATTATTCGAAAAAAAAAAAGATTTGACTGACTGCGCTAAAGTATTTACAGAAATTGATTCCACACCTCAAACAATAATTACGGAAGGAATTCTCTTTCTTCTTGCGGTTTATGGAGCTCCAAAAAAATTACTTGCATTGATAAATACCGATACTTAACTTTTGTAAAAAATACGCGAAACAAGAAACAAGTACAGCTATCATGTCTTCCTCCAACATCGGCATCTGCTATTCAAAGCTTGTATCGAGTATACTATCAAGTTCAAACATGGCTAGGCAATCAACTGAACCCAGAAGACTGCGGTTGGAAATTGATAGATAATACTCTGGAACCGATTCAAACTTTACTCCCACCTCTCCAGCGTGTACCAATTGCCAAGGCCAGTCTTGCTCAAATGTCCAGTTGAGTACAATAGAGGAAGATTCCTGTGATTTTAATGAAGAGACCAATGACTCAGCCACATTTGAACAATTTATGAACATCCAGCAAGAGGAAGAGGAAGAAGAAGAAATCGAAGAAGACATGACTGTTGAAGTAGACTTTCAAGAGTATGAATCTGATTAAAATATCTAAAGAAATCAAAACAATAGTTAACCCAATAATCAATAGCAATATCAATAATCAATATCAATAATAAGGTAATATCTAGAACTTGACGGGTATTGTTCCCTTAAATTATCCTAAAATTGTCATGACAGTGGAGTAGGCCTACAGGGGAAACCACGGTAAAAAAAAACTCGCCGAGTACACTACCTCACAGGTGGCGTGGAAATGTGTGCATATCATGTATAATGTGACTCTTAGAATCGCGATATCTCAGGAATGGTAACTCTTAGGAAAAAAAAACATGAAGACCATTTTTGTAGAGAATTTTAAGATCTACAACTTTGGTTTGAGGTTTTTTTTGATAAAACTTACCGTTTTCGAGAAAAATCAAAAAACCCTCAAATTTTGACCTTTGACCCCGAATAACTTTAGTAGCACACATGGGATCGATGGGGATTTTTAAAACTTTATTTGTAATGGTAAACCCCAGCTCTCCACCAATATTTGGCTCTCCGGGAATTTTTGTTATTTTAAATGTCTATATTGACCGGACTACTATATGTCAGTGAAGAAAACCCCTCAGATGAACTTAACCCATTTAAGACTGGCGTTGCGAAAACGCAACATTAATTTCTGTATTTTTTAAAGCCATGTTCAAAATTTTGTATGTCTGAAGTAACATTTTTATTTTATTCTCTATACTTCAATTGATTATAATAATTTTTTTGTTTCCTCATTTCCCCGCTTTTAGCACTTGCAAAAAATTGTTGTTTTCTGGTGTTTTGAAAGGGAAAAAAATGACTATTTTCAAATAATAACCTTAGATAGCAGCACATGTTAAATTTCCGATTTGATGCTTGTTCCGAGTTTACTAGAGTCTAAAGAACAAAATGGCTTCAACAGATAAATTATAATTTTTGTTTTTATGTTTCTAAATTCATATTTTCAAAAATGTTGCGAAAACGCAACATCAGTCCAAAGTGTATTACTTATTTCCAATATGTTTTATTAGTGCTGCCTAGTTTATCATGCAGTAAATTGGTATTGTTTGCATTTCGGATAAGTTTGTCTGTAGAAAAAAGCAATTTTTGACATTGAAAGAGATATTGGAGTATTTTCATGGGCTAGATAAAGATATTTCAGAATCGTCCTCAACAGAAGCTAATGAGGAACCATAATTTGTCATTATCCCTCCAGATCCGGATGATTTGACGGATGAAGAAGCTATTGATGATAATATTTTATGTGAAAATGTCGAATCACCTAAATACATTGCAGGTGAAATCGACATTTTTTTCCTAATAAATGTAAAAGTAAGCAATATAGTAAAAAAAGGAGCATATTGTATGTGGAAAATGGAGACTCTACATGGATGTAATGAATTCTAAAATAATTTTATTCGAGTTTAAGAGATCTATATCTTTGAGAGAGCCATATCTTTGATAAAAAGGCTTTAAGAAAAGCAGATGAATTCTGTTTTACCTAAAACTTCACATATTGGAAGACCATCTTCAATTCAAAATCTAATTCTCAACAAAACTCGGAAAAACTATATGGGCCATATTATTAATAAAAATAGTGAAAATAAACAAAAAAAATGTAAACACTGCAAAAGTCAAACAATTTCTGTATGAAATAAATCTAATGTACCTCTTCATGCTAAATGTTTCAAAGATTTTTAAAAAAATTAAAAAAATTTTATAATTTTAAATTTTTATATTTTTTAAATTTTTATACCGCTTTGGACTGATGTTTCGAAAACGCAACATTTTGTAACTCTCGTAAAAATAAATTTAATTTTATGGAAACAACTTATTTGTGTAATTAATGTTCTAAGAAGTGTTAAAAGACTGTTTGGTGCATTTCCAATAAAGGAAACATGGAGCGGTCCTAAATGGGTTAAGCAGCTGGTGAACTTCATTTTGCACTGTTACATGCCACTGTGGTTCCGGATCAAAGCAAGTGGTTATTTTTCTGAAGGTTCTAAGATTGTGTTTGAGGCAATCAGATTAACACGATACCTCCCTGAACATTTGCGAAAAATAATCGACCCAGTAATAGAACGACACTCATATTTTGCACACCCCGAAAATTGAATTGTGGCTATGGTTATGAACAAAAGACAACATGTGAGAGAACTGGTATTACGTCGAGTTCTCAAAAAGCTCGGGAAAATTGCATAGCTCTCCACAGCTTGTCACACCCAAGCTATGGAGAGTTGCGTCAAACTTGTCACCCAAGCTCGCCAAAGTGTGAATGGTACTGAAGCTAGAGATGGCTACATAAGAAGCACCCTGTTGTGAAGGTCAGTTATGCCGGAATTTTCTTCAAAAGCTGCCTTCAATGTGTTTGAGTTCAACAGTCAATAATGTGGCATAATAGGAACGACGAAAGTAAAAAGTGCAGTAAAAACAGCATTTGCAGCAATCTTATGAAAATACTTTAAAAAAAATGGTACTTTTGAATGTTTTGTTTGGACAAAAAATGTTTTAGACATATATATAAAAATATTTCCCTGTCTTTTAACACCCTTTTACTATACATTGCGAACTATTGCATTTGAAATGCGTTATATTAGAGCTTTTGAAAAAAATTACCAAAAATCAGAAAATGGAGGTAAAGATTCGAAAAAGATTTTATTTTAAAGGAATTTTTATGATCTTTCTCGTGATATTAATTTTATAACTTTCAAATTATTATTTTAAATGCATACTTAAAAAAGCTACTAAAACAGCTTAAAAATTATAATTTAAAAAATCTAAGAAGAATTTTTCAAAAATCTTTCTTAGTGCACCCCTACCCGATAAGAAGAATAACCATGCAAAATTTCATCCCTTTAGGTCCAGCGGTTTGGTCTGTGCGTTGTATGTCAGTGAGTCTGTCAGTTACGAAACGGTTTTATATATATAGATATGTAATTATAAATGTACTTCTTTGTATGTAGTATAGATATGAATGTCAAAGTTCAACATAAATCATTTCTTTTAAAAATATGATTTCCACATCAGCTTGTGATTTACAATAGATTACGATGTCGCCATAAATTACTGCAAAGAAATAATGGCGCTAAGCCTGAAATAAGCCATGTAAAACAAAATAACTGAGACCAGTTCTCCGTGAAAATTTTAATAAACACAAAAACAGATATGAAAGGAGCTACACTATATAAATTACAAATGGTCATATATAATTACATACAGACAAAAATCATACATTAAAAACACTTTTTAAAAGACAGTGCAATCAATTGTCCACGTATATTTCGCTTTCTCAGGAAAGCATTTCAAACACACAGATAATGACTCTTTGAAATTATGAAGAATAAGGAGTATAAATTTCCATTATCAAGTGGGCACCATATAGAGACACTTCTGAGCACGTCACAAGTGGATATAATTAGAAAAACTTTTTCACATGATGTTGAATAAATCCAAAAACGTTCAATGGTTCATTGGTTCGTTTATACATTGCTTATAGTCATTCCGTTGAGATCAGACCTGGTGTAATTAAGAAACAGATGTTAGATTAAAAAATAAGGAAAAACTAAAGAATTAAATTATAATAAACTGTGCTAAAGAATAAACTGTGCATGCAAACAATTTTAATACTTCAGAATAAAAGGTGCATACATTTTACGCTACCAAAAAGAGGATGAAGATGTTTAACATAGTTTTTGATATAATGAGGAGAAATTGTGCACACCTACATACATTAAGAAACAATGAGAAAAGTAGATGCATTTCATCATAATTATTTAGACTTTAGTATTTGTAAAATTTATAAGTTTAAAAGGAAATGCATGCAAGATGTATAATATACAAATTTCAATGTGCTTCTATATATGATCTCAAATTTTAGAGGCATGGAAAATGTCTGGAAATGAAATATGCAACGTAATCAGAATCTCTTTTATGATATCAAAAGGAAATGTTGACGGTTAATAAAGTTACATACATTAATAGCTTAAAACTCTTAAGAAAAAACAATACTTCATTTATATGTAAGATAAGTAAAAACAATGAGCCGAATAACAAGTTACCTCCGTTTGTAAATAGGAAAAGAACGAAAATGACATGTGTATTTTAATATTGTACATTAAATGACCATTAATAGAGCGTTTATAAACCCTGTCATTATTGGATTAAAGTTGGACCAGATATTATTGAACTTGTCATTCTTGGTCATTTACCCTGCCATGACTGGACCATTATTGGACTTCGTATTATTGTACTTGGCTGTATTAGATCCTGAATTTCATAAAACTACATATTTAATTTCTCTACATATATAATTCTCTAATTTTAAAATAAACTACATATCTAATAACCCGCTCTTCTTATATCTAGAACAGTGCGGTCAAGATGTTAACACCTGGAATCAAATTTCGAGTACTGAAGATCTGAGATCAAACATATTTTTTCAGTTTTGCTTCAAAAAGCCCCTACATTCTGCTAAAGGCATAAAATTAGCAGACTTATATTTACAATTTTAATTTTAAATACACGGGAATACCGCTAACAATATACACTTTTTACTGGAACATTTTCTTCTATCCCGTTATCGCGTGAAGCAAGGTTTTTAATTATATAAAATGTCTGCGTTTTGAACTTCATTAGTACTGAAAAGATCGGAGTGACATTCACCTCTTTCTAAGCTGCGGCAAAATTTCTCACAGGTTCTTTGGTCATCTTTGTAAGGCAATGGTTTTTAATGTTATCAAAACTGTATGGGAAATTTTCTCAAGTCCGCGACAAATCCCTAATTATTGTCTATGGAAAATTTTCTAGATGGCTTTTAAGCCCTCATGCTGATGCATTAGATTTTAATTTTTTTTAAATTTCCTTCATCAAAACTGGGTCCGGTTGCATTACCATTTATTACTACTCTTTCTAAGGGTTAAAAGGGAAATTCAAGCCAAATGGTGCGAATCCTAGAATTTTGTCCGTGTACATCGACAACTTTACCAATTTCAGCAGGATCCAAATGACCTAGCCTATCTTAGAAAGGTACCTAGAAACGTTGCAACTTTTGCTGCTAGGGTTAGAATAGACCATATGTACAGCGCAACTGCGTTTCAAACTATTCGGTGGTTCAGCGTGCGAAATAACAAATTCGATAAAACAAGACTGCTCGGCTATAAGTGATTTTAATTGCTAACTTGTTTCTATATATACATATATACAAGGGTTTGAAACCCCAATCAATAAAAGAAGCATAGAGCTCGTTCTAAATGGGAACTTCTGTCCCGTATCAAAACTACGTTCGTTATAGACAAAATCTGAAGCGTCTCTGCCGACGTCACCATTCGAACGACGCAGCGTTCGACCACGTGACGACGACTCAGCGTTTAATCATCGTGGAGGTATTACTTCACAATATGTCACCCATACCAGTTTTAAAAGATTCCACTTTAATGATTCTGATAACTTCCTTGTGTGCCTGACGGCGAGAGACATATTTGAACATGTTGTTTATCTGTGCTGGAGAGAACCGTTTTAGATATATCTTGACTGGACTATGTGACTCAAGATCCCCTATTCGTATTTTTCAAATTCTCTTTTGGATTCATCGTAGCATTGGTGGTGATTGGAAACGTATTAAGATGTAATGCAAAATTCCGTTTACTATCTCTTAACCTTTTCAGGGGCAACAACCTCCACCGTTGGAAGGTGCAGATTTTTTTAACCTAAAGAATCTTGAAATATTTTCCAATTAAAAGTTGTAAAATGTTTTTACTTCTTTAAACTGATAGCAGATGGCAGTACTAACCCTATTTCTGCTCATTTAACTGGACTACATTGAATGCAAGTGAAAACAAGACTAGATGTAGGCGTTTGCCCTGTGCAAACGGCGCCCTTCAAAGGGTTTTGAAGGATAATTAAATAGGAATTTAAATTCACCTCTTGTTGGTTGCGGCAAATTTCCTCGAGGGTCCTCCGTGTTGTCTCATGAGGTAGACGGACCGGCTGTCTGCCATTACGGACGTGCTGTTGTTGTCGCAGTTGGAAAGGTACGTGCTGGTCTGAGAGGCCCTTGTCGTGCGGCACTTCCAAGTGTACCGGTGATTGGGGTTGCGGCGCAGGGCGGCGCGCAAGTACGCCTTGCGCAGAACCGTTCGGACCTGGAACAACGAAACAAACAGAGAATCGAGTACAGTTTAACAAAATAATAATGGGATAAGAAAGATAGAGTACTATAGTTCTTATTAATTAAGCGTTTAATGATATTGTGTAAACTTCTAGGTTAACACTATTTTTATTTTTCGAACGCAAAACTAGAATACGGGAATATTTTATAGTGAAGAATAATTTCTTGTGTGAGTTAATACCTTAGGGCTATTCTTCACTAGCTCTAGCAGAAAAAAAGTTAGCAATGTGCATTATATGTATGTGGCAATGTAATAGTGTCACGTTCATAATGTTTTGGCAACGTCAGTTCCCCATCCCCAAAACAATCATACGTGATAGAGCCCACAACCTTTCGGGTTTTTTAACATTTTAGAGAGCGTAACATATTTATTATTTGTTTCAAAGAATAGAATTTTCGATAGTTTAGGAAAGATTTTATGTTTTTAATTTTTTTTCAAGCGTTCTATCCTTTCTCGAGTAGTGAAAATTGCGTATATTTTTGTGTTGGACTTAGTATAGACCAGAGGTGGGGAACGTGCGGCCTTGAGGCCGCATGCGTCCTCCGTGATCTTCTCTTGCGGCCTTCATAAAAGTTATCACTTGTATTAATTACTATTTAATTATATAGATTACGACAATTTCCAAATCAATAGATTTAAATAAAGAACGGCATGAATGTATGTACAGTGTCGGCCAAAATAAAGTTGACATTTTGAAATTGTTGTCTAAATTCGCTACAATTGTATATTTATCCCAAATGAGCTTCGTTTACCTTGATTGTATGATACTTTAACTACACTTTATATGTAATTTAATGCTCAGAGTTTCTTATAATTACTATCAGACATGTTATATGATCTCTACACAAAAACTATTTTCTTACTATTATTGTTGTGACTGACTCCCTGTACGTTAAAACGTATCATTTTTTCTGAAAAAATAATAATAATTAATGATTAATGTTATAACAAGTTTTTATCCTTATGTGAATGCAAAAATATTTTATATTGTAACTTTTTATGTCAAATAACAAATAAATAAGGACTTAATTTTTTTTGTTATTTTTCTATAGAATGCACCAAATTGTTAAAACTATATCTAACTATAATAATTTTATAAAAGTCGCATTTATAGGTTCATCAACTTATGCGGCCTCCTTTATTACTACCTATTTTACATGTGGCCTCTAATGGTAAAAAGGTTCCCCACCTCTGGTATAGACTATTATTATGAATATTTCTAAATGCTGTTAAAATCTTCGACTACAAAATATGCTTTTATTTTAAATGTTCTTTAAGTCCACTCAAAACTGTGATGAACTGTATTGGAAAGTTTCTCAAGTCCGCGACAAATCAGAGTGGATTTCACCAATTATTACCGACGGAAAATTTTCTAGGTGGCTTTTAAGCCCTCATGCTGAGGAATTAATTTGATTTTAATTTGATTTTAATGATTCTGATTTTATTGTTATTAAATTTAAGTCATTGGAATTAGGTACGGTTGCATTTCTATTCATTACTCTTTCTAAGGTCAAGAGTTAGGTAAGAAAAGAAGCTCAAACCAGATGGTCCCAATCCTGCAATTTATTCGGTGTACATCGGCAGCTTTACCCTTTTTAGCAGAAACCAAATTACCTAGCCTGGCTTAAAAGTGTCCATAGAAACGTTGCTACGATTTCTGCTAGGGCTAGAATTTAATGTAGATTTCATCCAAGATATTCTAAGTCTCATATGCTCTCAGATTTATACAATTCTTACAAGAATCCTTAAAGTGCAAAAAATTATAGGGAAAAATAAATAAAATCCTTATCTTTTGTTATTAATATATATCATAAAAATTGAACTATTATTTTCTTGTTGTATGAAAATATCTTGAAAAAGTTTTTTTACGTAATTTTCTTTTAGGCCTGGGGCGGCCTTGTAGTGCAGCGCGCTGGCTTTCGGTTTTGAGGGTGCTGTGATAAAATCCCGGCTAGGCTCCACTGAATTTGATTCCGCTTGTGTCGTCCCTTCATAGGGGGTAATGCTGATCCGCCTATATGGTATTCCCATACTAAAATGGCCAGAAAAACTGTGGTGTATTATAGGAGAATGTCTTCAAGACAAGTGCATCACATTTGAAAAAAAATAATAAAATAGCAAAAAAATAAAAAAAATAACTTTAAAAAAAATAATTAGCATGATAATAAAACACAAAATTAAAATATTTACAATCTAAGGCTCAAACACCTTATTGGTGTCTGAAAAATATTAATATCCCCTCACGTGAAACGTCATTGAGTTTAGTATTCCGGAAATAACGTTTTACTAATCCAAAAATTCTATTAATAACTAGAATATTAAAATATTCTATTAATAACTCATATAAAAGGAAGTAATACTCAAGAAGTATAACTCATATAAAAAAATTTACTTTTTTGAAAAATGATTAGCATGATAATAAAACGCAAAATTAAAATCTTTACAATCTAAGGCTAAAACACCTTATTAGTGTTTTTAAACTATCAATATCCCTTCACGTGAAACGTTATTTCTTTTTAGTAATCCGGAAATAACGTTTTACTAATCCAAAATTGCGTTATACTGATCAGAAAATGTTTTCAATAATATTTACTAATCTAAAACAAATTCCGTATGAAAGAGAGTAAGGATATTCAATCATGGTTCAAAACCTACAATTTAAACCATGATTGAATATCCTTAATAGTTGTTTTATCGCAAGAAATTAAAGGAAAGGGAATAAAACTATTAACAATGAGTCCTTTAAAGAGCTCATAGGAGAAAGGATAGATCGCAAAACACAGGAGATTGCCAGCTGAATTTGGCGAGACTCCAGGCCAGGTAGTTATGTTTGGCCAGTGAACTTGTTAATACACGTATACATGCGTGGAAACTTCAAAGATAGAAATTTCCCTTTTTGATTTTTTGTTAAAGGCCTATTAATAGATATGTTTGTATCCATTTTGAAGTAGAAAGAACATGTATTACATGCCATTTAAAATTATTATTAATGACATTTATTTCATCAAATATATACTTTTCCCGAATGCTCTAAAATGTTAAATTACCAAAAAATTTAAAACTTCAAATAACAACGCTATCTGCTTTGGTATTTTTTAAAGTATGAAGCAATATTCGAAATATGCATTGGCTTATGTGTTGTTCAGACAATAATTTGTAGCAAATTTAAAATAGGGATTTAAAATTGGTGGGAACCACTTGATGAAATCTTCTGATCAAAGACTACGTGAGTAAGACCTTGCTGACATCGACTGCGGGGCGTAGCGTTGAGTTTCTCTATTGGCCCTTGCGATTGTTGACATGACCTATAATTGGTTTAACATATCACGTGATCATTGCATTACACTCAGACATTAGTTAAAATTTTATATTGATGACGCTTCGACCCTCTCCAGAAACAATGAGGAACTTATAATTCATTGAAATAAAATGCGGGTAATGCATTACAATATTTGTGGCTTGAGAATTAAAAGAAATAACAATTTCTAAGTATCCACAATGGGAATTTCAAATGGCTATTCATTTTAAACTTTTTAAATCCACAGTGCGTTAATGTTACACATCAAAGGATTTTTTGTTCTCTAAATTCGGGATTAGTCCAGAAGCACCCATAGCTGATTCTCTATAACCTGTAGAACTAAACCAGCCTTTCGACATTACTTTTGAATTTTAAAATTCTGTTGACTACCTGTTGTTGACTACCTGATGTCCTTATCAATTGTTTTTAAATTATGCTATAAAAACCATCTTTCTTCCTATCCCTGATGGTTTTATCAGTTGAAAAAGTTTTATAACTGATGATTTGTGAACGAAAGTCTATGACAACATGGACGAAATAAGAAAACTTTTAATAATTAAAGCAACTTCTTAATTGACAATTGAACACAAATTTAACGTAGAACATAACTTATGTTACCACTTAAGTATAATCTAATTTCAGTTAACAGCAGTCGTTTTTCTATCACCTGCTGTACGGCTACAGTTCCGCAATCAAAGGTCATTCTCACTTACTTCGGTACGCTCTCCTTCGGTCGAAAACTTGAGTCCGTATTTCAATTATCTCGCAGTTGGCGCGCATGCCCGATTCACGGCACGTTAATTTGCGTATTCGGAAAACACACGGTTAAAAAATCCAACAATGTCCCCCGATTTATTCTCATGTGTTTTGAGTCGTTCCAATAACCCTATACTTCTGCAGCTTTTATCTAGTTTCATTTTCGTTAGGTATTTCGTAAGGAAATCTGCTTCCATATCTTCCGATCGTATAAACAGTCGAAAACTTTTGTGCATATTTCGCAGCA
The DNA here is from genome assembly GCA_907164885.2 of Dolomedes plantarius. NCBI lineage: Eukaryota > Metazoa > Arthropoda > Arachnida > Araneae > Dolomedidae > Dolomedes > Dolomedes plantarius. The sequence continues at coordinate 182,379,447 of OU015490.1, read as the reverse complement.
GCTTTTGAGCTAAATTACTGGGAATGTTCCCTATGTAACGCACAATATTTTTAGTTGAATTAAATAATAATAAAAATTATATAAGTACATTTTGCCTTTAATCGCTTGAGTGGGTCGATAACTGAGAACCAAGCATGCTTGGGAACTACACTCTGCAGGTCCCACGTCAGGTTGACCACGTGACCGAGACATATGTTCTATGGCACCCCAATCCCACGGTCAAGAAAGCGGAGATGGACACCGGCCTTGATCCACAGCGGAATATTGTGCCATGAGTTTAGTTCATATACTATATATATATATATATATATATATATATATATATATATATAATTTCAAACGATTGTAAATGACACTTCAAAAGCTATATGATAACTAAATGTACGTATAACTAAACTCATATATATATATATATATATGTGTGTGTGTGTATATATATATATATATATATGAGTTTAGTTATAAGTATATTTAGTTATCATATAGCTTTTGAAATCTCATTTACAATCGTTTGAAATTCAAAGTTTAATGTAGTTCTTATTTTAAAGAAACATTTTAGCTTACCTCAACGTTCATGAAACAGTAAAGTATAGAAACGAATATCCCCTGAAAATAAAAATAAATAATCAAATTAAATACAATTATTTCTATACATAAAACAAAATATCTTATTAAATTAAAAATAGTCAAATATAGTAGACGCATGTTTCCGGACTATATTAAAATACGATAATCTAATTTGTATTAATAATAATTTACATTGAGGATGAACAGTAACAAAAATACAATAAACCTCGTTTATCCGGGCTAACTGGGACCATAGACAATACGGATAATAAGGCTAATATGGTGTAAAGCAAAACAAAATCCTTAACTAAGAAGACTTACCGTTCATTACGATAAAAAACTATGAATTGTAACAAAATGTGATAGTATAATTTGCAAGACATTAAAAAATATAAAAATAACTTTTCACATCATTTCTTAACTTAGCTTACGGAGCCTATTTTACCGATTCTCTCTTCAGAACGGAAAATTTCATACCCCCTATGTAAGAATGGCCATTAAGGGGATTATATATATATATATATATATATATATATATATATATATATATATATATATATACATATATATATATATATATATATATATATACATATATATATATATATATATATTCATATTTGGGCCCGTATTCTTGGGATACATGCTATCCCACCGAGTAAGGAAAAGGTTAACAAAGAATTGGTAAGTCTAGTAAGGCTTTCTTAAACTCAACAAAAAACATTTTACTACCATAATTTATAGCACAATCTATGCAGGTAGTGTACGTTGAATCAAGGTAAAAAGTGAATATTTGGCGTACTTGTAGCTATGTTTTTTCTATCATAATTAAAAATTATTATCTAATGTGAACATTATATAAAAATGTCTACAAATCCGATCCGGATTCTCCGGAGATCCAGATAAACGAGGGCAGGATAAACGATGTTTTACTGTGCAGAGTTGTTGTACTTAAACACAGTAAGTTAAAGTAATAAAATTATTGTTGTTCTCCCATTTGTTCATCTGATATGATAACAGAACAGGAAAAGGTACCTAAGTCGGTGGAAACGATTTCTATCTTTTGAAGGCATCTTATTCATCGGACTTTGGGGAGATTTAAAAAAATAATTACAAGATAAAAGGACTTTTTTATATACCATGTTTTTAAATTTTCTGTTGAATCATATAAACTTGACGATTCTATGTATTAATAATTACTTTTTAAAATTTTTTGATGTATTATCCCATCAACTTGATAGAAAATGAAGTTAATTGGAATGTAACTTGCATTTAACTTTTCATTCCCGTCCCGGCTGATAGATGGCTGCATGAGTCTACAAAACAAAATTAAACGAAAAAGAATTGAATTCTGCTCAAAGATGGCTAAAAGTATTAAAATAATGCATTGCCATCGTGTTCTGAGCTATTCTAAAAGTTTCAAATGTCTAGCTAGTCGGGAAGTTAGTTAAAAATCGATTGCAAGATTTGTACCGGACAAACGCACACACACACACACACACACACACAAACAAACAAGAAAGCGAGTTAATAAAAACATGGTGATAATAAGCTAGATCGGTTGGAAAATAAGGAGATACAACACTTTAAAAATTATAGTTTAAAAATATCATAGATCTCAGAAAGAAGGCTTTTAATGTTTGGTAAGAAAAAAAAAATTAAAGTTTGGAACTTAAACTATCATCTAAACGTAGTATTTAAATGATGCTTTTTGAACCCAATTTACAGTGTTTGAATGCATCTCATTGAGCAAATTTTAGGGAGTATTTTTTTTTAAGTTGATGGGCTAGAAATTCGCACAGATTTGCAATATATGTAAACACACTACCATTATCTGAATCTTTAGAAAGAATCGACTCTACATAGCAAACTACATATCGGAGGAGGCTAATCCTTCGTATATGCAAAATGTTTCTAAAATTAGCACTCGCTGAAATCTGAAAATTGATAATCTATACTAGAACGAAATTTTTTTCTCGCTCTCTTATGAAATTTAAATTTCCGACTTAAGGTAACTTTACATGCGCGTGTGCTTTAGTGCTTTGGAGTGAATCTCCTTGATTAGTGTTTCAGGTTACTGGGGACTAATGAAATGAACAGCAAAGCTCATTGACCAATTATTTCTCTGAAAAGTTAAATCTATCATATTTTGACATGGAACTCGACTTTTGAAATTATTTTGATTATTATACTGTTTTAACTCTAAAAAATACTATTTTCTTATTTCACAATTTCGAAACAACATTAATTCGATTCCATTCCATGCACATTTATAAGTGTATTTATTTTATTTTGTAAATCTTAAATTGTCTATGTGCTGAATATCATTCCTGTGTTTTTCGTACCGGTTTTCCTGGAAGAAGGGAATGTGCCTCCCATAGGCAATTAAGTGTGACCTGTAACAGTAGGGATAGTACACAAGGTCATTTGCACAACAAGAAATAATTACTTGCCACCCTCTCAGTCATTAGGGGGACATGGTTCCTCCATAGCAACGTCCCAGCAATCATTTTTTACCAATCATATGTCTGAAAGGTAAATTGTTCTAGAACATTTTCTGACCTCTGCGATTTTTGTTGCTGGGAAGTTTTAAACATTTTTTGAGGCAGTTGAAAAAATAGCTGCGACTACGCGACTATAGCTCGAGGTTGCCCGCTCTTCAGCTCCAGTCGCTATTTTTGTATGCTGAGATATCTCGAGATTTCTGGTCTGCTTTTGGACCAAGTTTAGTAATACAATGTGAGATAATCATCAGTCTCCAATGAGGGTGGTGGTAAGTAAAAATAATTAGTAATATATTTTATCAGGCGAGAGCACAGAATAATTAATATATGTAACTAGGTTTTATTACGCGTTCGAATACTTTCATAATGTATGTAGATAATTATTATGTTGTTTCTTTGCAAATTGTAACTAACGATAAAAATAATTTTAAATAATAAGAAGAGAAATTAAATGCTAATATTATTAATTAAAATTGAGTTTGTTTTCCTAATTATCTCAGACGTGTGTCAGAATGTGTTTTCTCCAATTAACAATTTTAAAAGTGCCACTATACGATCATCTGTTTTATTACCTGTTTAATTCCACATAATACATATATTGCGGATTTTAGTGACACATATACCGATGACTTTACGTACGATTATTATTTATTCCCTTCACGGCTGCGCAATAATCTATTTTCAAATGAAAATGTGTCAAAGATATTTTCCAGAGGTATTTCCGAGATCGACTATAAAAATATGATGTTTTTTTATGGGCATCATACAATATATAGGATGCCACAATATTTTACGTGGGGAAAATCTCAAAACGAATCCTTTGCACACTTACTTGTGATGACTGCAAAACAGCATTTGTGATCATATAAGCCTCTTCGAGTTTGCTGTCATCCCTTGGATTCACGCAAAAGAGAAGATGAGGAATCCCCAACAATGGAAAAAGCAGAGCTGTGGCCTTCATGGCACGCCTGGAAAAGTCGGTTATATCCATTATAATGGTTGTTAATCAGCTTTTTTCAATAACGATTACAAGGAAATCGTGATGAATTTTCTTTTCGCCTTACATTTCTGTAAGGCGAAATAATTTACTGTTCTTGGAATTTAACTTGAATAAATACGACCTGAATGTAATATGGTTTGCAACGGCAGTGCTCGCACTGGAGGAAGGGAAGGAGAATTGACGTCATTTTGAATATTTTTTTTAATTTTGTAGAATAATTAGCATCTTAACTATTTCTTTGCCAATCCGACTTTAATTTGCAGTAAGTATAAACATTGATTAAAAACAGCTACCTATTTTATTTTTCAATAGGCAAGCAGTTTATCTTTCGAAAATCGCCCATTCTACATCACGACACATTTGCCTCGACCAGAAGTTTAAATTGTGATGCCACCACAATTTAAAATTCGGATAGAGATGGCACCCCCTCCCATCCTTACAAACCCCGCAGAATAACTTTCAGGCCTAAAAGTTTAACGCACCCGGCGTAAACACAAAGCATTCATCAGTGGAGCTTGTCCGTACTCGACCATAGCCCCGTCAGTACCTAATCCCGACGAGTAAACCACTAGGGCCCATAGATAGATAGTTACTTATGGTAGCGAAGTTTGTCATAGAAAAAGTGAGATATTTCCTTCGACATCTGGATGTGGTTTGCTTTTCCTCAAAACACATATTTCCCTCCTGCAACGGATAAAAATCAAATATTCTGCGCATTCGAAGAATTAGAACTCAATAGTTAACCTTCTAATGTATGAGTGTTATTCTTTGAGCATGAAAAAAAATTCTGACGAATATTCCATCCTCTTGTTCGGGAATCAAAAGCTTAAAAATTGTATGAACACTAAATTAAGTGATGAATAATCTGTCTCAAGAAAGTTGAGAGTACGGGACGGAAATGTAAGTCTCAAATACTTCGTGCACTGATATATGTTTAATATAGCAAAAAAAAAATTACGCAATATAACGATACAAATTATGTGACACAATCAAATTGTTTTGTTTTGTTTATGTTTAACTTTCACATTCACCGAAGTACCGGTATTTCATAAGAAATAATCCGGAAAAATATTTCTCAAACGCTTCGAGAGATGATAAAAAAAATGTCACTCAGTATAACGTTGTAAATTATGTGACTCAATCAATTAATTTCGCTGTTTAATTGTTTAACATTAACATTGCTGATATTACAAAAAATATATTCCGGAAAAGTACGTCTCAAGCGATTCAAGATCTATCACATGCTTAATAACAAAACAAAATGACACACAATGAAACGGTCTAACTTACTTGAGACAATGAATTAATTTCACCGTGTCACTGTTTAACTTTCACATTCATCGCAGTGCAGATATATTTGAAGAAATAATCCGGAAAAATACTTTTCAAACACTTTGAGAATTAATAAAAAAATTACACTCAATGTAACGATGTAAATTATGTTAAACAATCAATTAATTTCGCTGTGTTATTGTTTAACTTTAACATTAATAGCTAGGATATTACAGAAGATGTAATCCGGAAAAGTAAGTCTGAAACGCTTCGAGGCCTGTCACACGCTTAATATAGTAAATAAAAAAGGCACAAACTGACACTTCTAAATCATGTGTGCTGACACGATGAATTAATTTCACCATGTCAGCGTTTAACTTCCACATTCATCGCAGTGCTTATAATCGAGTAATATCAAATAGATTTAGTGCATACACATAATACGCATCATCCAATAGGTGTGATAATTCGAAATATATGGTTTAAAAATATATAGAGAAATCTAATTTGGCATATTTTGAACTATTAATAAGCCATTTCTAGGGTTCTCAACTCAATGCGCCTCATAGACAGGAAATTACATTTAACTTAATAAGACTATTTTTAAGTAGTTTACCTTATCTGAACTATTTCAAAAGTAGAGCTCGTCTTCATTTTGGTCACCAGAATTCGTATGATATTGACTAGGAATATCAAATTTATCTGTGGGAAGAAAACAGAATATTTAACTGTCCAGAATCTTTAAAATATTCACTTAATGATATCTATTAAAAAAATAAAATAACAATTTCACTGAAAATAATAAACACGTATGTAATAATAGAATGTGCATATATTTTCACAAAATTGCAAGAAAATGATAACCTTGTTCAAATTCAATTATACTTTTTATTAATTATAAATTACATATTTTATTCTTTATAAACCTTTCAGCGGGCGCACCAATTTTTGGAACACCAGCAGGCGCGCGTGGCACAAAGTTCAACGTCTCTTTCAACCTTGATTATTCCTTATTGTAATAAACTTTTATTTTTCAAATTGAAAATTATAATTCTACGTTTTATGATAAGATATAAATTGTTGATAATATGGAGATATATTTATAATTAAAGTCCAAAGAATACAGATACAATCGCCTTATTTTAAAATTGTCCGGTTTATTGAATCTGAGGACAACTTCCGAATTGATTCCTATGATGTCCAAAAATCTAAAAAACAATGAGATTGTCCATCTTCGTGATATGCGGGATACCGTGTAATAGCTGCACATTTGATCGACTACATCAACTCCTGCTTTTGTCGTATTGTAATCCAGTATAATCGCTGGTTTACCACGGTTAATTCAGGACTAACAATGAATGGAAAGGAATACAAGGGTCAGAAAATCAGACCTGCATTAGAAAGGGTGTATTTCTCTATGTTTGCACATTAAGTTTGTTCACAAAAGTAGTTGACTGCAAAGAGTGAATTTATTAACTAGAAAAATTATTTTCTGATGTATTCATAAATAAATTATTCTGTTATATAATTAGTTAATAAAGTATAATTAATTAGTTACCGCTAGGTGCTGCGAGTAAGTAAGTTTATGGATTTATTTAAACAAAGTTTTGTATCGATCCAACAATGAAATTGTCAGTGGAACTGAAGGACGTTCAATCTATCTGAGGAAACCTCGAACGTAATTAAGTACTTTAGTTCATCTGTCTTTATGACATAAGATATTACATTATGAATGAATTATGTAAGGTAAAATACTCAGAATAATATATTCCCTAATATAACCATTGCAGGCAAGCATTAAGTCTTCAAAATTCGAGGCAGGGGATTAAATTTTCCCACCTGGTATACGGTTGTTAGACTGTCGCTCAAGCACAGAGCCGGTGCCATAGGTGAATTGAATGAATCTCCAAAATGAGATAGACTGAAAGTACAAAATTTTTAACAAATAAAAGAATGTATATTAATAGTTTAATCTAGATATATAACGAAACTCTTAAAAATATACAAATATAAACGAATATTTAAACTGCCATCTATAAAATGCTGAATTTGAGATTATGAGAAATACATTTTGAATGCCTATTTCCAAATGTTTTTGTATCTCTAAGTTCGAGGCTACGGTAGAAGCTATGAGCGATGTCTCGAGTGACAAGCGATGACCAAGTGAATTTGTTTATGCTTGCTGTGTAGAAGTGGCTACGGTAGGAGAGTTCGGGGATTCGGCATTCGCGGAAATCCAAAGCGATCATTCATCGCTCGACCCTGACAAATATTTTTACCCGTCGCTCAGTCTGTTTTGAACGCTCCCCTTCAACCTTCAGTAATTAATTTAGTTTTTAAATATGGCAAAAAATTATCTGATGAAGATTGTGTGACGGTCGTTGTGACCTGATGTATAAATTCCTCGTAGTATTAATGTAGAAACGGATAAATGGCTCGTATTTGCATCTAGTTTAATATGAGCTATATACAGTAATCTATATATATAAAATATTTCCGTAACTGACTGACTCACAGGCATACAACGCACAGACCAAACCGCTGGACCTAAAGGGCTGAAATTTTGCATATCGATTCTTCTTATAGTGTAGGGGTGCATTAAGAAAGATTTATGAAAAATTTTTATTAGATTTTTTTAAATTAAATTTTTAAGCTGTTTTAGTAATTTTTTTTAAGTTTGCATTTAAAATAATAATTTGAGGGTTATAAAATTTAAATCACAAGATAGATCATAAAAAATCCTTTCAAATGAAATCTTTTTCGATTCTTTACCTCCATTTTCTGATTTTTGGTGAATTTTTAAACATTAATTTTTATAATTTACTTTGTTAAATGCTGATCACGTGATTTCTTTTACTGTACTTTAAATAAATTTATCGTCATAACAACTAAATACATTTTTTTTCATTTCTTGCTAATACGGCAGACGATTGGACATTATCCAAAAAAATATTAAAATACAATAAAAGATATTATGGTCATCAAACTGTAATATATTAACTGTACTATATTCTTTAGTATGTCCTATTACATTTAATTTGAATATTTTTTTTTACATTATTTTGTCTATAAAAATATTCCTTACGATTGTTTTATAAATATATATATATTTTTTACATCAATTTTATTCATTGATCATTGTATTTATTATAAAGAAATATATATATATACAGTGGCTCCCAAAAGTGTTCGTACACTTATGAATTTCAATGAAATAGAGGTCTATCCATTTTTTAAAATTAATATTTCAGAATGGGTATTTAATAATAAGATATATAATCTATTCTTAACAAAACTGCATGAAATATTTTGAAAACATAGTAAAACTTTATTTTTAAGAAACCAGTAATCAAAAAGTAACAAAAACTTTATCTCACAAAAGTCATCGTACACTGAAATATTTTCGGACAAATTCATAACTAAAATTATTGTCTGGCGCTTTATTTTTATTTTTGAATTGTGGTGGCATTTAAAATATCGTTTGGATTTAATTTTTGCTTGCCTACTCCGTAATATTTATTTATTATTTAAAAATGGCTCGTAGTCGTAAAGGAACAGCAAACACCATTCGAAAATTGATTATTTTTCATCATAGTAGTGGTAAATGAGTTCGGAATACTGCTAAATTACTTAATTTATCCCATTCCACTGTTCAATATGTGAAAAAACGCTTTAAAGAAGAAAATTGGATTGAAAACAAGGTAAGAAAAGGCCGTCTGGCAAAGATAACAAAACGTGATCAGAGATTTATAATTAGAAAATTTGTGAAAAATTCACGTTTGAGTTCTGTAAAAGTTTCTGCAGAATTCAATAAAACATTTTCTACTTCAATTTCACCTGATATTTTTTGACGAGTTCTCAGAACAGCTGGATTACATGGGCGTTCTGCCCATAGAAATTTTTTTGTGAGAAAAACAGAAAGTTTAGGCTTCCCTTCGAACTATCAATGATAAATAAGCCCCAAACCCATTGGAATAATGTCTCATTTGCCGATGAACATTTTTGGTGATGATGGGCGTATAATTGTGTGGAGAAGAAAAAAATGAGGAACTTAATCCCAAGAACTTAGTAGGAACAGTTAAGCATGCCGGTGGAGGTATCCTTGTGTGAGGGTGCATGTCAGTATCAAGACTAGGAAACTTTGGTATTTATTGATGGCATAATGAATCATGCTGTTTTTATAAATATTTTAAGAGACAATATAAAATTATCAGCTCAAAATTTGGGTATTGGAAACAACTTTGTTTTTTATCAAGATAACGATCCTAACCACACGGCTCTCAACGTTCGCATCTGGTGTCTCTATAATTATCCACAAGTTTTGAAAACACCACATCAATCGCCAGATTTAAACCCAATAGAACATATTTGGAGAGAACTGGAGGTTCGAGTACGAAAACACGACATTCACACGAAAAGCGAACTAAAAACAATTATGATGTAAGAATAGATGAACATTGATGAAAAAATTACAAAAGAACTAAAGCAATCTATTCCCAGACGTTTATAAGTTGTTGTGAATGCTAAAGGATATCCTACTAAATATAAATTTAACAAAAAATTAGAATATTTACTAATATGTAGAGATTTTTTACAAGTGTACGATGACTTTTGTGAAATAAAGTTTTTGTTACTTTTGGATTATTGGTTTCTTAAAAATAAAGTTTTACTATGTTTTCAAAATATTTCATCTAGTTTTGTTAAGAAAAGATTATAGATCTTATTATAAAATACCCATTCTGAAATATTCATTTTAATCAATGGATAGACCCCTATTTCATTGAAAATCTTAAGTGTATGAACACTTTTGGGAGCCACTGTATATATATATATTTATTTTTTGTCATTAATTTCATATATTGATCATTGTATTTAATTTGAACGCACTCCGTATTGAAGTGCGGGTTATCAGTTAGTCATAATATACAGTAAGTTGTTACGTAGAACCCTAGTGACATAGCTTAGAGAGAGCAGGAGCATAACACAGTCCAAATTGTGATCTCAAGTCTCCTGGATTCCCCACCTCTCTGAGTATGTTAACACATCATCAACTCCCAGTCCATCCACCCGTCCAATCGTCCTTCCTCCACTTATATCTTCCTCTCAGACCTTCTAGAAAGATCCATAAGTCCCTCGAAATTTCCACACCTCGAATTTAACTCTTTGCGGTTTTCTTTTCTCGTCGCTTGAGGCCTTTTTCGGTTCCTTTTGCCAACCTTGCTCCTCGTAGTCGGCACTACATCTACAGAGGCTGTTCGCATATTTTTTAGACGATTTTGGTAAGCGGTAATAAAAAATCGTTTGCTGCAAAAGAAATAATTGCAATTGTACTATGTTTTTAAAAGTCAAAATTATCGTCTACGGCTTGAAAGTTTTGTTTTTATTCAAAATGGCGTTTTTAACAAAGCAGTGGTTCGAAGGCTACATTTATGCTCTTTCCGAAGAGAAATATGCATACTCCGTTATCCAAAAACGATGTGAGAGCCATGGTTTTGTGATATCTAAAGCGTCGATAGGTAATATCGTAGACAAGAAAGGAAAATAAAACGTCAAATTGGAGCCTCAAGTGGGACAAAAATTCCAAACAAGTATCCAAGCAAAAAACGGACATCTTCGACTATTGCAAAGGTACGTTGTTTAATGTTAAAAGAAAATCCCCCTAGTCAAAGGACAGTTGCAAAATCATTAAAATGCTCGGTGTCCACTGTAAACAAAATGATAAACGTTGATTTAAATCCTAAGAAAGCGAAAAAACGCAATGTGCATCGTCTTCTTCCAAATCATATCGCTGAACGCAGAATAAGCTGCAGAATTCTATATGAGAAACACTTATCCAAAGAAAAATGAAAAAAAATTGTCACAATAGATGAATCAAGGGTGTATTTAAATGATTGCAACAAAAAAAGAGCCATTTATTATCATAAAAGGGGAGAAAAAAATTTAAGTACATAGTTCAAAGAATCCAAAGAAAGTTTTTCTAAGGGATTCATGATTGTTGCTGGTTTTTCTTATAATGACAAGTTAAAAATAAAGAGAGTGGAAAAAAATGTCAAGATTAACTCCAAATACTTTCAGGAACATATTTTATCGACAATTTTTCTGAATGAAATACCATCGCTTTATCCACAGTGCCAAAATCCACTGTAAATTTTCTAAAAGAAATGGAACAAAAAACTGGTATCAAGGCCATACCCTTCACTGATATCCCTACTAAATCTCCCGATGTATCACCTATGGATTTTTGTGCTTTCGGAATTTTAAAATCTGCATTATCCAAACGTCGTCCCAAAACCCTTACAGGACTCTGGAAAGCTGTTCAGGAGGAATGGGATAGAATAACTCTTCTGACACTTCAAAAGGCATTATTATCCTGGAAATTGCGGTGTCAAAAGATAGTTCAGAATAAGGGATGTCAAATAGAACATTTAAAACACAAGAATTTTATGTAATTTAGTTTTGTGAATGCAGTATACATCGTCTAAAAAATGTGTGAACAGCCTTTGTATTTCCGCCAATGATATTTTTTCTAAGCATTTTAAATGATGTGTCTATTTTCCTTAGCAATTGTCATTTTAAAAGGCTCATTCCAACCTCGCTACCTGTGTGGGCTTCTTTGAGTTTATTAATGATCCTGTCGATCAAGCTTAACTTAGTCATATCTGTTCAGGATTTTCCAAAATTCGGATTGAACCTGTTTCGCACCATGTCAGAGTCTCACAGATTGTGAAAATTTAATTTCTTTAGTGCGATGATTTCCATCTCTATGGAATGATATAGATAACGATTTTCCTAAAGATATTTCTCGATCTTAGGAAACAGTTGGTTATATCCCGTCGCAATTTCTGAGCAAATTAGTAGGATGCACCCCAAATCGCTTTTTATGCACGTCTCAAAGACCTTCTTATAGCCAATGAACTTTCACTCAATGCGAGTAACCTCAAAAGTCCACTATTTGAAAGCATAACGATAAATGCCTCTTGTAGTTCGTATTGTGGCATCACGATAGGTTGTTAAGGCCAGTCTCTGAAGCTTTATTAAAATTACTATTACTGAATTCATGACCAAGAAAGACAGAGTCCTAATTATAATGATAAGACCAATTTTAAAACAAAACTTAACAAGGCAATTTATTTACAAAAAATTAAACATTAGACAATTACAACACATTCATTTAATTTTAGTGCAGATTCACAACGCACGTTCCGGGACCCAGATAGTCCCAAACAGGAGTTTAAAAATCCCGTCCGTTCGGGGCACGTTATATCAAGCATCTCCCTAAAATTCTCCAACTCTCTGCCTATCTCTGGTGTTTTCTTTGTCGGAGACTCTCTCAATTCCTCGAAAATGCGTCTGTTTTTCAGAGAGGGGCTTTGTTGATGACAGTTCTTCGTATCGATGCATAGTTAAGCCATCTTCATGGATCGCCGATATCAACTCGCATGAAGCTATTGCTAAGAAAGACAGCTTTACGACTATGGTGGGAGACGCTTGCTTGAGAACCCGATATGCATGGGCTTAACTTTCACGCCAAATATTCTGGCCGCATTTGCTAGTATCGTTTTTTAGTACCCCACAGAATTTTAGAATGCAGGGGTACGCATGGCTGGTGTTTTTTTAAATCTTGCAGCTGTGGAAGGCTCTTCGGAGATCGTGGGAACCGCACAAAACACGTGACGTTATACAATATGGTAGCCCACTTCACTACTTATCGCTCATCGCTGATCGCTCATCTCTCGTCTCTCGTGGCTAATCACTCCTATCATACCTGAAGCCTAAGAATTCTTCTAACACATCTCTTAATTGTAGCAGTAGCTGAGCTCGATTTTTATAAACTGAAATGTCAAAGAATTATCTACAAACACCAACAATTCTAGAAATAATGAATTATTTGTCAATTCTTTCTATAGAAAAAACGATATGAAAAACAATAAATTATGCAGATCCAGTCTAGCCAGTCGCTGCATTAAAAGCTCGAAGAATGATTTAGAAATTATTTTCATTGTGTAACAAATTGCAATAAACTTTATTTACTTTTTCTGTCTTTTTAAGTTCTACCATTTTTAAAATTCTTATTTTATTTTAATAAATAAAACTTTTAAAAATAAATATACATTTTCCCTATAGTGTCCGTTATCCTATTAAATACTATTATCAATAGAGATACATTCATTAACTTGGAGTCTCTATAAAAATCTGAAAAGGTTCCGTTTATAAAACCTGTCTCTAGCGCCAAAATATATTCTGTAATATTAGCGCTCTACTCAAGTATTACAGAAAACATTGGCAGAACTTTGGAAAACAAAGACTAAGTATTTAATTCCAACACGGCAAGTGATACAGGTAGAAAACTTTTGCTAATAACCTAATATTAAAAGATCATAAAAGTACATAAAAAGTAAATATAGACATCTAACACACTGCATCATTGGTAAAAAGGAGTATAAAATTGTAAGCCGCTCCCACTCCACCCCCCAAAATAAAACGAAAAAATAAAAAAAAATGATACTTGACTTGCCAAGGCAAAAAACATCATAAAATAAAATAAATCAAATAAGTATGTATTGCTATCCCTAAACTTCCGACTGTCTAAATTGCACAACTTACCATGGATCGTAAACCATTCAGACCACTGTCCATACAAGTTGATTGATCACTTTGCCTACTACTAACTCACGGATTCTGAGCGCACCAATCACTTTTCTCCTTTTCTCTACTTTCTGACTAATCATGGTTACCCGCTGCTTACTCTCTGAAAGCCTGCGCTAGAGGACTTGGCCCAGGAAGGGCAGCTAGACACATTTTCTTATGGTCTTATGGTCACTATCTCTACCTTGCTTGGATGGTCTAGTGACCTGCAAGATCGCTTCGAAGTCTAAAGGCACGAGTTCAGTTCCCAATTACAGGAACCCGCAATTACCGTATTTTTCGGACCATAAGACGCACCGGACGATAAGACGAACCTCAAATTTATGAGAGGATTTTTCGAAAATAATATTTTGTATTTTGTTAGGTATATAAATATACTTTCAATTTCTTACTTAATATACATAAAAATACATATAATAAATATATGTAATATATATTATAAAGTATTCATTTTATTTTAATGCTATCTTCGGTCCATAAGACGCAAAGCGATTTTTATTCGATTGTTTTTATATAAAAAGGTGCGTCTTTGGCCCGAAACATACGGTGCAACCTATTAAATGCTTTGACACTGATTGTTTAATATTATAAAATAGTAATGTAATGTAAACTAAACATTTATGTCTGTAACTTAAATAAAATAAAACAGTTATTTGCACTCAGACACTTGACTTTTGCGGTTTATAAAAACACAATGTACAGACTTCAAAATTACATGAATAAAGTCCATTCATTGAAAATAGACGACAGCACCACTAGTGATACAGACAGAACACTTTTCCTAATAACCAAATATTAAAGGAGCAAAAAAAGTACATTAAAAGTAAATATGGACATCTAACACACTGCATCACTGTTCAAAGGACTTTAAAATGGTAAACCGGCCACAAAAGAAACTGAAATAATTACAAGATAAAAGAACTTTTTATGTACCATGTTTTTAAATTTTCTGTTGAATCATATACTCTTGACAATTCTATGTATTAATAAATACTTTTTAAAAATTTTTTTTATGAATTATCCCATCAACTTGAAAGAAAATGAAGTTAATTGGAAGTTAACTTGCATTTAACTTTTCATTCCCGTCCTGGCCGATAGATGGCTGCACCAGTCTACAAAACAAAATTAACTGGAAATGAATTTAATTCTGCTCAAAGATGGCGAAAAGTATTAAAAGAATGCATTGTCATCGTGTTCTGAGCTATTCTAAAAGTTTCAAATGTCTAGCTAGTCGGGAAGTTAGTTATATATCGATTGCAAGATTTGGATTGGACAAACACAGAAGCACACAAACAAATAAACAAACAAGAAATCGAGTTAATAAAAACATGTAAAAATATAACGAATGATATTCACTAACTCTATATCTTGCTTGGATGGTCTAGTGACCTGCAAGATGGAAGTCTAAAGGCATGAGTTCAGTTCCCATTTATAGCAGACCGTAATTACATCTTACTAAATGCTTTGGCACCGATTATTTAATGTGATAAAATAGTAATATAATGTAAGCTAAACATTTAATCTGTAACTCTAATAAAGTGAAACAGTTGTTTGCACTTAGCCACTTCACTTTTGCGGTACATAAAAGCACAATGTACAGACTTTAAAACTACTTCAATAAAGCCCATTAATGAAAAATATAATTTAATACGTAAAAATTGATGCGTATTACCAGACTGCTTTCAGTGGGGAAAATAGATTCAAAACATCAATAATTTAAATAGATTGTGGATATATTTATGTTTTTAAATTCCTCAGAGGAAAAAAATGAGAAAACTGGGGAAATTATCCAAAAAATATGCATAACATGTCAGAGACAGAAGAAATATCGCTCTGTAGGGAAATACATTTCATCCATTTCTGTGTACTCTGGAATTCATAATCAGGAAATAATAGTGTTGTGAGTGGAACACCTAATTTATAACTTTCGGAAAACCAAAAAGAACATAGTTTAATCACTCTTACTCCTAAAGCTCCAATCATTGGTCCAGTAACAATCCATACATAAGGAGATCTGCCAAAGCCTTTCCAGCATTCTGTGTGCAGATTAGAGTTCATGCATAAACACCAACTTACAATAAGAATGAGAGGGACCCCTGAAAAAGAACAAGAAAGTAATTAAATTTTTTTAAAAATCCTTGAGAGAACAATAATTGCATTTAGCCCATTAGGATGCTGGGATGTAGCCATACTGGATTTGCTCAGCTCAATGTTAAACTATGAAAAAAAAATTCCCGTGATTGTCTAATTGGAAATGAAGATTTTTTTTGATTGTATTCCGAAAGAGTGAAAATTCTCTCAGCTCAATTTTAAACTATGGAAACATTTCTCGTGATTGTCGAATCGGATCTGAAGATATTTTTAAAAATTATACACTTAAAGAGAGAAAATTCACTTAGCTCAATGTTAAACTATGGAAAATAAACTTCCAGTGATTTTCAAATTATTATTGAAGATTATTTTTTTAATTGTATTCGAAAGAGCGGAAATTCGCTCAGCTAAATGTTCAACGATGGAAAATAAATTTCCAGTGACTGTCAAATTTGAATTGAAGATTTATTAAAAAATTATACTCCGAAAGAGTGAAAGTTCGCTCAGCTGAATTTTAAACTATAGAAAATAAATTTCCAGTGACTGGCGAATTGGAATTGAAGATTTTTTTTAAAATTATACTCCGAAACAGTGAAAATTCGCTCAGCTCAATGTTAAACTATGGAATATAAATTTCCAGTGGCTGTCGAATTGGAATTGAAGATTTTTTAAAAATTATACTCTTAAAGAGTGAAAATTCGGTTAACTCAATGTTAAACTATGGAATATAAATTTTCAGGGATTGTCAAATTGGAATTGAAGATTATTTTTTAAATTGTACTTCGAAATAGTGAAAATTCGATCAGCTCAATGTTAAACTATGGAAATTGTTTTACAGTGATTGTCGAACTGGAATTGAGAATTTTTTTTAAATTGTACCCCGAAAAAGAGATTTTTTTACTCGTGTATCTTTTTCCTTCTTTAAAAAAATGAAAATGCCGTTTTTAAATTTCAACTATTCGGGATATGGTAGTAAACTGTGCTTTAAACGAAAATAATTTCCTTTGATAGACGAAAATTCTAAAATGAAAAAGATAACCAAATAAAAGTATTCGTTCTCTATTACGGAGTATAATTTAAATAATATATTTAAATCCCAGCCGACAATCAGTGGAAAATTTTCTCCGTAGAGAAGCATTAAGCTGAGAGAATACAATATGTTAGCTAATCAGCTGCCATATTCATTAAGCCTTTAAAAATATACTGTAGAGATTCTCCTTACCTTTTTTAAAAATAAATCCTTTAAAAGATTTGTTTTTCATACTATTTCATTGAATATAGATAGAAATTATTAATTCAAATCTCCTGGGAAGCAGCACAAAGTCCATTAATTATACATCCAGAAATTGATACTTATATGTTTAAAAATGCTTTCAAAAATTAATTGAAAGAAGTAGAAGTGCTTTATTTCATTTATTAAATTTATTACAAGGGGATTCAGAAACTATAAGATAAACTTTAATGCTTTTTTTACGTAATAAATTTATAATTATTAGTTACAAAGGATCCAACCTGAATCAGATTGCTTTCGTGTAATTTTCTGAAATGAAAAGATAAAAACAATTTGATATTTCATATTCCTCTGTATTTTGATTATTTCATCTTCCACAATCTCGTGTAACGTTAACTTTAATTTAATTATTTTTTTAATCATATTAAAATGAATTTCATCATAATATATTTGAATCTGACCGTATATAATTTCATCAATTAGAAATTCTTATGAGATCCTTCTATCTTTCTTTCGCGCTTCTTATGAGATCCTTCTGTCTTTCTTTCTATGCATATAAATAGGGTAGATATATCAACAAGGCTTGGTCCGGACTTTTTACGTCATCAGAGCATTTAGGAAAAAGAGAAAATAAAGGAGCAACGCATTGAAATTTAAATAGAGTGGTATAAATCTTATGAAGTATTATCGTTCATTTCTTTGTTCCGCGTGCAACAGGGCAAATTCATCGCTTTAATTTAGGAAGCACGTAATACTTTCCGGTTATCCCTCCCAAGCGGGGATGCATCAAAATTTTAGTGACGGTCTTTAATAATATTATTGTTAAATATTAGATTATTTTCATTAGTATCAAAAATAACAAAATTTTAAAACCTGTTTTGAGCAGAAGTTTCAAAATATCTTAGTGCTAATTTGAACTTTTAAAATTTATAACGCAGTTCTTCGTAAAGTAAGTAGGAAAGAGACCATTGGAATATCTATACATGAATTAATGGGAGTAAAGCGTAAAATGTGGAAATTTAATCCCATGGGTGGACCTACTGGGGTGAAGAGAAAATTGCCTAGCCTCTTAAGATTTACTAGTGGCAAAGCTATATCTTAAAATTATATGATTTTTAGGATTTCTAATATAATTCTCAGTACTTATTTATATAATAACAAAATTCTTAGAACCTAGATAACTATTACTCTTAAAATCTTCATAGATTAACTTCGAAGTCTGTAAAAAAAAAACATTTTATGGTCACGTGTTTACATCTGTAAATAAAGCAATAAGCTATGCACGAGGATAATAAATAAAGTTCCCCCTGTTAGTGAAAGTGGAATTCATTCATTCATTTTCTGGCCATTTAGTGACAGTTAAGACGTACCAATATCGGACCGACAACTTGACCGAACTTTACCAATGACACATATACATTAGAACTGACAAGAAAACGGGTTTCCTAAAGGTTCTAAAGGAAGACAAATTATTCTTGTATTTATGTTACAAACCCTCTTGGCGCAACCCTGTTCAAAAAGCGTAACAAATCACCATTAAGAAATCAAGCCGTATGGTGCACGCAAACGCAACCGATTATAAATGAACTTGTAGCTCCTATATTAGTCCTCTTGAATTATTAACAAATACAGATAATAATTACAATGACAATAATCCTATGCTACCATATTTATTTCTAGTTTTACAAACACCTTTTCAACATCAACTATCAATACCAGTACATAACTGCCTGGTCTATGTAAGCAGCAAATCTATAGAACAGCAAAATAACACAATCAGCTTTTTATAAAAAAATCGCTTCCATTCTGCAAGCAAACGTCCATTAAAATTGATGCGCGTAATATTAAATAAAGTTATTTAACACAAATATAAATAACAAAAAATAGATATTAGTGTGCTACCTACCAAGTCACTAGATTATTCTCCTACCAGTAACAAAGTTACTTTACACTATAGAGAAAATATGTAGTAGCTATATAGTATCAAAATTATGCACTATATTTTGTTATATATTTTGAAAATATGTACAAAACACTATCACTATAAAACAAAATATTAAGTAGATCACATATTAATATTAAAATCGCGCAGGTAATGGTGTACAACAACTTTAAGCAGAGGATATAATAACGTCAACATGTAAATTCTTGAACTAAGAGACAGTGCGGAGAGGGGGGTTAATATGTTTTTGAGTAGTCTATATTTTTCTCAGTCTTACAGAATGTTTACATAAAATATGATGCAGATCAGACGAAGGGATTTGGAATAAATATAGAATGCACAGAAGGTCAAAAGTTCAAATTTACATATATAGATATATAAAATGGATAACATGTCCGGGCATTACATTTAATCCATAAAACATTCTAACAGAAATGAATAATGGTTAGAAATACTAGAAATTAAATAAATTTTCATGGTTGTGAAGAGGTGAAAACACAAAAATATGTTCTATTTTATGAACAAAGAGTTACATTAATTATCTTATTATGACAATGGCAATGATTTCTCGTAAATTTATTTTATACGGTTTTCGTTGCACGAGGAAATGTATAGCATGCAACATTTTGACGACGTTTGGGGAATTAATAAAATAAATCTGACATTATTATTTTTAAAATTAACTATTTCTCTGGCGTTATGGCAGATGTTGATGTGTCCGAAAAATTCAATTTTATGTTTTAAGTTGATATGTCACCCTTACAATTGGTTCTTTAATGTGGCAAAATCTGAGAGTGGAATTATGAAATAATACTAAGTTATTCGTATTGGAAAATGCCATTATGTATAAAAGAGGAAATACTTGGTCCCTAATTGAATATTTTAGTCCCTAATTGAAATTTTCCATTGAAGACCAGCCATATGCTTGAGGCTGAATATGAGTATTAACTAAAGAATATTTGGATTGAAAAACTTAATTCAACGATTTTAGATTTCACAACAAAAGTTACTTTTTTAATTTTCCGAAAACATGAAAAAATGACATATCAACATCTGCCATAATGGGACAGATTTATAAAATAAAGGAACTTTACTGAAACCATTACATTGTAAAGATAAATTTGATTTCAAATATTAAGCAGCAGAAATATATTAAAGGGCTTGACATACATAAAAAACTTTTCTCAAAACAATCCGCGGAATCGAAATGTAAAATATGTAAAATATATTAAAAAACACTTATATGGAAAGAATTTAATAAAACAGAAGATAACTTGACAGAAAATTTCAGAAACCTGTAATCTTGAAACATAAAGTTTCTATCATTTCATTACTTGTCTTAGAATTAAAGATAATTTTTAAAAAAGGTTCAAAAGACTAGAGAATTGTTTGAGAAATACTTTTCGGGTGTCAGAATATTTAGTAATGAAATATTTAATATAATTAACAGTCTGAAGTGATTTAAATAACATTTTTTAGACATTTGAAGTCCTTCTGACAGATTGAGAAAATATTGAGTCAAACTTTGAATTTGTGAAACAGTAAAACAGTTATTTTTTGAGTGATATTGAATATTAATTTTCTTTGACAGGAATCTACATATTTAAGTTTCTAAGCCGAATTTTTGGGCAGTCCGTGAGAAAAAACTATTGCATCAATTTACTTCATTTTGGTCTTAACCGAAAGATTGTAATCTGTAGATTTGTCAAATTTGGCTTTTTTACCCTCAATTTCAATAATTAGCGATAATTTACAATTAAAAAAATTGATTTCTGTGCATCTTCAGTGGCATGTTTAAATATGGCTTTAGAAACTCATTGTTTCTGAGCATGCTCAGTGACATATTTTAATGATAAACACGTTTATTCCTAGGAGTCTCTCTAGATCTCTCTCTGCTATTTTTAATTTTATGATAATTATGTTTCTGAAATATAAGATTAAACCTGATAGAAATTGTTTATTTCGCGCAGTTTAACTAGCAATAATTTACAATTAAAAAATTGCTTTCTGAGCATGCTCAGTGACATTTTTAAATCTGGCTTTAGATGCTCTCTAAGCACGAGACCGCTTAAACACATTAATATGTACCTGCGCATTATTATGATTTTCGACATTTGGCAATGATGTGTTGAGTATAATTTGTGTATTAGTACATTTATTTACTATATAGCCGTCATGTTTTGACGTGTACCAACTTGTTGAATTTAACACATTTCGGAAGATAATATTATTGATTTACATTGTTCTACTTTAGCTAATGACCCACCTAGTTTATTCGTCACCTTTTAATAAGTAAAATAATGTTTAAAAATATATTATTTTATGATTATTCACTCTTCAATATTATTATGCAAATGTTAAATTTATAGTTTGCATTATCCAACCTATCTTATATTTTATTAAAGTGTATTTTCTCTTGTCATGCTAGAGGAGAAACTTAATCACGCGAGGTAGAAATAAAAGTAAAAATAACATATATTTTCCTGATAGCAACTTTCATTTGAGTCTCCTATAGAATCTCTTTGTACGGAAAATATCATCTATTACAGACACAGCCATTCTACATATTCTATAGTTACATATGCTACAGAGTACTTAAACATATGCTACCTTTATTGTACGATTAATTAGTTTTAGTATGTATCGCTGCATTATTCTTGCACTAATGAAATTGCATTCCATCTCTCTGAATAAAGATAGACACATATGACAATCACTTGAAGTAATTTTAAAGTAGTTTTGTAAAATATTACAATGAAAATAGGAAACATTTATAATTACGCTATTTTTATGGGTCTTGCGAGATGTCATCGAAAGAATGGAGCTTTATAAAACTATTTTTTTTATTTACCTTTATATGTTTTGTACAGGGGGATTTGTTAAACTGACACTACTCAGAGCCACCTATAGCACGATCTATCAACCAGAATTACACCAAAATTGATAGAGGGACTAAGGACGACATGGGAAAGAGTTTCCATGAAAAAAAAAGTTGCAAAAGTCACCGATAGGGGAAGATATGACGCTGTTGTTGTTGGAGCTTCCGAGAATTTGCACAAAACGCAAGTAAAACATCAAAATACAAATTCTCGACTACGTAGTCGACAGCAGCGCCAGTATTTCGGGCTATAAAGATAAGGGGTGAATACACAAAAAGTTGTAATAAGCAGACAAATGAATAACAAAAAATTCCACTGGAACACCGCTTTATGCAGTAAATCCACTTCTCCCTTCTTCAATGTGACCACGATCCTGGTGGACGACACATCATGAACAATATGTTCTCAACGACCGAGTGTAACATACCACCAGGAATGTTCATCACAGTCCGGATATGTTGACCTTTAGTGCCACCAAGTTAAAAACTCCACCAAGGTACACCTCGGACTTTAAATAATCCCACAGAAAGAAGTCACACGGGTTAAGTCCGGGGAGCGAGGTGGCCATGCAATTGGATAAAAGTGGCTGATGATCCTTTCTTCTGTAAAGCGATGGCGCAACAGATTCCGCACCGATCTTTATAACCCAAAATACTGGCGCTACTGTCGACTATGTAGTCATGAATTTCCATTTTGATGTTTTACTTGCGTTTTATGGAAATTATCTTGTCCTCCGACAGACAGCGCCATATTTTCCCCTATCGGCGACTTTTGAAACTCATTTTTCATCTTGACGGAAACACTTTTCCATGTCGTCCTTAATCTTTCTATCAGTTCTGGTGGAATTCCGGTTGACAGATCGTGCTACAGGTGACTCTGAGTAGTGTCAGTTTAATAAAAATCACCCTGTATATACGTTAGTGGTAGGAATACTTTCTAGGTGAAAATTATCTTGTATTTCCAAAATACTATATCGCCCGCCAACCTATATAGACTTGATTCGGATACTACAAAATAATCTTACCCCATCCTATAAGGTAATATAACTTGAATGGTGCATCTTTCCTGAAAATGTTGGTCGTTATCCTGCTATGCAGCAGCATGCCTTCCACAAACATCCAGTTGATACTCGACAGAGCAGCATACATTTTTATCGAAATTACTGTCTTGCACAGCCAGCTCTGAAAGAAATAAAAAATTGACTCTTATTTAAAATGTCATCTTGCAGACAGGAAAACACCTAAAATTCCCCAATCCAGTAAAATAGCTGGTTATTTATGTTTCGATCTAATAAGTAGGTCATCAACAAGCCGAGGACCATTGGTGTCATTTCCACCATGAACATTTTACAAACGCTGTTCTGTTAGCAATTCATAGTGAGCAACTCTTGTGGTATTTGACAAGTCATAGATAACGATTCATGGACAATTTATAGAGAAAATCCATGTGACAAATAAATATACAATTCATATTGACAACCACACCAATGAGCCTGGGCCTGATGGTGATCTATTAATTAGATCGAAACATACGTAACCACCCCTTTTAACATATCGCACCCCGGCAAGAAAAAGTGAAAGATAGAAGTCAAGAAATGGCAATTTTGAGGTTATGTCATTGAAAAATATGTATGAAGTGCCCCATGTTGCACGAAAAGCGACAGATCTCTATCTCGCAATTTGTCCACCTGACCGAAGTTGTATCAAATTTATTGCAATGCTAGTTCAGGCTGTACAGTATTCTTTAAGTTGATTATTTTCAAATGCTGCATGTTTGAGTTGTGTCACTTTTTTTGTCGGGTTGCGATATGGGGGAATACATTAGTTTTGTTTCTCTGTTTGCGTTATCCACAAGTTTCCTGTAAGTAATCGTCTTGCAGGTGCTGAATTTTTAATAAATTTTAGAGCTACAACGTAACATATGCTCAAATTTCCAATTCTTGATCTTATTTATTTCATTAATTGGAATTTTTATTAATTATCTTGAGATGGAGGCAGAATCGTAAAAAAAAGTCACATTATTAAAGAAATATTCATATTTCATGTATTTAGTTGAACATGTAAACGCTTAGCACTAGTGAAATTATGAACTAAAAACTTCTTGATATATTATACACTTTGATTCTGATTTTTTCCTTCAGTCTCATTTTCAATACTTTAATATGGCATGGTTAGCAACGCATACACATTTCTAATTAGTCTATTGCAACAGATTTGTGTTAATAAGATTTCATTGGATATATGCAACACCATAGTAGCACCGTAGTACTAGCATCCACCGTTTAATCCTAACGACATGGTCAGCGACATATATGTATTTATAATTAGTATATTGATTTAGAGTTGCATTAAGTAATTACTGACTGTATGCACAACCGTGCTAATGTGCCTTATGATATCATAAATATATCGTTGGCAGAATATGTGCAACTTTATTAGCTATATTGAATTAGTATTGTAATAAACTTAGTATTGCAATTAGTTTTGAAAAGAAAAGATACAACCTTTGTGCTCGAGGAATAAACAGGAAAACTAACGTAAATAAAGCACAAATAGCAATAAGATGCAACTATTTTGCATACGACCGTCTCGAAGCTACAAAGGAGGTATGTAAAATAGTTGCATCTTATTGCTATTTGCGCTTTATTTACGTTGGTTTTCCTGTTTGTTGCAATTAGTATTGCAATAAACTGAATTTGTCCAATATCGTATAGATATCTTATAAACCTTCTATGCTGTTATCAACTTCATAAGCTCTGTATTTAATAAACCGAAATCAATTAGATAATGCAGGATATTTGCAATACATTTACAGACAAGTAACCATTATTATTTTTTTAAAGGAAGTTAGTATGGATTAGTATACTCTGATCACGGTGCTAAAGTTTTCCTTGGACTAGGAAGTTTGCGTTGAGGGATAAATGGTAAAACTTATTAACATGAACACTTGGCTACTAAACAGTGTACTTTCAACTATCCGGATTAATGGAAGGTAGGAGTAGCTCGAATAATCGAAAAACACAGATAATCTGATTTTATTAAATTCCACTGTATTTTCAAAATATAATACTTCACTAGATTTGTTATTTTATTAATTTAATTTATGTAAATCCGTACTTTCTTTTGTTTTACTGATTCTTGATATATTTTTTGATATCACTATGAATTTTCTTAACATGATATATCAACACTGTATTCATAATCCCAGGAAATTTAAGAAGCCTTAATTAAGTACATTATCGGATCTTTTATGAAATAAAATTATTCTCAATAAAGAGAAAACTGTTATTTTAAAAATCTTGTTTTTTATATATGTATGCTGAAAGAAATATACCTTCAATTTTTTAATAAATTATGAAATTTTTGGGATAAAAATTTAAGTTTATTTTCTGCACGGATAATCCGCATACAGATAATCGATAGTACACTGTGTATTTAAAAACTGATAGCGATCTTGTATCCTTTTTACCCAGTAGAAGCTATTTTCTAGAAGGCAGATTACAACTGCTTTAAAAAAACGATTTTTATACTTTATATTTTCCCAGACAAAACTATTATATATCTACTTTAAATATCTTGTTTTTTACATATATACCGGAAGAAATATACCTTCAGTTTTTAATGAAAGTAAAGTTTTTAATTAAAGTAAATTATGTATTATTCTGGATAAAAACTTCAGATTTTTTTCTGTACGGATAATCTGCATACAGATAACACTGTACAACAAACTTGAACTTTTCTTCTGTCTTTTAGATGAAACTATGCGATTCTGTATAAACAAAAGGTGCTTGATTCATATATCAAAACCAAAAGGATCCATCACGTACCGTTTTTGTAGAAGATCTACTTCTCTTATTTATACAAATTGGTTACAGAGAAATGTAACAGAGTTGATTATAGAAACACAAACACTAAAATGATTTTTTGGCCGTTTCCTCTTGTAGACTTCTGGCGTGTCCCTGATAACAGACCTGCAATATTCAGCTAGCATATTTCCATTCCAACGTCCACTGAAATGCTTTTCAAGTATAGAGATGTCCTGGTGAAATCTTTCCGCATGCTCATCACTAATTTCGCCAAAGTTTTGAGGAAAGAAGTCCAGACGTTGAGTCCAAAAAATGTAGTCTTAAAGACATACCGCAACCTATAACTCGAAAGCATTTGACCATGTCACCAATAAGATGTTCATAGTTTTCAGCTTTCTTATTTCTAAGGAAACGTAAGCAGACTGATTTGAGTACTAGCCAGGCTTCTTTTTCTGCTTGTGACAATTTATTTTCAAACCCTTCACCATGAAAGACTGCTTTAATTTGGGGGCTAATAAAACCCCCTTCTTTTACCATTGCCTCAGTTAAATTTTTGAATTTGTTCCTGAGATACAAAAAAGCCACTCCTTTTCTCTCCAGGGCTTTTATAGCCAAATATTTCCTTCAAACCGAGTTTAATGTGCAATGGTGGAAGAAAGGCACACTGCGGATTCAAAAGTGGTTCATGTGATATGTTGTTGGTGCAGGAAGGAATTTTTTTTTTTTGGGGGGGGGAGTCACTGTTTACGGATGTAGTGATTTTTTCTGTCACGGCTGTCCCATTCGCAGAGAAAGCAGCAGAATTTAGTGTATCCCTGTTGCATGCCTGATAATATCCCATTCACTTTCAAATCTCCACAAATGTGCCATTTGAATGTAGTGTAGTCAATTAACTTCAGTATAGCTCTCATAACTTCGTATGTTTCCTTTGTATTTGTAGAATATGCTACAGGAACAGACGGAAAATCATTGCCTATATGGAGGAACACTACTTTGAGACTACGTTTGGACGAGTCAATAAACAGGCGCCATCCTTCTGGATTATGTTCATGTCCCAATGCCTGCAATAGGCCATTCTCATCACAACAATATACAATGTCTTCTTTCTCCGCAAAATGGTCTACAAAATGGTTTTGTCGTCTTCTAAATAAACTTATTTTTACACCTTTATCTAATAGATCCAAACCTTGAAGCTTAGAACCCAGTAATTCTGAATCTGTTTGAGAGAGTTTTATGTCCCGTACAAGATCATTAAGTTCTGCCTGTGTGATTTCACGATGTGAACATGTCATAGATGTAGATGGTTGAAAGTCTGGATCTTGATAGTTTGGGTCATCGGAGGTGTCTTCCTCTGAATCTATAGTATATGTATCTGGAGCTATAGGTATAGGAATATATTCAGAATGAGGAACTGGTCGCATAGGGGAGTGTAAGTTTGGATGCTGAATACAAGGTTTGGATTTTGAAGAGAACCCCTTGACAGCTGTCAAACAAAAGTAACAATCCGTTATGTGATTGGTCGGTTCACGCCAAATGATAGGTACTGCAAATTTCAATCTACTAGGTTTTCCTAGTAACCATTTTCTCAGATTCCTGGAACATGAATTGCAGTATATATGGGGAGCCCAGGAATTAGTCTGATCCCCAATTCTACGTCTACATCCAAAGTACAGTTCATAAGCCTTTCTAAATAATGGTGACACATTCTAAATAATGGTGGTTACATTGTTTGAGTCTTCAGTGTAAGTTCGCCACACACATAACAAAATAAGTCCCGCTTATTTTTGCACTGACGAGACATTATAATGGTCTGAACGTAATATAAAACCTTGTCCTTACAACACTTGTACACTTCACACTTAACGTCACTAGAATTTTCCAACCAGCAACACTTCAGTCAGCAACATAAGACAGTCTGAGGAAAAATCTGAACAAAAACTCTCTGATCTCTCAGAACTGCTCTCAGTCAGTCGGTGTGTCCTTTATATAGGTTTTGCGAAGGGAGAAAACTTCTTGCCAGAAAAGTCGCCAATCTTCTAGTGAATTCTCGGATATCTCGCTTCCTAATGCAGCTAGAGCCTCTAAACTTCGGGAAGGTAGATAAGGCTTTTGTCGCCAAAAATGTCGCCAAATTCGCCAATATTGCCAAAATTATCGTCAAGTTGGTGACGGTCCAACTGTCAATGATAGCGCCTTTCCTTTTCCTGTAAGTTGTTTTTCCAGCACAGTGCACTTGACGCTACTGTATATATTTCCATTCCTAAAATGTGGATTTGGGGGAAAGTGGTGCGTGGTAAACAAAAAATAATTACAGATTCGTTATTTTCAGCAAAAAATATGCAAGAAACACTCATTTTAATCTGAAGGACATTTTTCATGTTGTATAGTCTAATCGATAGTGCATTGTATATTTAAAAACTGATAATAATCAAGTTCCCTGATAATAATCAAGTTCCTAGTTTGCCTAATAGAACCTATTTCCTAGAAGGCAGATTACTACTGCTTTAAAGAAACTGTTTTATGCTTTATTATACTTTCCCAGCCAAAGCTATTATATCTCCCCTAACCAAATATGAAAAGACATAGCTGCTTACCATATCTCTATACGTCGGAATATCTGGCCCTCCAACTACAGGATACGAAATTATAACCAACATCAAAGAATGAATAATCAGTGCAACAACAAGGTTCCTGTGTACTCGCAGTCGGGAACATTGCAGAGATCTACAAAGTGCAAAGTAAATGAGATATCTTGAGACATTTATTTCGTCCATACAACAAAGAGCTTTTATAATATATGACGGAGAACAGTTGCATTTAAAATTATTCAGGTAATACAAATATCACTAACTATATTCCTATAATATTTTAGTTTAATTCTTATTATGACGTAACTTTTATGAACTTCAAAATTGTGTGACATTTCCAAAATGTGTTAAGCTAAATGTGCTATTGTGTTTGTGTATTAGTATGCAGATATTTATATCGATAATTTCCGAAATAATTAATCGATAATCAATTAATTCTTCAGAAACCATCTGTAAAAACATTTAGATTATTTGATGTATCCTGGTTATGATAATATAATCACGTAACCTGAAACATGTTAAATTATATTATGCAATAGGAATTATTCATTAACTACATTTCAAATATATGAATATGAAAACTTAAGTTATTCCTGTGATAATTAAACTTTCATAATACTTTTTCTCTGATTACATAAATAGTCATTATGAGTACTATCGACTTTAGACGTGCTTAAATTGTTTAAGAGGAAAAAAAACACATTCTAGTATCCGCATGTTATGAGCACAAAAGAAAACATGAGCACTAGGGTTTCATTACACTTCGTTAAAACCTGTTTTGTATAAATTACAAAACACATATTGATTGCGACATTGCAATAATTTATTTAACATCTACAAAAAGTTGAAAAAAAACATTATGTGGTAGATGGGGAAAAAAACCAAGTCCTGTTTAAATTACTGTATTTTTCGTGTGTCGTATTAATCACTCCGTCTGTGTTAGGGATCTTGAAGAAAATTAAAACGAGATAAAGCTCTAAAAATAGCTTATAAACTACCAATTGAAAACTCAGGGGGCAGAAACACCGGTGATTGGTGAAGGAAACTGTAAATCTTTTATTAATTCTTGTGTGATACTTAATGTATCATTACCCTTTTAAGAGAGGAGATTTAAACGCATTCTGGTGCAGAGGGCTTAGAAAAAAAACTTTTACACGGCTCTAATATCTACGCCGTTACCGTCCCCTCTTTCGGATTCAACCAAGGCTACAAAGCTCAGGTACCTGGATAACTTCAAGTTCTCAATTCGCCCGTCTCTTCGGGTCTGTAGATGACATTAGATTTTATTTCTGGGAATGATAATAAATTAAAATAACCAAAACTAAAATTGCTACTAAATGTACTCTTTTACGAAAAATATTTAACCAATGCCAATTTTTCTGACAGTCAACCATGTGGAGGATACTTCACAGATCGTAGATATCTCCATCTTTATGAAGCTTTAGACATATGAAATATGTCGAGTTCCTTATTGGTGTTGGAATGGGTAAATCCTTTCTGACTTATGGACATAAGTTTTTTAGCAATAGAGATTTGCATAGGAATTGCTCATTGTCTGTTCTAAAAGTACTAATAAGTATATTGCTACCGAGCGTAGTTTCTGCAATACATTCGACTGCCGAGTAACCCATTTAGGTTTACGAATTCATTGACTTTGCTGACAGTCCTAAAAGGCTAAACATTATAATCTTTTATATGTATTGTCTGTCCCACAGGCTTCTCCAAAACATTCCAAGGTGCATTTACTTTTCTTGAAACCCTCTACGCTGCATACTGATGTAATAAGCATTTTTTTCTGTCGAGTTAAGTTATTACTATTAATAGCTTATCTAGCAGTTCTGCTTACATATGCATCCTTCAAAGACATGTCATTAGAGAATGTATTTATCACACGTGTTTATTGTCTATGTAGGAACTTCAAATATGAACATTTGATCATCAAAATCATGCAAACATTATGCGACTATCTTTTTTTGTCTCTCCTCTCCCGGGAATAGTCATCTCGACAGTGTTATGCAAAAAGGAACCAACTTGCCTGAAACTGAGGTAACTGAGTCTCTAAAAAGCATTAAGTTAAAAATTCCAGTTGCTACAATAATAATAACTTTTGGCCTACAATAATGATGATATTTCCCAGATAGTTTATAGGGAAACTTGCAAGCAATTTAACTCAAATTTTAAACTTTAGTGGGTTGATTCCTTGCTGCGTAACACTGTATAATTATGAGTGCAGGTATATACCATAGTTTCAGGTGAATTAAATACTGGACATTTTCAAAAAAACACTGTGCATTTATTTATTCTGGTGGACTGTATTTATTGAGATAAACTAATTTTAAAGACCATAACATGTGCAAGCTGCAATGTTCGCTGCGTCCATAGTTAAAAATTGTATTTATTAATTCAGCTTCTAACTAGTCATTTATCAATATTAATAACGCGTCGTATATTTCTGTACAAAACAGTTAAACGCAGTAACAATCTCTGTTATTAGATAAGGCAGATTGTTTGCTTGAATGCTTACGTGCTCACAAACAATACATTTCCTCTTGTTTGATGATCATTCCCATTACCCAGAATCAATATTATTATACCATTGTAAACAAGAGATAACGCTGCTTGATTGTTTTTGAATTCACTTCTATAACGCTGAATCAATTCAAATGTGATTTATTTCAAATAGCAAGTTCGATTTACTAACTTTCCATGAAATCAGAAATATGATTGTAAAGAAATTTTATTCGTTCCCCTTTATCGATTTCAAAAATTGAAAATATTCTTTTGTACCTTCAGTGAATAGAATTAACTGAACAAAGAAAGCCCGTAACATAATCCCCTGTTTCTATTTGATTATGCAAAGCAATATTTGTTAAAGGAAACATATGATTATTTCTATCTCTCTATCAGAGTTGTGAACTTATAATGGCATATGTTGAAAAAATAAAAACTGTTTGTTGTTGGAGTATTAGAATTTTTTCAGTTTTATTTTTCACTTTAAAGTCACTCTAAATAATTCATCGGGATTTATTGAGACTCTCAGTATATCATACATTCTTACTTTCCATTTCTAAAACCAAAAATAGAGTGTATGTGGTAGAGTCAACGGGTAAACTTGAGGTTGATATCAAACCAAAGAGAAAAAAAACAAACTTGAAAAGGACTGAAAATTTTTCATGTTACTATGAAGTTGTTAAAATACAGGGTGTCCCAGTTAAACGTTTCAGAACTTCTACGAGGGGTAGGGTGCATCCTGACGACTCGAAATCATATAGCAATGTGGGGTCGGAAATGCTTTCCTGAAGTGGTGATGTACACAGAAAACCATAAAGAAAGAGACCGTAAGTGGATAATCGTTTTAATAATAAATGTACAAAAAAAAGGTACAGGGATCAAAGTAAGTGTTCGAAGTTTTTTCCACCGACTGCAATGCAGACCTCAAATCTCCGGCGCATGGAATTCCGAACATTCTGGAATATTCCAGGCTCATCTCGAATTTCTCCTGCCGCTACTGCGATTCTTGCAACCAGCTCCTGAGCATTGTCAACGGGGGTGTCATAAACCCGTGTTTTCATATGTCCCCATAAATAAAAATCAAGACATGATAGGTCTGGTGACCGAGCAGGCCAACGCACGAAACCACCACGTCCGATCCACTGTTGGCCAAATCTGACGTCTAGGTAGTTACGGCGGCTGCCCCCACTACAATCTGTAGCTCCGTACACCAAATGCATGTCGGCTAACTCTGCGTTCGTATAATTAGCTATCCTACTAACTCTGAGTCCTTGCGCGAAATGACGAT
Organism: Dolomedes plantarius; assembly: GCA_907164885.2. Classification (NCBI taxonomy): domain Eukaryota; kingdom Metazoa; phylum Arthropoda; class Arachnida; order Araneae; family Dolomedidae; genus Dolomedes; species Dolomedes plantarius. The sequence continues at coordinate 182,347,123 of OU015490.1, read as the reverse complement.
TCCCTGCACAAATGCTCGGAACTTTCCTGCAACGCCATCTACCGCTTCAGGAAAGCATTTCCGACCCCACATTGCTATATGATTTCGAGCCGTCAGGATGCACCCTACACCTTGTAGAAGTTCTGAAACGTTTAACTGGGACACCCTGTAGACGTAAAATTAAAACTCTGAAGTTTGTTGTTCGAGTTTGCTGTTACAGTATTAGAGATTTTTCAGTTTTATGTTTCACTGTCATGCCGCCCTAAATAATTCATCGGGATTTATTGAATTTCTCTGTATGTCACAGAATCTTACTTTATATTTTAAAAATCGAAAATAGAGTGGAAGTGATAGGGTCAATGGGTAAACTGCAGGTTGCCATCGAAGCACAAAATAAAAAAAAAAGGAAAAAAAAAGTTGAAAGGGATGGAAATTGTTCATGTAACTAAAAAACTCTTCAAATAAACAAAGAATTTCAACTCTTAGGTTTGTACGCAAGATAGTCAAATTAAATTTAATATTTAAACAGAAATACTATTTATCAAACTAGGGATTAGTTTCTGCTGGGGTGTTTCCTCTTAAAAAGTAATGTTTCCTTACACGCGGAACTCGTTTTTTCTCCGATATGTGAGGAATAAAAAGAGTTGATCGACTGAATTGATCGCCAATCACAGACTAACAGTCGATCCTCTTTACAGCTTGATATACGTACTTTTGAAGCTCACTGAATGTGACTGCGCTAACAATTTGAATGCAGAGGGGCCATCTCTCGAATTTCGTACGGACTTATCAAACTACCCTTGTGCGTACAAAGTGGATCGACGCCATCTTAACAAAACAATGCTTTTCGACATCTGGCAGCCATATTTTAAAACATTACAATTCAACTCTCAGATGATATATATTTATATATATATATATATATATATATATATATATATACACGCACATACACGTGAAATGTTTTCCAATCGGGTTTTCGGGGACTGAACAATCCGCCAAAGGTCTCAAAGCTTCCCCACTCACGACGGATAAATCCTTAAGGTAGTCAAAGCCTCAAGGATATCCTCTACGGGTATGGGTACCTTAATGTGCCCAAGCTTGTACCCATTGAATTTGTGCTATGTTTATCGTAAACAGACACCTTGGCCTTGGAATGACACTCTTAAAAGTACGTCAGCAAGAAAATGACGAGATCATTTGTTTGAATAAGGTAGTAAGCACATTAAATTTTGCACAATATTCATTACAGAAGAATATCGGGACCTAGGGAACTTACTTGAAGTAGAAAAAAATGAATATAGTGACTGCCAGGAAGAACAAGGATATCAGTGAGCAGACCAACAGTATGAGACTTACTGTTAGAGGTGTTTTGGGCATATCCTGAAAAATAAAGTTTTTTTAATCGGCAGATATTTGAGAGATATTTTATACCAACTGGGAAAAATGTTATTTCCAGCTGACATGAAAGTTTTTTTAACATGTATTAATGCAGTAGAAACGTTATTGCATAAATATACAAGATATTGCTCTGAAAAAAATATAGTTGCAACATTTTATAATATTTTTAGATCTAATACCTTAAGATTCAATAGTGATTTAATCACAATTAGAAGTTTCCTTAGCACATGACATGTGAAATCGATTAAAGCTCTAAACCAACAATCGAAATTGTGGATGCAGTTCACACTTAAATTCAAGGACACTTTGCAACTGGATCATTTAAATAGACTAACTAATTTTGAACTTTCATATCTGTTGGTGCCGACGTTGGACCTTATATGCAGTAATATTGCTCCTTCAAGTGATTTTTAGAAGTGCAGTCAGCAGAAAAATACACTACTGACGATTGATTATCCTGTATAGAGACAACTATTCACTTTTAAGGTTTCTTGATACAAAATACGCATTTATTTTGCAAGGAAAATAGTTAACAGTTAAATGAAGTTAAATCCGTGCAGATAAATGCCTTGTAATTTGCAGTTACATGAAATTAAATCTTTATATGTAATAACATTGAAAAAAATTTCCTTAATTTAGAAGAACTTTGGCAATTTTTAGCATTGAATGTTTTCTCTTTGCGATCTTATTGTGATATACATTTAAGTTAATACCTTTTAATATATATATATATATATAACATTAAATAAATGTTGCAAAAACTGTGATGTAATTTGTGAAAAATGTTACACACATGTGAACACCTTTCCGATTCATATCAGATAAACCGACAGTTAAAAAACTGAAAATGCAGAGGTTTTATACAATTAGTGCTAAGTTCTAATTCCGTGGTTTAAAAAGTATCTTATATACAGGGTGACTCATGTAAAAAAAAATTCATGTACAAACTTTTAGAGGAGATAGAAAACTCAAAAGCAAAACAGAATCACGCAGGAATGTATGACCGGAAACTCAAACCTGATCAGACAGAGGATAAACAAAGATGGAGAAATGAAAACCCCACATTTCTGCATCATTGTTTATCCTCTAACCGATCAGGTTTAAGTTTCCGGTTATACATTCCTATGTGATTCTGTTTTGTTTTTCAGTTATCTACGAGTCCTAAAAGTTTGTATATGGAATTTTTAATCACCCTGTATAATAATTCTTGTTTAGTATGCTAAAGGCATGAGAATGAACGTTTTAAAATGTGTTATTTTCAAACATTACATTTTTGCTAATCACGTATTATAATTTTAATATTATAATTTTATAATATTAAAATTATAATACGTATGATAATTCACGTATTATAATTTTAATTGACACATAATATGGATCATGTGTTGAAGCCTTTTTCTAGTAATATAAACAAGTTTTAATAACAAATTAAAAAATAATAACTTTTAGTGTGCATTTTAATATTTATGATTTAAAGGGGAACCAATACTCATGAAACAATTATATAAAATGTAACTGAAATATGTAGGAAACCCATATGTAGCTAGACACACAAATAATAAACATTTTCTTATATAAATTTTGTAATTGTAGTTATGTATACAGTGAAGTGTCTTATTGAAAATATTAAGCAAATTAAAAAATGACTTTTGAAAGCAAAATTAAAGGAACTACATTTTTATAGGAAAAATAAATCCTTTTTATACTTACAGTGGTTGTAAAGTTTAAACATTCGCCGTAATTCGTCCAGTTTCCCCACAACCATTGACTGTCATTGTCACAAACCCGAAATGCTTTGGCCCCTAGAAAAAAATAGAGATTTTATTTACAATGTAGCCTCCACAAGTGAGTTTTCAAGCACGAGTATCCAAAGTTTTGCTGCAAAATTTCCTCTTCGTTATTTTAATTTAATTTATATTTTTATGGAGTTGTGAGAAGCATTAAAAAGCTTTGAATACCAATTAGATATTAATTTAAATAAAAATGACAAATGTAAGATATTGCCTAAAATATATCTATAACAAGAATTCAACACTGAAAATTTGTTTTAAAGTTACACCAAGCAAATCTTACGTCAAAAAATACTCTTCGAAAAAGATTGATTCGGAAATTAAAATTCCTTTCAAAATAAAATATTTTGTTTTGTGAAGCTATATACAGGGTGCGGCAGAAAAAATTTTCTGATTTGGAACGTCAATAACAAGAATACAAAGCAAGATAGAGAAAGAAATATCTTACACCTGAGAAAAGTAAAATAATTAATTAATTTATTTATTATTAATTATTATTTTATTATTATTATTTATTTTATTTATTTATTTATTTCTACCCTCGGAACGTTCTTTCTGACGCACCCTGTATGTAGTGCAGTAAGAAAACCACTAAGTGACAATCAGATTCAATTAATGCCACGCACGAAAGGATTATGATTACATTTTTCTATATAACTCAATTACATGTTTATAGAAACATTCACTTGGCTGCAGAATAACGTTCTTAACATACATTTTAGCTGAGGATTTAATTTTAATTACTATATACATGTTATAGGTTAATGAAATTTTACTTTCCAGTCTAAATTTAAATTAAATAATTACAAGATAAAAAGAACTTTTTATATACCATGTTTTTAAATTTTCTGTTGAATCATATAAACTTGACAATTCCATGTAATAATAAATACTTTAAAAAATTTTTTTTGATGAATTATCCCATCAACTTGAAAGAAAATGAAGTTAATTAGAAGTTAACTTGCGTTTAACTTTTAGTTCCCGTCCCGGTCGATAGATGGCTGCAACAGTCTACAAAACAAAATTAACTGAAGATAACTGAAAATGAATTTAATACTGCTTAAAGATGGCTAAAAGTATTAAAAGAATGCATTGTAATCGTGTTCTGAGCTATTCTGAAAGTTTCAAATGTCTAGCTAGTCGGGAAGTTAGTTAAAAATTGATTGCAAGATTTGTACTGGACAAACACACAAACAAACAAGAAAGGGAGATAATAAAAACATGGTAAAAATATAGAAGTGTATTTTACAAATGTAAGCAACGTAAGCAACTTACACATAATTTAAAAATAGTTGTTAACATGCGTTTCCCGAAATCTTATATTTCATAACTAAAGAATGCTTTTACACGGTATATGCTTCTAGAATCTACTTTAATGTGTTCATCTAGACATTGAAATCATGTTAGTTGGGATTTGTCGTGCGAAACTAGTTTAAGTTCAAGACCCATTCAAGATTAAATGAATCGTGGAATTGATAGGATTTTTTAAATTTTCAGGGAATTGATAGAATTTTGATGGGATGTTTTATTGTATGCTAATCCAAATGTTATTTTTTAAATGATTATTTTACAAAGTTTTTAAAAGTTATCAAATTTTCCAGCCTATGAAAAGACCAGCAAAATCTTTCCAAATTTGAAAAAAAACTATTATTTTGAAATTAATAGATTTAAAGTGAATTAATTGTTAATCCCCAAACGGTACGGTGCGGATTGGATCCGACCCAAGGGTGTGTATTCCCCCTTCCGTAATCTCCTCTCTCCTTGCACGAGATAGATTTGACAAGGAACCCTACCAGATAGACATACTAGACCACCGTACTAGGTATAGGAATAAGTAAATACTAGTGTCTTTGATGAAAAACATAATTGATGATCATTAGTCATTTTTAAAATTTTTTTATTTTAGATTAAAAATTTTTTTAATTTCGATTTTGAAGGTCGAAAATGCCAGTGCACCTATACCACGCTATACGGCCGCTCTTTATACGGCATTTTGCTATAACGGCCTTTTTAAATTATGGCACTTTTTCGATTTACTGCCCACAATGTTTCCTTATACGGCGCCACAACAGTCGAAAGTGATGATGACAACACATTATAGCATAGTGATTCTTCCAGTTAATGTTCGTCATCATATTAAAGCAGTTTTTAAACATTTTATTTTATGTTTCTTATTATATTTATAGATATGTGCATATGATTTCTTTTGTTTTTTGTTTATATGTTTATTTTTTGAATTTCTGTTTATTACATCATTCTGTATTTTTCTATGCAAGCGCTTTTATAGGAAATAAAAAGAATAAAATGCTGTATGAACTAAAAACTATATTATTTATAAAAAATTGGAACAGATTATATTATATTTGTATGGGTTTGTATCAAAATAATTGATTCGTTATACGGCTTTTGGCTTTTCGGACAACTTTTCCGGCACGTATCTAGGCCGTAAAGTGAGAGGTATGGGTGTATATATTATTTTTAACTTCTTTGTGAACGGAAAGTTGGTTTCAAAAACTTCTAAAAGTAGGTAGACTAAATTACGTATTAGACCTAATATATACAACATTCTTTGTAAATGCCAACGACATTTTCTTTGAGTAGCAAAATTACAACTCATTGGTCCTTTGTTCTACAAAAATGTTTTACTTCATGTAAAATATTTTTAATAAATGTTATTATACAATAAAAAGGCTTATTGTATACTTAATTCTACCAAAAACCTTATCAAAAAAGAGATCGGGTCGGATCCGACCCGACTAAACCATCTATTTCGTCGCAAACCACTGTATCTTTAGAGGGTTAATATTAACCTAAAATGACCATGAAACATACAAAACATCACTTTTCCATTACAAAGGCAATAATCAAACAAAGTACCCCAAGCCTTATTTAATGTAAACTTAGAATATATACAATGCATAGAATATATAAAAACGCATGGAATATATAGATTATATAAAGTGAAAAATTTTATTTGCACAAAAACCGAGCAGCGTGCATCATACAAGTATATTTCATATTTTGACACTTTCTTTAAAGTAATTTTCTTCCGCCGAAATACTTCAAATTCTTGATATTATCTTTGTCTTTTCTTCACTGGCAGAACATTCTATTATCGCATTTTCCAGCTGTTACTTTTTGAAATTGAATTCGGTTTTGACGAGCGAGATGTCAAAATTTGAGACTTACTTGATGATGTAAAATCTGATCAAAGGTAATATAAAAGCCACTGTGTGTAAACCCCATGACCTAGGGGCTCACGTATTTAGAGGGTTTTTTTATTCTATGCTGGTTATTGACAAACAAAAGGACATACTGACATATTGTTTAAAGACTAAATAACAATGTAGAGCAATTTATATTTGAGCGCTTATAGAATACGTAAGGGAATTTCAATTCTCTCAAATCGATTTCCCCCTTTAAAAAATTCCCTTTGCTTTTTATCTTTGAAATAGTTGTAGAGGTTTATAAAAAGTTTTATATATTTTTAGTGACCCAGAATAAATGTCGTATGATTCAAATTCAGTATTAATTTTCGAAGCACTGTTCATGTTCAAAGGGAAATATTGTAATATAATATTTTCCTTTGGAAATTACTCCTGTTTTAGTTACTATTTAAATACTGTTCTACTGCTTATTTAGATACCAGCTTTTATATTATGGCATTCATTTCATTATAAAAAATTCTCATGTAACAGTATTAACGAAATATCTTAATGCATAGCGCAGCTATAGAAATGCAAAATAGTTGAAAAATGTTTTCCATAAACTGATGCTATCTGGCTAGATTTAAATAAAGTAACACTATGGCAGCATTATATACAAATACTTACAAATTCCAACCTTTTTTTCTTTATTTTTGTATGTTCTTCCTCTGTGTATTCATATATTCATGGTATTCATATACAGAAGAGAGAAAATCAATTTTGATTATATATTAAATTAATATTTTTATCTTTGAATACTAAAAAGGTTAAATGGGATTAGAAGCATACTTACAGAAGAAGGTACACAATTTAATCCCTTATTATATGCAACTTTAAACAAAAGGTTTTCTTATATCTGTCTATCTATCTATTCCTCTCTCTCTCTCTCTGGATTATATATATATGTACACTCATGGACAAAAAAATTAGCGCACCAAGAACGAGTAGTCAAAATGAAACGAAATTTTACATACGTAATGACTACTTTGATATAAGTAAATGATAAGAAAATCAAAGAAAAAGGATAATTTATTTCAGAGAAAAAGGCAAAAGAACGGAGGAGTTAATATTCCGTTGGACCCCCTCTAGCGCGAATGCACGATGCGATACGATCGGGCATTGAGTCATACAAGTTCTGTATGATGTCTTGAGACATTTCGTTCCATATTTGCTGTAACCTTGCCTCTAATTCGTTCAAACTCGTGGGATGCCCAACTCGTCATCCCAAATTATCCCAGATATGCTCGATTGGAGACAAATCTGGGGATCGGGCAGGCCAAGGAAGGGTAGTAACAGTTCGGAGACAGTCTTGTGACACCCTTGCCGTATGAGGCCGAGCATTGTCTTGTTGAAAAATGGCTCCTGGGAGCCGTTGCATGAGTGGCAACACATGTGGTTGCAGGATTTCATGAACATACCGCTGGGCTGTCATGGTGCCACGGAACAATACTAGGGGTGACCGTGTATTGTAGGCAATGGCACCCCATACCATCACACCAGCTGTGGGAGCGATGTGTCGCTGTACAGCAAAGGCAGGATTGAAGCGTTCACCACGGGCTCTCCACACACGAACACGATTGTCATCACTGCCGAGATTGAATCTGGATTCGTCGCTAAAGACGACCTGGTTCCATTCCGCTGTAGTCCAGTTTCCTCGTGCGCGGCAAAACTCCAAACGGAGGCGTCGATGAGTGGGCGTCAAGGCAGCACACGTAATGGGCGCCGCGATACCAACTGTCCTTCAGCCAGGCGCCTTCGTATGGTTCGAGAAGACACAGAGGCCCCTAGTGAAGGTGCTACCTGTGCCTGGATGGCGGCCGATGAAGCAGTTGGCTGTACGCGTGCATTTCTTACGATGTGGTGGTCTTCTCGACGACTGGTCTGTCGAGGGCGTCCTGAGCCTGGTATTCGTGTACATGACATCTCTCGGGTCGACTGGTCCCAACACCGTCTCACAACACAATCAGAGCGGCCTAATTGACGAGCTACTCGCCTAGCTGACCACCCAACTTCCATCATCCCGACGATTCTCCCCCTCTCAAACTGCGACAACTGCTTATATTGTCTTCGAACACGGCATAATGACATGTCTATCTCAGCTCTTCCTTTGTAAATGATTCAGCACACTCAAACAAGCTTCGGTTACCTGTTTTATACTCCACAGAGTACGATGTTCAACGCCCTCTACCGGCTATACGTAATGCGCAATCATGCTGCATTTCTAATCATTTGCATATCTCCCCGACATGTACCTTCATTGCAAGTTTCGTTACGATCCCGCAATTATTTCTTGGTGCGCTAATTTTTTTGTCCATGAGTGTATAAAGGTGCCTGGTATAGATGGCTAAGTCCAAAAAAGTGATTTTTAGATATTTGTTAGCATTGATAAGAAAAAAATCTTTTCTCTTGTATAAAAGGCTTAGGTGTGTCAATTTTGTATACAAAAGTACATTTTTTTGCACAAAAGTCGAAATTATTGTTCTGCAATTGGTATAAAAGCCAATAACTTGGTAAATTTAAATCATTGCGTTTGACTTAAGCCCTTTATACCCGGCATCATATATATACCGGTTGGGCAAAAAGTCCGTAAAAACTTTAAAAATTCATAAAAACCGGAAAAATAACGAAAATAAAAAAACGTTTGCAGGGTTAGCATCGCTAGGTCACGGGATTTTTTTAAGACAGAAAAAAAACTAAAAAAACAGCCGACAGGTGGCCCTGACGTACGCAAGTCAACGGGTGTATCATCCCGGGTGCATCTATCTGGTCCATCCAATCTTTTGGAACTGAAAGATGTGATCCGACGAGAGGTGTCATGTATATATTCGGACTTGCAGCACTCTACCATCGCTGGATTTGTGACTCGACTGCAATGTATTATCCCCTGTGTTGGGGGTCATGTGGAACTACTGCTGTAATAAACGATTTAGAAGCATTCTTTTCGTTATTTGCGTATCTTTTTTTGACTTGTGTACATCAACGCCACTTGTCGGCTGCTTTTTTAGTTATTTTTTTCCTGTCTTAAAAAAATTCCGTGACCTAGCGATGCTAACCCTGCAAACGTATTTTTATTTTGGTTATTTTTCCGGTTTTTATGAATCTTTAAAGTTTTTACGGACTTTTTGCCCACCCAGTATATATATATATATATATATATATATATATATATATATATATATATATATATATATATATATATATATATATATATATATATATATATATATATATATATATATATATATATATATATATACACAAGGTGTGCCCATAAAGTAACCAGACATTTTTTTATAAATAAGACAAATATTACTCACCTTCAAATAAATTTATTTCCTTCAAAATAATCGCCAAAGTATTCTATACAATTTATAGAACGTTTCAAGTCACCGAAAAACTGTTTATAGGCGTTGGAATTAACCGTTCGCAAAATACGCGAAACATTTGATTTAATATCCGAGACGTTTTCAAATCTCTGTTCTTTCATGGATTTTTCATTTTTTTATTACAAAGGGCTTATTCACCACGAATTTGATCCTGAAAATCAAACAATTAATCAGTATTTTTACAAGGAGGTACTTTTTCGATTAAGAAACAGGATAAGGTGAGTTAGGAACGAACTGTTTGATTCTGGGCAATGGTTTCTTTTACACGATAATGCTAGGCCCCATACAGCAATTTCTGTACAACAATATCTTGCTAAGCATTCAATTACAGTGATAAATCACCCACCATATTCTCCCCACTTATTGCCAGCTGATTTTTTCCTTTTTCCGAAGCTTAGGATGGCCATGCAAGGACGGCGATTTGATAACGTCTCAAATATTAAATCAAACGTTACGCGTATTTTGCGAACGGTTAGTTCCAACGCCTATAAACAGTTTTTTGATGACTTGAAGAAACATTTTAAAAATTGTTTAGACTCCTTTGGCGATTATTTTGAAGGAGATAAATTTATTTGAAAGTGAGCAATATTTTTCTTATTTATAAAAAATTTTCCGGTTACTTTATGGGTACTTTATATATATATATATATATATATATATATATATATATATATATATATATATATATATATATATATATATATATATATATATATATATATATATATATATATATATATATATATGTGTGTGTGTGTGTGTGTGTGTGTGTGTGTGTGTGTCAGTCAGAGAGAGAATACGGAACATTTTGGATTGACTAAACGCTTAAAATTTAAATTTTTTTCTGCACCTAAAGAGAATGCAATTTAACAAATAGAGAATCCTGTAAGGAAGTTTTTAAAACCCGTACTTTTTCAATGTGTCGAAAGTGACATTTTTATAGGGAAAATTGGTCACCTCATAGAATCACTGCAAGTTTTCCTTTGTTGATCAAGTGTCCATCAATCTTTTCAAAGAGAGAAATTCGGTTGGAAAAGACCTGAGCCATTCTTCTAGCAGAGATGTTTATTTTGCAAGTAATACTTACAGACAGAATTTTTGAATGGATTGGATGTAATACAATATTTTTGAGGAAAAATATTTGACTCACCACTATACATTTTGGAATATCATGCAAAAGCAGCACGAAGAGAATGTGATGAGAAATAATCGGAAGAAACAATGTTAAGGCTGCCGTGTATTAATCCAATTGGGTTCGCTTACTTCAATGTTAATCTATGGAAAAAAATTCTTCAAGGATTGCCGACTTCGATTTAAAGATTTTTTTTTTAATTGCACTCCATAAAAGAGAAAGAAATTTTACAAATTGGGTGAATTATCTTTAAAAAATACGCAATTAATATTTTTAAATTTAAATTATTCGGGGAAAAATCTGGTATAGTGTGTTTAAACACCCATCAATTCCTTTGGTGGACGAAATTTATAAAATGAATTCCGTTGCAAGGTGCAGAAAATTTTAGGCTACCCGACAATACCATTTTTATTGGATTATCTTCATTTATGTAGCTGTAAATATTAGACATATTTTCTCCATAGGTTAACACTGAGGAGAGCGAATTCGATAAGTTTAGTACACAGCAGCCTTAAGTTTGAGAGTAGGGTATAGATAATGAAGAAACAGGAATCTAAAATGAAATTAACATCTAGCATAATAAAGGAAAATGAAAACTGGAACACACAATCTGCTCATAGAGTACAGTGTTCTGCTCATAGAGTACAGTACATAAGTATGCATATGATATAAGAATAAATATTATTATATATATGTTGGAATGCGTGTATTCAGTTTTTGAACTTCCATGTTCACGGCAATTCAAATAGCCAAGTAGAAACCAATTGATCACTTGAGTCCTAGATAAATAAAGCCTACGTTCCAGGATGAAGTTCAAGATACTCTCATTTTCCGCCTACCTTGTTGGTCCTGTTTCTTATCTAAGGACAGGCTAATCCATAAACAGAGGGCGTTCAAGGGATTTGCTTAACATAGGGACCAGATTAGCGAAATCTATGTTCGCATGATGGTGATAAGCTAGAATTTTTATTCAATAACTGAATGTTACCTAAAAATGATCAGTTAGATTACAAGTTATTTGGGCTCGAGATGGCCTTATGGTAACGGGCTGGCTTTCGGTGCTGAGAGTGCTTGGATCGCAACTCGGAGAACCACCGAATCCCCATTAACCCTTTCAGGGGCAACAACCTCCACGGTGCAGATATTTTTCCCGATTTTTTACCCAAAAAATCTTGAATTTTTTTTTTCCAATTAAAGGTTGCAAGATTTTTTACTTCTTTAAACTGACAACAGATGGCAGTACTAATCCTTTTTCTGCTCATTTAACTGGAATACATTGAATGCAAATGAGAAAAATATTACATTTAGGCGTTTTCACTGAGAAATCGGTGCCCCTCAAATGGTTAATAATTCCTCCGTGTCTGAGCCGGATATGGGCACGTTAAATCCGGAGACCGGAAAGTCCCTCTATGAAGGTCAGAGAGGTTGGGAGAGGGTACGATCTCCACAGATGTCGCTCCTGGAGGTGCTCGATCAAAATTGAGGTGGCAACTAGCTAAGACAGACTCCGACCCTTGAGGTGTTTTTCAAAACTGGAGCCGCATACTTCAGCCCGAAGGCTCTATGGACCTGGTCTGGAATTACTATCCAGGCAGGGGGCATAAGAAACAAGAAAACAACAAAAGTTATTAAAAAATATGTGATAACTAGTTATTTGAAAAAGTTCCTATTTTAAAAATCGCCGCTATTTAAGACTGGTTTAAACCGGAGTTGGAGGACGAGGCCCTAGGACCCAGATTCTCCAACCATCATACAGGGTCATCGAAAAAGGTGTCCATGATTTCGGTTCTGCACACCGGAAGCAACAATTAACCGATCGAATTTTGCGTAGCAGCAGATTATATTTTAACTGTGGGAGTTTTATCTTTCCACGTTATGGTGACCGTGACTGCACTGGGGTCATGCGCCGACGGCGTGACGTCGCTCTTCCTTCTACATGGGTTTTGACGTTGGATAAGAAGGGACTGTCCAATTTTTTTGCCACCAAGATTTGACCCCTCTTTTCTATGGGGTTACCTGAAAAACTTTGTTTACGATGAGAAGATCCGGGACTACGCTATTTATCGGACAGAATCACTTTTGTAATAGTGAATCCTTCTATGATTGAGCCTTCTATGATCCTCAATCCTTCTATGAACGAGCGTACCTGGATGGAGATCAACTACCGCCTGGATGTGTGCCGAACAACGAGGTGTGCTCATACCGAAACCTACGAGGTAATGTCCAATATTTGATTCGTTTCTGTATCTTTTGGTGGAAGAATGAACACCAAGATTTCTATTATAATGTCATTTATTTCGCGTTGAAATCACGGACACCTATTGACCCTGTATTTGTTTCTGCTGTTTATCTAAGGGAACGATAATATCCAGAAGCATTTCCATATGATCTATTTTACATGATGACCAGGTTAGCAAAATCAGTAACGTCATGAAGGTGAAGCACGGTAATTAGTTCTCTATACATGGATTTTAGCCTACATTGTTTAGCTAGATAACCAGTTACTTGAAAAACAACTATAAATTGTTCTCGAGATAGCCTTGTGGTAGCGCGTGGACTTTCGGTGTTGAGGGTACTAGGATCGAATCCCGACACATGCCATTAAATACATCCGTGTCTAGACCAGATACGGGCATGTTAAGTCCGTAGACCGGAAAGTCCTGACCTGAAGACCTGAAAAATGAGGTCAGAGAGGGTGGGAGAGGGTAGGATCTCCGCAGATGTCGCTGTTCTGTCAAAATAGAGATGGTAACTAGTTAAGGCGGACTACGAACCTTTATGGACCTTGTCTGAAACTTCGAACAGGGAGCTTTAGGAACAACAACACAACAACAAAGCAAATTATTTGAATACCAGTAATTTGAAAAAGTTTTGAACTTTCCAAAAAAACCGATTGCACTTATGCTTATAAAAGAGAAGGTTCAATATCAGTATGTACTTCCAAATTATGTATTTTACATGATGGCAAGATTAGCGAACCTATGCCCACTTCATTTATCCATTATGTTTATTTAATCCACAAATGTAAAATTTTATTAAGCTAACTTTATTATATATTTAAAAAAATTACGAAACAAAATTTTAAGCAAAAAACAAACTGTGGCGGCATATTTGAATAAAGTTCAAAACAGATATGTCACAATTTTGTTAATTCTTTTTTTTTAATTAAAAAAAAAAACATTGAATTTTTTTCGCTAAACGGAAAATAGGTTATGCATATAATTTTGAAGTACTCTAAAAATAAATATGTCACCGCATTATTTCTATCACTGCTGAGTTTCCTTCTCTGTATAGAAAAATATGTAAAATCAAAGTTCTCAGTGAACCATAGATAACTCTGTTAAAGGTGTCAAATTATTGATTTTCCGACATAACACATGCAGCAGCTGCTGTTCTTCAAAAAACATTAACATATTTCCTCTAAATCTACCTGCAAGCGAACCTTTAAAATATAAAAAATCTACTTGTTTGCCTTAATTTATTCATCCAGAGTTTTAGCATGCGAATTCCAAATGCTTAGATTACAAGTTTATTTAAATATATTTCTTCGATACGGAAGAATTATTAAGGAACACATACCCTCAACTCTTCTTTTTTGGTATATGATTTATATTTTAAGGAACACATACCCTCAACTTCAATTTAGATATGATTTATATTTAATGCGATACGCATCGTTTGTATAATATATCTTCAGTTAATTCTAAAGGGATTTTTTTTATCGGCTTTAGATTTATCAGGTCGTATAATATGACGTTGACAAATCGTATTTTCCAGAATGTAAGACGCATCTTTTAACATAGGATTAAGTTCTTCCATAACGGTCTTCCAGATAGAGAAATTTCAGAAGCTAAAACCGTCCATCTGTACCTCGCGAGTTATAATTTTTGCAGCTCACCAAACCCAATCTGTACAAGCACAAAACAGTTAAACCGGAAGGTACCAAAATGCGTCAAAATTTCGACATACATATATGTATATATATGCATACGTACACATATATAGATGCATATATACATAACACATACATACATATATGCATACAAAAGAAGTCAGCAAGGATAAGTAATCCTACATTAATAACTCGTGGTAGTTTCGTTAGAAGATACCACCTGAATTTTTTTTACATAAAAAAATCTGCTTAAAATTGGGGTACGTCTTAGGGTGCGTAGGTAAAATTAAAATAAAATCTTTATTTTATTATATATATTGAATATATTATATATATATCTATATTATTTATTATATTTATAATATATTTTTTTTATCTTTATTAAGTAAGGAATTTAAAATATGTTTATATACCTACAAAATACGAAATATTCTTTTCTAAAAATCCTCCCATACATTTCAGGTGTGTCTTTTAGTCCGGTGCGTCTTATGGTCCAAAAAAATACGGTACTTTGTCATTAGACGAAAACTCTTTCAATTCAAAATCCCTAAATGTTTAAAAAAACGATGTTAAGGCTACTGGGTACACGCCATATTTGAGGGCCTTATTTGAATAGTGGTCCAACTCCATTCTTGTTCATTTTGTGATACAGAGCCTTAAATTTTAATGAGTGCTGAGAAATGACTGGAGAGGTCTGATTTGTAATGCCCTCTGTTGGCAGAAGAAATAAGCTGGAGGTATACCAGTTTTAAAATAAGATAGAAATGACTCGTATGAACATGAAAGTGAGGCAAAATCCATTAAAAAAAAAGAGTTGGACTACTATTCAAATAAGGCCTTCATTTACAGTGTCCAGTGACCCAGACAAAATAACTAAGGTAACTTTAAACACTCCCAGGGGCGACATCTGGTAATTTCTCCCACCCTCTTTTCGACATAGGAGTAATTTAACGTACCATATCCGACCTAGACATGGAGGCATTTAACCCTTTGGTGCGAACATCTGTCTCTCAGATAGCTATGGTTTCTCTATTCACCGCTGGGGGGCCCACCCTTCAACCTTGGGTACTATGAGTCTACAAGTGTTTCAGTCAACATCTTGTCTTCTGTGTGGAAGGGCGATTTTTGACGCCTACTCACTATGGTTCAGGGACGTGCCATTTTTCTAGAACACTGTCTGTTTACTAGACAGAAATTCCCACTAATGTATGTTTAAATTTCTGACTGTCAGCAGATATGCTTCATACATTTTATATAGAATGTACAGCAAGGCTGAAAATCTTTCAAAATTGGAGTATTTTGATGTTTCTCGGAAAGACTTTGGCCAAACCCTGTTTTATGTAACCTGTTTTGAAACGAAGGCTGAGTAAGATTGATTTTCTTAAATGCCTCTACAAATTGAACTGTAATATAACCTGTGATAATTGGTTCTGTCCAACAGAAGCTGGTCAAGAGTTAAGGAGAAATGGTTTGACGATTGGGGTTTCCATGGAATGTAACAAATCCCAAATACCCTCTGAATTTCTAGTTAGGAGTACCTGGGAAAGAGGTATTCCCTCTATATCTGCCTTCTAGGCAGATGTTCCCATTAAGCGAGAAAATAATGATGTTCCCACCAAAGGGTTAATGGCGTCGTCGGGATTCAAACTGAGCACCCCCAGTCCGAAGCCGAACGTGCTAACACTACTCTAACTCGTTTCTCCTCCCCCCAAAAAAATGTACTAGCCATATTTCCATTCGTTCAGCACAGCTTTAACCTCTAGCGAAATTTTCCGAATGATTGTTGACTCGGATTTTTCAATTAATGCACTATTTTTTTAATTGTTGTATTCCGTAAAAGAGAAAGAAATTTTTTTTTACTCTGACCGTCTTATTCATGTTAGAAATTTCGTTTGACAAAATAAATTATGCTCTTTAAATCGCAATAAAACACAGTTTTTTTTCCGAATAATTCAAATTAAAAAAATTTTACTTGAGTTTTAACTAAAGAAGGAAAAAGATACCAGGGTAAAAACATTGCTTTCTCTATAACGGAGTACAATTAAAAATAATCTTTAAATATAAGTCGGCAAAAATTGGAAAAAAAAATTCCTCGATAGGTTTACATAGAGCCGATTGAATGCGATATGGCTATTTCCGAGCATCATTAATATATTAGGCCAGAAAAATAGTTACTGAGACTCTAGGGGAAAAATTTGTTTAACAATAGAAAGACGGGAATTTTTTTCTACTAAAAAGACTGAAGGCCGTCATTTTGACTGTTAAAAATAAAATCAAGAATTTAAAATATTTATATTTTTAAACGGTTAAATACTTTAAATTTTGAACTATTTCGTTCCAATACATAATAAATTAGTATATATTTAGATATATTTTTATGCAGGTATGCCGAGCTGACGTGGTTAACCTGGTATGGTTTATACGTAAAAATATATGCATGGTTTGCGCAGTTCTTATTTTTCAGCACCAATATTTTCGAAGTGGCAATATTTCTGTTACTAGGGGCTTCGCCCCTAGGCTCGCTACGCTCGCTCCTCTGTTAGGGTCAAGGTCAAGGTATATTAACTTTGTTGGTGTGCCATGGTCTTACGACTTTACCTCCAGTAGCAAGATATGTACATCAGAAAATATGTGTTCAGCAGTAAAATAAAAACATAAAAATTAAGCCCTCTTCATATAAGCAAAATAAAAAATATAATAAGAATTAAAAGAATAAAATTCAAATATTTAGAATAATTTGTAAAAATGAGCGTCCGCCAGGATCGAACCGGATACTATCGCATACGAGCAGCGCGCTCAAGCACAGCGCCAATCACGGCACAGCAAGTTGAAGGAATAAGTTGCTAATAGCGAGATACATAGGGGTGATTCTCGGGCAATGCAACAGTTTCCATCCATTTACTTGTTAAGGGGAATCACTGTTGAATCATCTCTGTTTCAGCTTTCAAACTCAAGGTATTGACTTGAAATGAGGTTTATATGAATAAGAAAGCTGTCAGCTTCCAGATGATGTAAATATTTTCTTTGTAAGATAAAAACTCGAGGAGCATCGATATTATATCCAGTTTGGGGACGATATTTCATGAAAAACTGTGTTTAATTATTTGATGGAAATATTAGTCTGTTTTAAAATATTTTTAAACAAATGGGGTCTAGTTTGAAAGAGAAATGTCTGCAGTCTTAGATTGTAAAAAGATCAAAATTCTACGATCATATTTTGGCGAGTTATCGTAATCTGAAGATGAAAAAGTCAATATTTCTTGAAAAACTGTGTTTCATTTTTTGATGAAAATATTAGTTTATTTTAAAATATTTTTAAACACATGAGGTCTAGTTTGAAAGGAAAATGTCTGTAGTCTTAGATTGTAAAAAGATCAAAATTCTACGATTATTTTTTGGCGAGTTATCGTAATCTGAAGATGAAAGTCAATATTTTCCCACAAAACATAAAATAAAAAAAAAACTTAAAGTCCGAGGAAGATGCGACATGTCTAAATTTGTTCCCCACATTTTACTGCATCTATTGGTATTAATCTCGACCCCATACCCCCAGCAGTTTCTGAGGAGATAGCGTGACCAGCTTTTGACAGCGGCGGCGGCGGCGGCAGTTACTTTTTTATAGAATAGAGATATTTCAAAAGGGGGAAGAGACGAAAACTAACTAACATTTTTCGGGTATTAATTTAAATCGATTTGTGGCTGTTTTCTATATTGCCGTCAAATTGATGGCTTTCAGTCTTAGTAGGTATACAACACATTTTCTCCCCCTCTTTACAATCTAATATAATTGCTTAAATGTGTGTGCATATTTCACTTAAAATTAGAAAAAGACATAAAATTTCAGAAGCCTGAGGACATAAATACAGACATAGCACTCAATAGTATGTCCGAAACCGTCAAAATGACGGCAGCCGTCTTTCTAGTGATAAAGGAATATACCTTTATTTATTTAAACAAATAACAGGAACCGTAAGAGAAGCAAAGGTTAATTGTTACTTGTTTGAAACGCGTGCTATCTAGAAATAAAGTTTTTAGCATAAACCTGCGGCGGCGATTTCTAAGCAGAGCCTATATTTAACTCTGACGTTAAGTTTTAAAAGCCTACATAGCATGTGTTGTCTATAGATATAAAAACAAAACTGTACGAATTGGAGCTTTTGAAGAAGAGGAATCGTACAAAGTTAAAATAAAAGGGGGAAAGCAAAGAATTGAAAATTTTAATAATTATTTCAGTGCTGTCATACAACCAGAAAATGGCTCGTGGTAGTCTAGTGATAGCGCGTCTGCTTTCTGTGCTGAGGTTGTTCGGGTCCCGGCAACCTGATTGTATAGCAGTGGTCACAGTAGCTAATTTCTGGTGTGAGGTCAATTGTGATAAACTATTTAAAGCACTGCCTGTTTGATTGGCCAAAAAAATATCGTCTCTGGCGTTGTTTTCTTGCTTCTCTTGTTCTTTCTTCTCTAATATCTTTCATCTTTCCTCGTTGGCTCGTCCTTCTTTCTCATTCTCATTGTCCATATATTTTTCTGTCTTAATTTATTGGTTCTTCTTTCTCCTACTCGAAATTTCCATCACCGCCTTCGCTGAGGGCGTGTGACTTTTCCTCATTACCACTTCTCTTCTCATGGTTACCTCCGATTTCTTGGATCTCCAACTGTTCCTTGTTTCGATTCCAGTAGCTAACTCTTTACTCCATTTATCGTTACCTCTCTTTTATTCATGACGCACTTAATCACTATTTCTTCACATCTACTTCCTCTTTTCTTTGGCCGTTCAGTTTACTAAACAGATGCTTCTATCTAACTAAGGTCTTTCAATTCGGCTACTTCTCCGTTTTCCACTTCCATTTCTCATCAATTTCTCCACTTTTTGCTGTCTCCGTCTTATTCTTCTTTATCTTTCTTTATTCTTCCCTGTCATCTTTATAATCTTTCTTCGTTGTTCTGGTCCTTTAATTTCATTCTTTAACTCCATACAATGTCGCCGCCATATACCCCGCGACTGTGACCTTTATTAAAATTTAACAGCATGTAGAAGAACCATTACGTGTGTTACTTATACCTGTCTATGAATAACAATTAATTGGGTTAACAATTATACCTCATTTTTTGAATTCATTTTATTACAACAAAATATATATTTCTTCAATAACAGTTAGTGTAACGAAAGGAGTTCGTTTAATTGCCCTTAATAGGAAGATTTTCATGAATATCCACTGAGAAAGTATACTGATGAGCAAATTTTTAGATTTGTTTATATTGCAGTTCATTTTTCAGAAGTTAATATTTAAACATAAGCAAATGAGTTTATAATTAACTCAAGGGGGAAATGAGCTCAAACAGGATAAAAATTAATTGCAATTGCTAAATTATTATCTAATTATCTCGAAAAAGATGGTAAAATATATTTTTAACTTTGATGGAGAATTAAATCAAATTATCTGCTACCCATTTGCGAAGAATGATTCCAATTTAATTCATTTGTAAGGAAACAGAAATGTCAGAAACTCCATTACACTTCATTATTAATGAAATTTTAAACACAGAAAAAAGCGCAATTAAATAACTACAGATACATTCAAATTTGTTACAACAATAAAATATTTCCCTGTTGCAGCAAATAGAGACCAAAATCCAAATTTTCAAAAGTTATAAAAAAGAAGACTTTGAGAAACCAACAGAAATTTGTACTCATTTGATGTCATTTTCCATAACAAAGAAGAAACGTGTCGAAAGGGGAAATGACAGCTGGTAAACTATAGGAAAAAAGGGAAAATAGAGGTCAAACAATTGTAGATGGGAAAAAATTGAAAATGTGATCTTTAAATGAGGAAAATTGTTTAAAAAGTCTTTAAAGGGAGCTCACTAGAAGATAAGAAATATCAAAAAAAAGTTATTTAATAAAAAAAATGAGTAACACAAAAAGGCTTATTTGGATAAACACAGTAAGAGAGAACTTTTATTAATAGTAATTAATGAGTTAAATTATACTTCACTACTTTTGAGGTGTAGTTCTTTTGCTCTATTTCTTGCACTGATAATAATGAAATTGAACCGGTTTTGTTCAATTTCATTATTATCAGAATTATGAACTACTTAACTGCATTTGAAAAATTATTATCTAATTATCTTCAAAATGTTTAGCGTTACGGTAAAATATCTTATTAACCTTGATAGAATATTCGTTCAAATTATCTTCTAACCATTTGTGGTTGATGATTCGAAAAGAATTCATTTGTATGGAAACAATGATGTCAAAAACTCCATAAAACGTCGTAGATGATGAAATTTTAAACACGGAACAAAACGCAAATAAATAATTATAAATATATTCAAAATTGTTACAACAATAAAATATTTCCCTATTAGTAAAAATACTAACCAAAATCAAAAGTTTTAAAAAAGAAAACTTTGAGAGTCCAAATGAAATATGTACGGCAATTGGTTAGTCACGTCGTGAACAGGAAAAAAAAATAAGATGTCACTCCCCATGATAAAGAAGAAACGTGATGAAAGGGAAAATGACAGCTGGTAAACCGTGCAAAAAAGGCGGAATCTAGGACGAAAAAAAGCAGTAAGGAATAAATTGAAAATGTGTTCTTAAATTGAGGAAAGTTGTTTAAAAAGTTTTTAAAGGAATCTCACAAAAAGATAAAAAATGACGGAAAAAAGTTTTTTAATAAACAAAAAATGTGAATAACACAAAAAAGACTTAGTTGGATAAACACAGTTAGACAGAACTTTTATTAATCATAATTAAGGATTTTAATTATATTTCTGTATTTTTGAGATGTTGTTGATTTGCTGTATTTATTACATTGCTATTGTAAAATTTTGAGCAGTGGCATTTTCAATTTCATAGTTTCCTGTATTACGAGCCACTTAACTGCATTTGCAAAATTATTACATAGTTATGCACAAAAAGAGAATGGAATATATTATTAACTTTGATAGAAAATTCAATCTAATTATTTTCTACCCATTTGTGGTGCATGATTCCAAATGATTAAAAAAAATTCATTTCTATGGAAACATCAATGTCAGAAACTCCATTAAACTTCATAATTAACGAAATTTGAAACACGAAATAAACGCTATGTAACAGTTATAAATAAATTCAAATTTGTGACAGCAATAAAAAATCCCCTGTAAGAATAAATAGAGGCCAAAATCTAATTTTTCAAAAGTTTTAAAAAGAAAACTCAAGTGATCAACAAAAATATGTACTGTAATTGGTTAGTCATGTCGTAAACGTGAAAAAAAAAATATGTTGTCACTTTCCATAATAAAAGAAGAAACGTGATGAAAAGAAAATTGCAGCTGGTAAACCGTGAAAAAAACGGGGAAAACCAGATGGAAAAGAGCAGAAATAAATAAATTAAAAATGCGTTCTTCAAATGAAGAAAGTTCTTTAAAAAGTCCTTAAAGGGAGTTCACAAAAAGATGAGAAGTGTCAGGAAAAAAGTCATTAAATAAAGAAAAAAATTGAAAAACGCAAAAAAGGCTTATTTGGCTAAGCATAGTAATGAGATCTTTTATTAATAGTAATTAGTGATTTGAATTATAGAATTTCTTTAAATATGACAATACACTGAATGATACGAAGAAGGTTTACTTCGATAAATCCGAATGAGTGAACATTTTTTCCCTATTTAAAACGTAATTAATGATTTGAATAATATTTCAGTAATTTTAAAGTGCTGTTTTGCTGTAGTTCTTGAATTCCTTACTTAATATTTTGAGCACCAGTTTTGTTCGATTTCATTGTTCCCAAAATTACTGGAGAAAAAGGGAAATATGCAATGAAAAAGTGTAGAAAATAATAAATTAAAAATGGGTTTTTAAAAAATGATTTAAAGTTCTTAAACGAGTTCTCAAAGAAATTCCTTAAAAAGAAGCGAAATGTCAGAAAAAAAGCAGTCCGCTAATAAAACAAAGTAATGCATGACCCAAAGAAAACTTATTTGGAGAAACGTAGTAAAAGAAACTTTGTTTTCAAAGTCTTAAGTAGTTAATGATTTGATTCTAATTTCACTAGTTCAGCGATTTTGTTTTGCTCTCTTTCGTACTTTGGTAAGCGTAAAATTTTGTTTTTCGGATTTGTTCCATTCCATTATTCTCTAAATTACGAGAGAAAAGATAAATCCGGGATGAAAAAGAATTTGAAAGAATAAATTGAAAATGTGTTTTTAAAATTAAAAAAAATCTTCAAAATGTCCCCAAATAAAGTTCAAGAAAAAGATAGAAACGTCAAGAAAACA
Source organism: Dolomedes plantarius (assembly GCA_907164885.2). Classification (NCBI taxonomy): domain Eukaryota; kingdom Metazoa; phylum Arthropoda; class Arachnida; order Araneae; family Dolomedidae; genus Dolomedes; species Dolomedes plantarius. The sequence continues at coordinate 182,324,076 of OU015490.1, read as the reverse complement.
GGAGTTCTGAAATAAAATAAAATATCGATTGACACAAAGAATGCTAAACACAGAAACAGAAAACTGTTTCTTTTTTCCAGTTTTTAAAGTAATTTATGGTTTGAATGATATTTCAGTAATCTTTTGTTGCTGTATTGCTTTATTTCTACCATTACTAACGTAAAATATTGAGCACTGGATTTATTCGATATCAATGTTCTCTAAACTACGAAAGATGAATAAATTGAAAATCTGGTCTTAAAATGCAGAGAGCCCTTAAAAATGTTCCTAAAAAGAAGCCACATTTCAGGAAAAAGGAGTCCTAAATTGAAAAAGAAAATATCGAAAGACATACAGAAGGCATATTTGGATAGTTGCAATAAGATAAAGCTTTTTTCTTGATTTTTAAAGTAATTAAGTATCTGAATGACATTTCAGTACTTTTGACGCAAACATTTGAGAACCGGTTTTGTTGAATTTCATAATTCTCCTAAATAATGCGAAAAAAAAGACATCCAGGATAAAAAAGGGGTAGCAATGAGTAAACTGTAATGTGTTCCCAAAATGAGGAAAGTTCTTTAAAAAGTTCTTAAAGGCAGTTCATAAAAATATGATAAATATTAGAAAAAAGAGTTCTTAAATAAAACAAAATATTGAATGACACAAAAAAAGTTTATTTGAATAAACACAAGATGAGTGAACTTTCTGTCCCAATGTTTAAAGTAATTATTCATTTGAATTACTTTTTAGAAGTTTTGATGTCTCGTTTTACCTTATTTCTTGCATAGCTACCGTTAAAGTTTGAGCAAGGATTCCCATCAGCTTCTTCATCCCATTAAACACAACAAAAAGAACAAAAATCCACATGGAAAAAGAGCAAAAGAGAATAAACTGAAAATGTGTTCTTAGCTCGAGGAAAGTTCTCTATAAAGTTTTGAATGAAAGTCCACATAGAGAAGCGAAATGTGAGATAAAAGATGTTGTATAATGAAAGAAAATATTGAAACACACAAAGAAAACTTACTTGGATAAACAAAATAAGAGAAATTTAGTTCTCAAATTTTGAAGAAATTAACGATTTGAATCAAATTTATCTAGTTTTAAGATTTTGTTTTACTCTCTCTCTTGCAGTACTAATGTAAAAATTTGTCTTTTGGATTTGTTCCATTCCATTATTCTCTAAATTATGCGAGAAAAGGAAAATCCAGGATGAAAATGAATAGGAATAAATAAACTGAAAATGCGTTCTTAAAATGCAAAATGTTCCTAAAAATATTCATAAAAGTGCGAAATGTCAGAAAAAAGTAGTTTTGTAATGAAGCAAAATATTGAAGGACACAAAGAAAACATATTTGGTTAAACAAAATAAGAGACACTAAAATTTCAAATTTTGAAGTAATTAACGATTTGAATCAAATTTATCTAGTTTTGAATTTTTTTTACTCTCTCTCTTGCAGTACTAATGTAAAAATTTGTGTTTCGGATTTGTTCCAATCCATTATTCTCTAAATTATGCGATAAAAGGAAAATCCGGGATGAAAATGAATAGGAATAAATAAACTGAAAATGCGTTCTTAAAATGCAGAATGTTCCTAAAAATATTCATAAAAGTGCGAAATGTCAGAAAAAAGTAGTTTTGTAATGAAGCAAAATATTGAAGGACACAAAGAAAACATATTTGGTTAAACAAAATAAGAGACACTCAATTTTCAAATTTTGAAGTAATTAACGATTTGAATCAAATTTATCTAGTTTTGAATTTTTTTTACTCTCTCTCTTGCAGTACTAATGTAAAAATTTGTGTTTCGGATTTGTTCCAATCCATTATTCTCTAAATTATGCGAGAAAAGGAAAATCCGGGATGAAAATGAATAGGAATAAATAAACTGAAAATGCGTTCTTAAAATGCAGAATGTTCCTAAAAATATTCATAAAAGTGCGAAATGTCAGAAAAAAGTAGTTTTGTAATGAAGCAAAATATTGAAGGACACAAAGAAAACATATTTGGTTAAACAAAATAAGAGACACTCAATTTTCAAATTTTGAAGTAATTAACGATTTGAATCAAATTTATCTAGTTTTGAATTTTTTTTTTACTCTGTCTCTTGCAGTACTAATGTAAAAATTTGTGTTTCGGATTTGTTCCAATCCATTATTCTCTAAATTATGCGAGAAAAGGAAAATCCGGGATGAAAATGAATAGGAATAAATAAACTGAAAATGCGTTCTTGAAATGCAGAATGTTCCTAAAAATATTCATAAAAGTGCGAAATGTCAGAAAAAAGTAGTTTTGTAATGAAGCAAAATATTGAAGGACACAAAGAAAACATATTTGGTTAAACAAAATAAGAGACACTCAATTTTCAAATTTTGAAGTAATTAACGATTTGAATCAAATTTATCTAGTTTTGAATTTTTTTTTACTCTGTCTCTTGCAGTACTAATGTAAAAATTTGTGTTTCGGATTTGTTCCAATCCATTATTCTCTAAATTATGCGAGAAAAGGAAAATCCGGGATGAAAATGAATAGGAATAAATAAACTGAAAATGCGTTCTTAAAATGCAGAATGTTCCTAAAAATATTCATAAAAGTGCGAAATGTCAGAAAAAAGTAGTTTTGTAATGAAGCAAAATATTGAAGGACACAAAGAAAACATATTTGGTTAAACAAAATAAGAGACACTCAATTTTCAAATTTTGAAGTAATTAACGATTTGATTCAAATTTATCTAGTTTTGAATTTTTTTTTTTACTCTGTCTCTTGCAGTACTAATGTAAAAATTTGTGTTTCGGATTTGTTCCAATCCATTATTCTCTAAATTATGCGAGAAAAGGAAAATCCGGGATGAAAATGAATAGGAATAAATAAACTGAAAATGCGTTCTTAAAATGCAGAATGTTCTTAAAAATATTCATAAAAGTGCGAAATGTCAGAAAAAAGTAGTTTTGTAATGAAGCAAAATATTGAAGGACACAAAGAAAACATATTTGGTTAAACAAAATAAGAGACACTCAATTTTCAAATTTTGAAGTAATTAACGATTTGAATCAAATTTATCTAGTTTTGAATTTTTTTTTTACTCTGTCTCTTGCAGTACTAATGTAAAAATTTGTGTTTCGGATTTGTTCCAATCCATTATTCTCTAAATTATGCTAGAAAACGAAAATCCGGGATGAAAATGAATAGGAATAAATAAACTGAAAATGCGTTCTTAAAATGCAGAATGTTCCTAAAAATATTCATAAAAGTGCGAAATGTCAGAAAAAAGTAGTTTTGTAATGAAGCAAAATATTGAAGGACACAAAGAAAACATATTTGGTTAAACAAAATAAGAGACACTCAATTTTCAAATTTTGAAGTAATTAACGATTTGAATCAAATTTATCTAGTTTTGAATTTTTTTTTTTTACTCTGTCTCTTGCAGTACTAATGTAAAAATTTGTGTTTCGGATTTGTTCCAATCCATTATTCTCTAAATTATGCGAGAAAAGGAAAATCCGGGATGAAAATGAATAGGAATAAATAAACTGAAAATGCGTTCTTAAAATGCAGAATGTTCCTAAAAATATTCATAAAAGTGCGAAATGTCAGAAAAAAGTAGTTTTGTAATGAAGCAAAATATTGAAGGACACAAAGAAAACATATTTGGTTAAACAAAATAAGAGACACTCAATTTTCAAATTTTGAAGTAATTAACGATTTGAATCAAATTTATCTAGTTTTGAATTTTTTTTTTTTACTCTGTCTCTTGCAGTACTAATGTAAAAATTTGTGTTTCGGATTTGTTCCAATCCATTATTCTCTAAATTATGCGAGAAAAGGAAAATCCGGGATGAAAATGAATAGGAATAAATAAACTGAAAATGCGTTCTTAAAATGCAGAATGTTCCTAAAAATATTCATAAAAGTGCGAAATGTCAGAAAAAAGTAGTTTTGTAATGAAGCAAAATATTGAAGGACACAAAGAAAACATATTTGGTTAAACAAAATAAGAGACACTCAATTTTCAAATTTTGAAGTAATTAACGATTTGAATCAAATTTATCTAGTTTTGAATTTTTTTTTTACTCTGTCTCTTGCAGTACTAATGTAAAAATTTGTGTTTCGGATTTGTTCCAATCCATTATTCTCTAAATTATGCGAGAAAAGGAAAATCCGGGATGAAAATGAATAGGAATAAATAAACTGAAAATGCGTTCTTAAAATGCAGAATGTTCCTAAAAATATACATAAAGTGCGAAATGTCAGAAAAAAATTAGTCCTGTAATGAAACAAAATATTCAACGACACAAAGAAACTTATTTGGATAAAAAAAATAAGAGAAACTTAGCTTTCAATTTTTTAAGTAATTAACAATTTGAAACAAGTTTATCTAGTTTTGAGATTTTGTTTTACTCTCTCTCTCTTGAACTACTAACGTAAAAATTTGTGTTTCGGATTTGTTCACTTCCATTATTCTCTAAATTACGCGAGAAAAGAAAAATCAGGGATAAAAATTAATAGAAAAGAATAAATTGAAAATGCCTTATTAAAATGCAGAATGTTCCTAAAAATATTCATAAAAGGGCGAAATGTCAGAAAAATGTAGTTGTATAATGAAACAAAATATACAACGACACAAAGAAAACTTATTTTTATAAACAAAATAAGAAAAATTTAGTTTTCAATTTTTTAAGTAATTAATGATTTGAATCAAATTTATCGAGTTTTGAGACTTTGTTTTACTCTCTCTCTTTGGCAGTACTAATGTAAAAATTTGTGTTTCGGATTTGTTCCAGTCCATTATTCTCTAAATTACGCGAGAAAAGGGAAATCCGGGGATAAAAATGAATAGGAAAGAATAAATTCAAAATGAATTCTTAAAATGCAGAATGTTCCATAAAAAATAGTCATAAAGTGCGAAATATCAGAAAAATGAAATTTTTAATTAAAATAAGATATTGAATGACAATAAAAATTTATTTGTAAAAATTCAGGTGGGGTGAAATGTTTTTTCTGGCTTTTAAAGAGTTCAATGATTTGAATTTTATTTCACTATTTTTGGGATGTTAGTTTGCGCTATTGCTTGTATTGCCAACGTTAGATTTTGAGCACTGATTTTGTTCAATTCCATTGTTCTCTAAATTGCGAGGAAAAAAGGGAAATCCAGGATGTAAAAGAGCAGAGAGGAATAAATTGAAAATATGTGCTTAAAACGAGGAAAGTTTTTTAAACAGTTCTTAAAATAGTTCAAAAAAGTTGATATCTCAACTTTTTATGAACTATTCAACATAAAAGAAGTTCATAAATAAAACAAAATATTGAAAGACACAAAGAAGGTTTATGTGGAGGAACACAAGGGGAGTGAATATTTTTTTTCCAATTTTTAAAGTAATTAATGATTTGAATAATATTTTAGTAATTTTGAGGTGTATTTATCTATTTCTTGCATCTCTAACATAAAATATTAAGAACTGGTTTTTTTTCGATATCTTTATTCTCCAAATTACGGGGAAAGGGGAAAACTGAGATGAAAGAGAACAAAAATGAATAAATGGAAAATTTGGACTTAAAAAGTAGAAAAATAAAAAAAAATAAAAAAAGAAGCGAAATTTTAGAAAAAATTAGTCCTTAAATAAAAGTAAACAATCAATGACAAAAAGAAGATAATGTTTACAATCATATTTCACTGCTTTCGAGGTGTTGTTTTGCATTACTTCTTGCATTCCTAAATTAAAAGGTGTAGCACAGGTTTTGTTCAATTTAATTATTATAGGAATTACGAGGAAAAAAGGAAATCCACCATGAAAAAGAACAGAAATGAATAAATTGAAAATGTGCTAAAAAAAAAGGGAATTTTTTTTTCAAAGTTCCTAAAGAAAGTTCATAAATAGAAGCAAAAATCCAGAAAAAAAGGAGTCCTTAAATAAAGAAAATGATATTGGTTAGTCGATTGGATTATATTTTGTTACTATCGTATGGGATTACGCTTTAGAAATGACTCTAGTAACAAACCTTTCAGGCGAATTTTTCCTTGTGTCATTTATTTTGCTATTTTGTTGCTTTTTGAAGACTTTCTATTTTTGAACCCTTCGATTATTTCTTCTTGCAGCAGAGATATTCATAGATACCTAGATTATCTTTCACTAGGTCTTTAGTATTTTTAAAAATACTTTAGTACACTTATAGGAGATTCAGGCACTTTGTACATGTACACTGCATACGTATATACATATACATAATGCATACATGTATACGCATATATACATCTATATATCTATCTATCTATCTATATGTGTATATATATATATATATATATATATATATATATATATATATATATATATATAAATTTTGTAATTTATTTATTTTTAAGTTTGTTTGTATGTTTGTAATTAGAAATAATATATCCGGCTTTGACATGAATTTTCTAATATCAAAAGTTATACGAAACATTTCAATAAAACTTGTGCAGAATGTCATGGTACAGTAACATCTGCCCCCCCCCCAAAAAAAAAAAAAAAGAAAAGAATAAGTCATGGTTAATAAGGCTTAGGACAGATTTCTCCGGTAAATTACCCCGCCGCCCTACGCAGCAGAGAATGGCTTTATAATAAGCCGAAGTTAATGACTAACAAATGAGAGTCCTGGCTTGATAGGCTCTTGCTTAGTAGAGTGTTTTACTGAGCTCGCGAGGAAGATGGATGAATTTGCTTTAGAAATTCAAAGCGAGCCCTCTTTGTTGTTCATTATTGTAAACCCAAAAATTAAATTTAAAGATATTTTTTGATTTTTTAGAAAATTATGAGGTAGGATACCGCAATTTCCCACGTTTCTCATTCAATGTATCCTCGTGGTAGAAAGTTAGGCTTTGAAATAAGGATGCTAGGGTCTAAAAGAGGTACTTTGACAAACCTACTTTAAAGAATGCATGAATGAACGCCTTTGTTATCCTTATAGTCACCAGTTAAAGTCCGTGTGAGCGATATTAGCATTGGTGCATACGATAACGAAAAATGTGAATTTTATTCACTCGTCTGATAAACTTCCAAAAAGTTAAGGAGACTTCGAAAATTATGTTCCTTCAGACAAGGTTCACTGATTCGTTTACGAAGAGCGCAGTATTTTTGAGCTTCCCCACCTCAATAATACCTTTCTCATGTTTGTCCTAACATCAGAAGGTATACGAAACTTTTCAATAAAAATTTAAATTCATATCAGGGAATAGATATATATGGAATGCATCACCATAAGAACGGTGAGAGAAGTTATATGTTAGTTTCATAAACGTTTTCCATTATGGACCGTATTCCACTGTAGAGAATGCATCACTGAATGCATTTATTGACCTTGAGATTCGCCAACTGTAGCCCATGCAAAGCGATATTAGCTTTGGTATATACGAGTACAATAAACAAAATTTATTTTACTCTCTCGCCTGAGAAATTTCCAAAAATTTAGGGTAACATCAAAATATAATATGTTCATTCAGACCAGGTTCCTTGATACGCTTATGCAGTATTTTTGAGTTGAACCCATTCAATCTCACGACATTCAGACATGTCATTTCCTTGCGAAATAAACCCATAAAAGTTTAATTTTTATTACCTGGAGGAAGAACTACGTTGTTCAATTCTGGTGGGTTTAGCTGCTTCAGCACCTGAGAGCACGATATCCATGCTGTGCTTCCGGCTTGAACAGGAGGCCAACAAAGCATGGTGTCCCACACTGGTTCGCAATACGATTCTCCTGAAAAGATGTGTATTCTAAATTAATAACAGTGTAAAACCATTCTAAAATATTGTAGTTAACTACTTTTTATAGACAATGGTATTTAAAAAATTATATTACACAAAAGTGAATAAGTATAAAAAACATATCATATTATGATTAATTTTTAAAGATAAAAATTATTACGTTCTTAAGTTTTTCAATTAACATCGCCAGCAGGTATAGGTTGTTTCAAGTTTACATAAATTTACCATTGGTTTTTCCATCTCAAAATTACCTGTCAACAAAAAACTTCTTGTACGAAATGCTTGTATGAGGAAGCTTATCATACATTGTGGTACACAGCAATATTATGCAACACAGTATCCCATTTTGTAATGAGAGTATTTCTTTAAAGCCCAGTATAAAGGGCTTAAGTCAAAAACAGTGATTTAAATATACCAAGTTACTGGCTTTTATACCAATCGCAAAACTATAATTTCGACTTGAGTCTTTAGTACAAAAATATGTAATTTTATATATAAAATCGATTGATTTAAGACTTTAATAGCAGTAAAAATATTTTTTTAATCACTACTAACAAATATCTAAAAATCACTGTTTTTGACATAAGCCCTTTATACGGGGATTCAAATATTTAATTATTACTGAATGAAAAGTGGGATATTTTCCCATACAATAATTATGATAAAAAATAGGGCAAAATTTGAGAGTCATGGATATCTTTCTTTCTCTCTTTCTCTCTCTCTCTATATATATATATATATACAGTGGAATCTCGATCGATCGTTTTCGGATCCATCGTTTTTCCGTATGTGTCGTTCATTTTATCCAGTCCCAACGATCATATTGCTTTGTTATGTTTCCGCATCCATCGTTTTCCCGCATTTATCGTTCATTTCAATCGGTCCCTTGAAAAACGATAGATCGAGATTCCACTGTATATATATATGCAAAATTGTATGAAAATGCAAAATTTTAATGTTTGGCGGCCAATGAATGAACATTTGACGCTGCGGCGCATCTTAATTACGCAACTGGCAGGATATTAAAGAAGATAAATTTCGATTCCAGGTCATAAATTCTTTGCGAATTTCATTCCGCGTACTCTGGTAGACATGAACTATGCCTCGCATACAGGTGCGCGAACAATATGCGCAGATATCAGCAATTAAGAGAAGATGCGTAGTTGGGATCAAAGAAGCCAGTTGGTCTAATCGGCGAAACGCTCGACATTTGGATAGGAGCGATGCCACTATTAGATGATGTTGGCAGGAATGGGTGAACCATGGCCGAACTCAGCGTCAAGAAGGAAGCGGTCGGCCTATAGAAACGACAGAACGTGAGGACCGAGCAATCGTCAGAGCGACACTCACAGACCCAGATTCATCATTATCATCGATCGTACTTGCAATTGGTGCTTCAGTGACCACAAGGACCATTCATAGGTGGCTCAGAGAAAGGGGATGAGCTCACAACGCCTCTTGCACCGACTACCATTGACCTCTGTACACCGACAAGCACGTTTGCAGTGGTGTCGGGCACATTCGACCTGGAATGTCACTGATTGGGGTAGAATTGTCTTCAGTGATGAGTCCCGATTCGAAATGAGGCCTGATGACCAGCGAATACGTGTCTGGAGACGCCTCGGACAGCGGTGGGATAACAACCTGACTGCCTTCAGCCGTACGGGCCGACAACCAGGATGGCGTGCTACTTCCCTTCATAGCAGGACTCTTTCGTTGTCATCCGCGTCACCCTAATAGCACAGAGGTACGTCACAGATATTCTACGCCTCGTTGTGTTGTCCATTATATTACGTCAATCTGGGCTTACATTTCAGCAAGATAATGCTTACCCGCACACGGCGAGGATATCCACTGCTTGTCCTCGTTCTTGCCCAATGCTACCTTGAACAGCAAGTTCGCCTGATCTCTCGTCCATCAAGCCTTATGGGGAGGGATATCCAACCAGCTCGGTATTTGGACGACCCAAAGCCCCAACTGGAAAGAATTTTGCGCCATATCCCGCAGGAGGATATCCGCCACCTCAATCAATCAATTCCAAGCCGCATAACTGCATGCATAAGACCCAGAGGTGGACCGACGTGTCATTGACTTTTTCCCTTCGTGAAGCTCTTTTTCTTTCATAAATCATCCAATCTTTCTCAAATTGTAATAATGTGTTTTTCCGTACATGTACATCACATCTACCGATTTTCCTCGCATTCGGATAACTCCTTGTTGGTACAACATTTTTTTTGTCTAAGAGTGTATATACATACACACACACACATATATATATATATATATATATATATATATATATATATATATATATATATATATATATACCTATTTTGCCAAAGCCGAAATTCAACTGCTGCTGAATTTCGGCTGGTTACCAGCCACGACTGTTTATCAAAATATATGTCTCGGCTCAAAATCATAGATGATCCTTTCACCCTGTTCTGCGATTTTCCGGAGATGATGGATGAGACTCATCTGCTTCGCTGTCTTGCTCTTCGAAAGATTTCCCTCTCCAATCGTTATTGGAAAGCAAGGGACTTTCTCAGATCTTAGACTATTACTGTATCGGACTTTTATTGCTGTGTCATGTTTTTGTTCTCTGTCTCCTATATATATATATATATATATATATATATATGTGTGTGTGTGTGTGTGTGTATATATATATATATGTGTGTGTATATATATATATATATATATATATATATATATATATATATATATATATATATATATATATATATATATAATGTATGCATGTGTACCTATGAATACTCATAAGCAATAGTATATATCGATTGTTAATGACGGAGCCAAAGTATTAATTATAATTGTTTTATGACGAAATTTATATCATAAGTCTGGTCAGTAAAATCAAAGTTATCTTACATATTATAACTTCTTATTGTACTTTCTATCAAAATATTCTCTTAGAATAACTATATTTGATTATTGAATACGTTTCAAATGTAACTTTCTATAATGGCAAATATGTTCATATTGCTTATAAATGTCATACGAATTCATGAATTTTAATCAGAAAAAAAGCCACTTCTCTTATTTGCTTCTTCAGGCGTTTTCACTACTTAATTTGTCTAATATGGTAATGATTCTCCCTAAATACTTTCTTATGTGTTCAGTTTGTAATATTATTGCACCGAACAGAAATTTCATACACGCTAGGTGGCCCGTGTGAAACTTTCGCAAGCGGATAAAATACGATAAATTTTTAGCGAGGTTCGGTGGTTTGTAGTAGGATGAAAGAAGAACCGGTTCATTTGTAGCCATTGTTTATTTGTCAAATAACAATGGTGCTTAAGGATAATATAACACCTATTACAAAACACCTTTGGACACAAAATTGGAAGCGAAGCATATCACAAAACAGGGGAACATGAAATATGTACATGTCACATGTCAAAACACCTTTGTAGGCAATATTAAAAGTTAAGTATGACACCAACTCGTGGAAAAGGGTATATTTACATTAAAATACCTTTTTGCGCACACTGTTTGACCGTGAAGTATCAACAAAACCGAGGAAAGAAGTCTAGGGCCAAAAGTCAATTTATATTCTATTAATAAACAAACTAGCTGAAAACCTGCACTTCGCTACGGAGTACATTCAAATTAAATTCAACGGTTAATGTAGACAATTAATGCCAAAAAATAAATATATATATATATATATATATATATATATATATATATATATATATGTATAATAAACACGACGATCAATGTATACAATTGATGTAAAAAAAAAATATATATATATATATATATATATATATTTATAAAAAAATTGTAAGGGATATTTTTATATACAAAAAACTGTAGAAGAAAATATTCAAATTAAATCTAATAGGACATACTAAAGAATGTAGTACAGTTAATATAGTACAGTTTGAGGAACATATCTTTTACTGTATTTTAACATTTTTTTGGATAATGTCTAATCGTCTGCCGCATTAGCAAGGGAAAAAATATTTTTTTGTCTATTTCATTGTTATGGACGTGACGATAAGTTTATTTAAAGTACCAGAAAAAGAAATCATGCGTTCAGCATTTAATAAATTAAATTCTAAAATTTAATCTTTAAAAATTCACCAAAAATCAGAAAATGAAGGTAAAGATCGAAAAAGATTTCATTTTAAATGAATTTTTTCTGATCTTTCTCGTGATATAAATTTTATAACCCTCAAATTATTATTATAAATGCACACTTAAAGAAAGTTACTAAAACAGCTTAAAAATTTAAATTTAAAAAATCTCAGAAGAATTTTTCAAAAATCTTTCTTAGTGCACCCCTACACTATAAGAAGAATCGCCATGCAAAATGTCAGCCCTTTAGGTCCAGCGGTTTGGTCTTTGCGTTGTATGTCAGTCAGTCAGTGAGTCAGTCAGTTACGGAGCTGTTTTATATATATAGATGATGATGGTATTTTTTTAATATAAAGGTTAGTGTTCGAGAGACAAAAAGCAAAAGTAAATACATAAGCGACCGCGTGCTTTCCATTTAGCAATAAAGCAAATCTTTGCATGTCTCGCGTACATTTTCCAATACAGTTTACATAAGACATTTGCCGATCCGCTAGGCACCAACCGTTACCCCAATCAAAATTTTTTCTTCCACTTGCGCATGTACGTGGTAAGATTATCCCTTAATTAAGAGGCAAATTAGAACCTTTCCCCTGAGAGCTTGGTATAATTTTGTCATATGTAATTCATTTGTGTACATAGAATTGAATAAAAAAATTAAACTCTAAAAGGCATACCAAGCAAAAATATTTGTAATAAAATGTTCTTCGGGGAAAATAAAATTGATTTTAGTCCAAACAAATTGTTTTTCCATGCAAAAAGAATGATGTACACATACGCGGATGTTGCCAAAAAAGAATCTCATTAATGAATTCACAGAATGGTTATAAAAGCAAACGATTTTAAAATATAAATGTTCAGTGCGATTGATAATAGTAAAATAACAAAAAGCTAGTGCGAGCCATCTAGCGGCAGATATTTTTTTTATAATGTTTATACATCGATTTTTAAATGAGCAATACAATGTGTAATTTTAATTTAACAATTTGCGAGATGCGGAGATCTTAATCTTTAATAATTACAAGATAAAAATAACTTTTTATATACCACGTTTTTAAATTTTGTTGAATCATATAAAGTTAACAATTCTATGTATTAATAAATACTTAAAAAAATTTTTTTTGATCAATTATCCCATCAACTTGAATGAAAATGATCAAATGAATAATAATTATCAAATGCGTAATCAACCGTTTAGCTCGGGAATTGCGAGCGTGACTTGCGTTTAACTTTTCGTTTCCGTCGCGGTCGATAGATGGCTGCACCATTCTACAAAACAAAATTAACTGAAAATGAATTGAAATATGCATAAAGATGGCTAAAAGTATTAAAAGAATGCACTGTCATCGTGTTCTGAGCTATTCTAAAAGTTTCAAATGTCTAGCTAGTCGGGGAGTTAGTTAAAAATCGATTGCAAGATTTGTACTTGATAAAAACACAAACAAGGATGCGAGTTAATAAAAATGTGGTAAAATGTTACTTCATTCATCGATTTTGGTTAAGTATGAAGATATTAAAAAGGGATCGTCAGAAAAAAAACACCTTTTAGAAATAATATATATCGATATTTGTGATAGTATAAGCTGATAAACATACTAAACTGTGCTTCAATCTTTAACAAAACCACATTAAAAATTATCGTAGTGTATATTATTATATTTATAATTTATCATATTAATGGATGCGTTCCAAACCAGTAATATAATATTTTTAAGCAAAGAGCTTTCTTAAATATCATGCTGTTAACGTTTCATAGAAAAATCTTTTTTCTTTGAAAAAAGAAAACTAAAAATTAAAACTTAGAAAATCGTACATTCATTACCTTTTTAAAACTAATTGATAATAACATTGTTAAAATTTCAGCGCATTTCATGTAATGCAATTATCAAATGAGCCAGAGTATCGCTCTCGTGATATACTCTTCCATTAGGCTAAGTATTTGCAATTTATTTGCAAGACTAAGGCAGGTAATTTAATGAAAGGGAAGTTAAACTTTTAAGAGGTTACTGAAGCATGCCTGAAAAATTACCATTTATCTTAAAATTTTAAGTTTACATAATTAGATGAAAGTAAAATGTAAATTTTCCAAGCTTACGGAACAACATTTTACCCATTTACCATTTAGTTAGACTAAGAAAGTAAACAATATTATCGTAAATAAAACATTTAAATGGATAGCAACGTACTGATAGCAAGTATTATTTTGATGTTAATTATACATGGATATTGCTTATGATGTGGTTTTGAATTGCATGGTTTTATGACACAAAAAATCCTTTTTGTGAGTTTTCTATATTTCAATGTGAGAAAGTTTTATTTTTAATGAATATTAACACAACCTCTTTTTTAGAGTGTAAACTACACATGTCCTTTTACTTTTACCTATAAAAAAATATACCAGATTTTTCGGACCATAAAACGATAAGACCCACCTCAAAAGGGAAGATTTTTGGAAAAGAACATTTGAGGTTTTGCCGATGAAAATGAGGTAAGTGCCAAAATTTCAGAAAAGTATTTTTCACTGATACCAGGGTTTGTTCCAAGGCAAATGACGGGGAAAAGGAGGTAAGTGACTAACTCAGAATTATACGAAACTCACTAGGCACATACCGACTGTTCCCCGCCATTAACCTTGGAAAAAACCCTTGAATCAGTAAAAAATACTTTCCGGAAATTTTGGCACTTACCTCCTTTTCATCGGCAATACCTCATTTTGCATTTTGTTAAGTATATAAAGATATTTTCAATTTCTTGCTTAATAAAGGTAAAATTGATATATGATAAATATATATAATAAATATATACAAAATATATTAAAGTAATCGTGTTATTTTATTGTCACCTTCGGACCATAAGACGTACTCCTATTTTAGGTCAAATTTTATGTAAAAAGGTGCATCTTATGGTGAGAAAAAGATGACATATTTTTTGATAGCTAAAAGTAGAAGGGCATGTGATGTTTACTCTTTAAAAATGAGGCTGTGTTAGTATTCATTAAAAAACAAGACTTCCTCACATTGTGAAGGATACTGTTAAAGGTTAGGTTGCTCTCAAACAACGGATCATGTACCGATCGTAGTAGTAAAATATTATTCTTTTTTCTTCAGAAATTCTAGTAGAGAATAACTTCGTTACCTGTGCACACTTCTTTGAAGTAATAGCATTGAGTTCTAAAATTTTATGTTAAAAGAACTTTACAGTTTTACACCCTCAAAGGGAGATTTTTTTTTAAACTGACACTACTCAGAGCCATCTGAAGTGCGATCTATAAGTCGGAATTTCACCAAAATTGATAGAGGGACTAAGGCGGTCATGGGAAAGAGTTTCATTGATAAAAAAAGTTCCAAAAGTCGCCGATAGGGGAAGATACGGTGCTGTTGTTGTAGGCGCACCTGAGAATTTGCATTAAAGGTAATTGAAACCTCAAAATATAAATGTACGACTATGTAGTCGACAGCAGCGCCAGTATTTCGGGCTATAAATATAAGGGATGAATACCGAAAAAGTTATAAGCAGACAAATGAATAACAAAGAAATTTCACTGCAACACCACTTTATGCAGCAAATTCACTTCTCCACTCTTCAATGTGACAACAGTCCTAGTGGACGACACATTGCATCCTGAACACTATGTTCTCAACAGGCAAGCGTAACATGCCACCGGGAATGTTCATCAAAGTGCGGGAAATGTCACTTAGGGCCGCCAAGTTCAAGACTCCACCAAGATACACCTTAGACTTTAAATAATCCCACATAAAAATGACACTTGGGTTAGGTCCGGGGAGCGAACTGGCCGCATATTACCATTCCTTACATGAATTCACGCCATTACATCGTTTGGCGGCTGCTGATTGGTCAATTGAGTTTGCATCGGCAATTGCCATAATATTTGATCCTAAGCGCATTTTAAATGAAATAAATGCTAAAATATATTTCTTAGTTGCTTTCATTTCGATAATTGCATTATATTTGATCCTAAGCGTATTTTAAATGAGATAAAATCTATTTTTTTAATTGCTTTCATCTTTATATATTTTTTACGCCATATTTTACAAGGAACGTGAATTTTTTTAAGTGGCGCCACCTATTAATGTAAAAGTAATTTAAAGTGACAAGTAAAAGAAATTTTCGCAATAAATGCCTTCATATTTCTTTTTTTTTGTGCATGGAAAATTTTAAGAAATTACCAATTTCCGTAGTAATTTCACTGTAAAATTTTAGGAGTAGAATAAAATAGAGAAAATATTACTCAAAATTGAATTTTTTTCTTAAATTTAAATGTTGAATTAAAAAGAAGGTAAGATATTTTCTTTTTTTTTAATTTAAATGCTAAATATTAAAAAAATGAAAGCTTTATTTATTTTTAAATTTAAATCTGAATTTAAAAAAAATTTATTTTTTAAAATTAAAATCTTAATTGCAAGATGCAAATTATGTATATTTTGCTGTTTTGCACACTTTAGTTTTTTAACCTTACTCTTAAAAACTAAAAAATTATAAATACTCTTCTAAAAATTACCAAAAATAGTGATGGAAGTTTTGATTCTTGAAAAACAGACATGCTTTCATAAGCATCAGCGCACCAAATACACAAATACCGATGTAAACACAACTGACCAATCAGCAGCATCCAAACGATATAATGGCGTGAATTCATGTAAGGAATGGTAATATGCGAACTGGCCATGCAAGTGGAAAAAAGCGATCGACGACCCTTTCTTCTATAAAGCGGAGGGGCAACATATTCCACACTTTATAGCCCGAAATATTGACGTTGCTGTCGACTACGTAGTCATGAATTTGCATTTTGATGTTTTACTTGCCTTAAATGCACATTCTCGGGTGCTCCGAGAACAACATCTTCCCCTATCGAAGACTTTTGGATCTAATTTTTTTTTTCATGGAAACTCTCAATTTTGGTGAAATTCCGACTGATTTATTGCACTACAGATGGCTCTGAAAATAGTGTCAGCTAAAAAAATAAAATATATATATATATATATATATATATATATATATATATATATATATATATATATATATATATATATATATATATATATATATATATAACTCCTTGATGGCCTTTCTTAGAAATGGGATATGAAATATCCCGTTCTAAAGAGGGAATAGGAAAAATGGCCCCGCAATCTAAAGATTTATTCCTTCAAAGTGGAGAACAAATGGGCTTTAGAAAGCACCGCGATGAGTATTAGGAATTTTTTTGCAAAATGAGTTAAATTCTCTGTGAATTCGTGTTGTTATCATTGTTACTAATACCACCTGTCGAGAAAAATGCTAGCTACTCCAATTTAAGGCTGCAGGGTGAATAAAAGAAGTTCCTATAAAGTTCACGACTATTTGGCACCACAAGGGTCGGAGTCCGACTTTTTGCCTGTTGTCACCACAATATTGACAGACCACCACCAAGGACAGCTTCTTAAGGGCTCGTAAACTCTTCTGGACCCCGAGAACCGCAGGGAGCACTCTCTCACTAGCAGTGGTAGATTTAACGTGACCATACCCGGCTTAGACACGAAAGCCCTCAGTAGCAGTCGTCGGAGTTCGAACCAACCACCCGGAACGGCAAATTTCTATGTACTAACCACTAGGATGCCCTAAGTCTAGTTGAATATTCTATATATGGACCGTTTATTTTGGAAGTGGTGTAAGTCCATTTAAATAAATGAGATATCACATAATTTGCGATTAACTTAGTGTAACCTTTTTATTTATAACTAGTTAATATTTATTATTTTAAAAAATGTCAGTGCTTTGTTAAATTTAAAATTGGCCAATAAAAGAAATTGCTTAGCGCTAATATGGTAACCTTCAATTTCCTCGAAACCACAATAATTACAATATAAAAAGAAATTTTTATATACCATGTTTTTAAATTTTCTGTCGAATCGTATAAACTTGACAATTCTATGTATTAATAAATACTTTCTAAGCATTTTTTGATGAATTATCCCATCAACTTAATTGGAAGTTAATTGGAAGTTAAATTGCATTTAACTTTTCGTTCCCGTCCCGGCCGACAGATGGCTGTACTAGTCTACAAAACAAAATTAATTGAAAATAATAAAAACATGGTAAAAATCTGCTTAAAGATAGCTAAAAGTATTAAAAAATGCATTGTCATCGTGTTCTAGGCTATTCTAAAAGGTTCAGATTTCTAGCTAGTCGGGAAGTTAGTTAAAAATCGATTGCAAAATTTGTACTGGAGAAACACACAAACACACACACAAACAAAAGAGCAAGTTAATAAAAACATGGCAAAAAATGGACTTGCACCACTTCAAAATAAATGGTCCAATATAGAGAAAAATGTATACAACGACTATTGCACGAATACCTAAACATACTAATTTTGTATCTTCAAATTTTGAAAATTCACGATAGCATTCAGTGGTGCTTGTCGACCTCCGAACTGAACACCCGAAAACCCTCAGTCCGAATTCCACCCCGCTAACCCCGATATCATAGAAACAGCGCTGCCCCGGGCCCTTCCTGTGCCATCATTTATGTCATTAAAGTACCATCAATTTTTATTTTTATGTACCTACGTGAAGTGTTGTTGTTTCACCCTGTTATGTTTCGAAGGAGTGTTAGAGTTGAATCGAAAAAATTATATCTTCGAAAATGTAAAATTGACACACGGCTGTTTCGTAAGAAATTTAATAACTTTAAAAGAAAATAACTATCAGAAAAGAAAATATGAACAAAAGTTACGAAAATTCATAAGAAATAAAATTTAGGTGCCCTCTAAAAAAGATACCTCACATACCTTCATAAAACAATCCAATATATGCTTACATCATTCTTTCGAGTGATTTAATTTAAAAATACACAATGACATAAAGCGTTTTATGCCATATATATATTTATTCTTCTCAGTTTCGGACTACTTTTATGGGCTGTAGATAAAAAAACAGCTACACGTCTACACATTTTTCATTTCCAGTCTTTTGTTGAGATGAGTAAATTACTGTCGACACATTTATTCACTAAAGTTTAATTGCATTACATAAAATAAGTTGTAAAATGTATGTTTCCATTTTTTTTATATCTGTGCTGTATTGAATTAAGTGCGTGGTCATGACATTGAAACTTTATCACATAACTAATAATGTTTCTAAACAAGAAAATCTTTTAGTTTTCAAAATGCGATTTGTATGAAAATTTAATTTGAAGTTTCCCGATAATATTTCGTTTCAGACTGAGATTAATTTTTCTTTGAAGTTACAGTTCGCTTTGAGATATCCTTATATTTATAGTTATGATGCAGTTAATAAATTGAATAGAAAACAGTGATGAAATCTTACGAAGTCAGTAGGTTTAATAAATTTTCAGGTACAAAGATAAATATTTCGTGATAAATGTGAAGCTTCAATTCATTACGATATGGGGAAAGTCAGGACAGCGGATAGTTTCACTTTAAAAATAATCTAAACATGTTTAAACTAGCAAGCAAAATTACATTACGTTGAAGAAAGGTTTCACTGTCAATATGTAGTGAAATCATTTGCTACACATAAATGAAATGCAAAAAGTTTATAGATTTACATTAAAATTAAAATTCTTAGTATTTACTCAAAAGTAGATTTTTCAGAAACTATGTGTACCTAACATAACAAAGTTATATTAAGACGTTTGTCGAGAAAATAAATATTCCAAATAAGTTTCAAATACAAATTCAAAATAAACTTTGTCACATTTTTAAATTACGACTGCAACATGTTTGCTCGAGTTAATGAAAATTTTGGCTGATGCGTTTTCATGATCTGTTGTTTCTTTGAATGATAAGGTATTCCATGCAAATTATGCTTATATTTAGTAAATATTGACAGACTAAAGCTATGAATCAAACTAATCAACTGTGGAAGAAAGACTTTTAATATATATGTTTTGGAATCGATATACTTTTTTTCAGTTTACGTATATTTTGAACTATTCATATTTTAATTGCTAAGTCAGGAAAATTCAGAAAACTTTTCTTGTTTTATTTTTTCAGATAACAAAGTTCGATCGTTTTACAGACGTGTAGATTGACTCATTTTGCTATAGCATTGGACTTATTTCAGCTGCATGGAATCAAAATTATGTGCTCTTCTACCCATGTCTTTCGGCATTCCGCATATGACACGATATATTGTGGATTGAAACTTCACTACGTATGGATCTTCGTACTGCATGTGCTTTAGTAGATTGATGTCCAGAAATTTCCCCCTGAATTTTAGTAATATTCGATGTGGTAAATTTCAGATTACCATACCAGAAGCAAACGTCATTGGTTACAAAAGAGTGCCAGCGGATTGAAATGAGCTCTATTTATTGCTTTTCGTAACAAATGTACTTTAGATGACCATCATACTGAACAGAGTGCAATCCTTCGACCAATTTCTGGTATGTGTCCGGTGATATTAGTCTCCGTTACTCGATTAACGCCTCTGCAGAGAGCTCTGATTGGATGACGCTCAAGCGGAGGTGTAATCGCCATTTTATCTCCTAAAATAAGTGTTCGATAGAACTGAGATCAGGCCCCTGAGCTAGCCCGGATAATTTTCGTACTTTTGATCTCAAGACCAGGCGTCGACAAAGCTCGAATTGGGACCGGAGCCTCAGATTATGGTAAAGGAAACAAGCGTCTGTTCCGAAGTACTGACACTTTGATGGAAGTACACAATCATAAAAAAATGTTAATAAACCATTCAGAGTTACTAACTAAAGGGTAAACAATCAAAGGTCCTTCTCAGCGAACACAGGCCCAGATTCTCACAGATCCCCTCCGAAATCAAAAGTTTCGACGATGTAGTCAGAAGGAATACAGTTGCCGAGCCAAAGCCATACCCTAGAACGTCCATCCGATCGTATCAGTTTGAAGTACTATCAACTCCAGCTTATCTTTCCATACTCATCTATCGTCCATAAAAGGCGTGGTAAACAATACTGCAGTCTTTTACTGGAATTAGGTCGAGTTTCGTGTGACTTGTGTGCAAACAGTGTGCCATGGTATCCGACATCATGATATTTAAGAAATATTTTACAGGTAGTGATATCAGCTGCAGTGGCCTGGGACACCTTTGACACCAACCCTGATGCAATCGGAGACTGATACTTCTTTTGAGTATTATATTAGTATCTCTTGATTCAATTGTGTAATTTGTACAGTATGACTCATCAAAGCTTCGCTCCAGTAATACCACTAGCCTTCTATCATTGTAGGACACCTGATTTTGGGACGCTGATAATACGAGCAATTGCTAGTAAAGGCTTTTTGCCTAAGTAGCGTCATCATTAGACCAGACCTTTTTGGATATTCATATGTTTGGTGTTGCGCACCGTATCGAATTCGAATGAAATATAAAGTTTTCCTAGGCGATCACGCTTATATATACTACTTAATTCACATTGCGCATCTCCATTTGTAGATATGAGTTAGCTCATCAAAGTCCTTCCTAAAGCTTTTTTTAGTTCTAGAGAACTAGTCTCTTCCAAATGCACCCCAAAAAACGAACATGGAGGCGCAGGTTTCAAGTTACTCGTGAAAACGATCTCACGGGCTCCTCACGCGGCGGGTGTCCCAGAGCCGCAAGTATACTCGGATTTGGGAGATTTTTAAAATCCCGGGGCGAACGGGGTGATACGTCCGCGAAGCCAGCGATCTCGCCGTATGACGTCATACCACAGAAGACTTCATGAAAATCCTTCCTAAGGTTTGTTTAGTCCTAGAGAACTATGCGAATGTGTTATTACTAAGTTTGTAAGTCCGTTGCGTGTAAAGTCATCGAAGATAATATTTTCACGAATCTCTGGGATAATTCCATCGGTAGGATACCTAGGGGCATGGGGATGCACAGTTCAAAGCAATTTCTCAACTAACTGTCTTTTTTGTGTCGCTAGACGTCTGGGAAAAAAAAGTAATGTACCGATTGGAGGCATATGATATAATTTATCACGTAAAGGAATCCCCATGGTCAAATGATTTATATATATATATATATATATATATATATATATATATATATATATATATATATATATATATATATATATATATATATATATATATATATATATATATATATATATATATATATATATATATTCATTCCAAGCTAATATCTTGGGTCATTGGCTTGGAAAGGAAAAGAAATGCATGAGAGGAAAGACACTGCACATTGCACTTCTCACATTGCCTATACAGAAAACCCCATAAAATATCATTCCTGAGGTTTGGAGACCCGCTTCCAAAACGCTGTCCGGTTGCTAGTTGTAATATAGCAGGGGTGACCAAACTGCGGCTCTTTTCCTATTTCGGTAAAATTCTATATGTGAATTCTTGTATTATACATTTATGTTGGTAAAAAATCAACAACGCTCCATGTTGATATAATTGATATGTTGCTTACCGCAAAAATTCACAATATACCAGATTTGAAAAATTTGGCAAAACAGTTAAAAGAAAAATAACTGTTAAAGCTAGGAAAACTTTTTAAGAATTTAGAAATATTGATTACCGTAAGACTTTGTGACACATAGTAATTTTTTCGTATTTCGGATCTTACCGCGCCCGTGATACCGGGAACGCAAAGAACGGGAGCCAACAGCTTGTCCGACATACAGAGACACCTAGTGGCCGGTGTCCGAAGCTTCTGCACGCCATTTGTCTTCGCTGGCCAGTGTATAGTTCAAACCTGTTGTCAAGTTATTGACTTAAACTTTGGAAACTTTGTGTGCTAAAGGCTAACACCTTATACAACCAACTACCACAGATAATTATTTTATTGTTAACATGTTGGTTAGATTGTGGAGCAATAAAGCTTTTGTGTAGTGATATTTCAGAGATATGAAAACATAACCTAAATATTGAAAGGTGACGGGGTTATTTGAGACACGTTGACACTGTCACAAAAAACCCCACAAAGTCGAATCACCTTCTCCAGACGCTAGATGTTGAATTTTTCTGCGCTTTAAATACAACTGGAAAAAAAGAAGTATTGACTATCTCGAAAAATACTACTCGAAGGAGCAGAATGTGCCGAAAGACGAATTTTCTTATCTTCTTAAAGAACAGATGGCTAGCCTGAGCTGTCTAGGCCTCTTTGATGCCAAAGATATAGATAAAGCTATCCAGTACTTGCGATATACATATATAATTGTGTATCAAAATTTTGATAAGCGTTTTACTGTCTAACTTTGTGTCAAGCAATTTTTCCTCTCGGATTTCAAGGCGAAAACACAGATGTCACAAAGTAGCCCCACTCGGCGAGGCAACTTTGTAACACATTTTAACTTTAATTTATCAATGGTAATTAAAGATCCGCGTTAACGCAATACATTACTACGTAAGGAAAGGATGTACCAATGTTTTGCAATTGCTCGTTTTGGGGTGCTTTTAAAACTGATCGACTGGCACAGGAAAAAACTTAAAATTCGTCACACAGTAACCCCATCTTACAGTAATTTAACAATTGAAGAATGATATATTTAATAAAAAAGGGGATTAACCTTCCAGCATTCTGCTCCCTATACCAACGTGTAATGTCGCGAGTATTTCTCAGATGCGTTATTGTGAAATATAAATTTTTAAGAGATTAATTAGCGAAATTATGTTGTAATTTTTTAATAGTTAATAAGTACGCTGTATTTAAAGAAATGTCATTTAAATTACAAGATTATTCCTTTATTTAAAGAAATAGAAACAAATGCAAATATAAATCATGAAAACATCGTAAAATGACCAAAGAGTTGTTGAAATGATGTGATTTTTTTTTCCAATGCGGTAGCACTTGTCGTCAATCATTTGCCTATACTACACCTCAATTTTACTGTCCATTTTATTGTGGGGGCACCATATAGGCGGACAGCATTACCCCCTATGAAGGGACGACACGAACGGAGGCATTTTTCGTGGCGCGACGCCAGGATTCGATCCGAGCACCTTCAGCACCGAAAACCAGCGCGCTGTACCACTGGGCCGCCACAAGCCCATGATGTGAAAATAAAATAAATGAAAATGCGGATAACTCTACTGAACTATTTACATCAGTACCATAAAGGTATAAACACAATATATAAAAGAAAAAACGAATTTAAATTTAGATATAAAAATGAAGAGATTAGACTTTATAGTCATTTAATCGCAGCGTTGCAGTCTGAGCAAATGTGCTTAGAGTGCACCAAACATATAAATTTCTTGCAAATCTCACATCTGAACCTCGTGATCCTAGTGCGTTTGTCCATTTATCAGGGCTTGCATCTTTTTTTCCCGGACGTCGTTTCTTCCACTTCTTCAACTCCTAGTTCTACTTTTCTTTTGAACACTTTAATTTTTAGCTCGCTTTTCAGAGAGGCAGGTGCTC
The DNA here is from genome assembly GCA_907164885.2 of Dolomedes plantarius. Lineage (NCBI taxonomy): Eukaryota > Metazoa > Arthropoda > Arachnida > Araneae > Dolomedidae > Dolomedes > Dolomedes plantarius. Next base: position 182,299,888 of record OU015490.1, on the reverse strand, counting down.
TTCGTTAAACGTTTTTTTTTTTTTTTTTCACAGGGGCATTTGCAAGCTGTTGTAGATATTAGACGCAAAAGTTACAAGCATAATCTTTAATAATAAAACAATAAAGGTTTCTTATAACCCCCCTACCCCAAGAAAAAAAGCAGATATTATGAAAACTTACCCGAACAGTCGCGCGTATTTCTAAGGGCCTGTTCACATAGGAGTCCGTTGCGTTGCGTTAAGGAAAAGATGACGTTGAGACGAAAATAAACTAATCATAGGCCTCCAAACGATTAGCAATGAAATTTTTAACGCCTATGATTGGTTTATTTTCGTCTTAACGTCATCTTTCCCTTAACGCTACGCAACGGACTTCTATGTGAACAGACCCTAAAACACAAATGGCGGATCACCCTATTAACGTCTCGAAATTCAGACGTTCAGACGTTCACAAATGGCTCTTAACACTGTTTACCATCGCCCACCCCACTCTTTTGTGATATTCAGATGTCTTTACTCTGCTTTTTTACACACATTCCATAAAAGTTTTAAAGCAGAATTTTAGAGCAGAATTGTAGATATGTCAAAGAAATATCAGAGGCCTTTAACTCCATTCTCTCTCTTTATTAAAATTTTAAAAAATCCTTCAAAGTATTCATAAAATATTTAAAATGCAGTTAATGGAAAACTATTTTTAGCCTTTAGCTCTCTCAAAATTATTTTCCGCTGCAATATCCGCTCGTGAACACTTAAAAACTTATTTTTATCAAACGGGGCTACATTTTTCGAACGAAATCGGGGAAAAGGAAAATTGAAATTAGAATGAAAAAGTCATATTTAGATGAGATGAGAGAATGGAATGTGTGATATTGAATTAATAGTTCCTACGAAAACCTGGTTTTCAACCCAAACTTAAATGGCATACCATATAAGTAGCATATTGGAATATAAAAAATGTATCTCGTCTTTCCTAATGGATTTTTCCTCATAAGGTTCTGATAGTACTAAATATTGAAATAATGCCATTATATCCAAGTCAGAGAAATTTCCTTACATGAAATTTTATGAGACTTTTTTCAGACTAAAATTTATTTCTTCGTAAAGCTCTTTTGAAGCTGAGTAATATGTAAATTGAAATTTTTCTTAATGCATCCTTTTGTATGTTAAATTTGAAATTGGAAAGTGGCTATTTTAAATAATGGTGGAAAGAGGTTTTTTTTTTAATCACGTTACTGTTTAGATTATTGGTAAGTAATTTACTATATGAGATAACTTTTAGGTGAATTTTGGATAAGGAACATAAAGAAGAAAAATTTTGAAATTCAGGAATTGTTAAATTGGAATTTTTTTACACGCGTTACTTTTAGGATAATGAGTCAGTAATATATTAAATGCGGTAACTTTTTGAGGAGTTTATTGTAAGGTTCATAAAGAGGAAAAAAATCGAATTTTTTTAAAAAAGATCATTTTAGCAAGTAAAAGGTGTAAGGGAAAGTTTTGTTTAGAGCATGTGCGATCTTAAAAAAAGTAATTAGTGGATGTTGAAGGAATTATGCGTGAGATAGCATTAATTTCTTAAGCAGTATAGAAATAACTATAGTGAAAATAGTACCTCCTTTAAAGTTATGTGTCTAAATTGTGACTGGTTAGCACAAAATTATGACTATGCAACAGGTGGAATTTTTTTGCAAATTATTGTTACGAATTTAGGGCCAACTTAGCGTGTTGTCGCCAACATGCCATGTTTTGGAATTTACGATAAACGAAAACGATGATTTTGCCCGTTCAGCGTCTACCATGGGGTAAATAATAAATCTTACTCTTGGGTCAATAACAGAGGGGTGAATTATGATAGTGCTGTGTGGCAACACGGGGTTAAGGCTGCTACGTGAATAAAAACCAAGAATAGAATCTCAGTAATAAAAATGAGTTGGTGAGAGTTCTACGAGAGATTTTGACAAGCGATTCCTAAGGAATGATTAAGTGTGTTATCGGACACGGCTGACACAAGAAGAAGTGTTAGGAAAGAGATGAAATGCAAGGTCGTAAGTTATGTTTAAGTAATTGTTTTAGAAACTAATTTTACATTTGCATTCCCACTTGCGTAACGAAGATTTATTTAGGTGCTGGAATTGTTTAGCTTCCAGTGAAAAATCAGTGTTCACAACTGTCTACATACCTGATATTTGTAAAAAGTTTACTGAAGTTATGATTTATATAAAGTCCTGTCATTTAATTAGTGGTAACTGGCATATTCATTTTTGAGTTTGTAAATTTACTAACAAAAAGTATCCACTCATCGCTCGAATTCGGAATATTATATATTAAGGTAGTAACTTTCGTGATGTAGATTAATTTCCCGTTGCATTGATCTGTCTGCAACACTTTGCTATAGATTCCAGATTTTTCTTTTATGTTTTACTTTGTTCTAAAAATTTTTAAATTATGCATTCTAATGTTTTGAGATTTTAGAAAAGATATGCCTAATATTCTACCTCTGGAAAATATCGCATGAGCTTCAAACAATATAACTCAACGGATATCTCATGATAAATATTATTTTAACTTCCATTCTTCAAGAGAACTTTTAATTGGTGGTTTAACATAGCTTCCAAATTTATATACATAAAACAGTTCCATAACTGACTGAGAGATAACGCACAGACCAAACAGCTGGACCTAAAGGACTGAAATATTGTATGGCGATTCTTCTTATAGTGTAGGGGTGCACTAAGAAAGATTTTTGAAAAACTCTTATATTTGTCAGTTAAATTTTTCATCTGATTTTGCAACATATTTTAGAGTTTGCATTTAAAATAATAATTTGAAAGTTATAAAATTTATACCTCGAGAAAGATCCTAAAACTTCCTTTAAATGAAATCTTTTTCGAATTTTTACCTCTATTTTCTGATTTTTGGTAAATTTTTAAAGATTAATTTTTAGAATTTAATTTATTAAATGCTGATTACGGGGTTTATATTATTTTTGTGATACTTTAAATTAATTTTGAGTCCCGTGCATAACAACGAAATAAACTGACAAAAGAAATATTAAAATACAGTAAAAGATAAAATTTAACAACTAGACTCATTTAAATGGCAGTTTTTTAAGAATTTAATTCAAATTAGTATGTTTTATGGATTTTAAACATACAAATTAATTGCATACGTTGACCGTTGTATTTAATTTGACTATTTTCTTCTACATAATTCTGTCTGTAAAAATATCAGTTACAATTTTTTTATAAATATATATTTTTATTATAAATATATATATATATATATATATATATATATATATATATATATATATATATATATTGGCATTAATTGCATACATTGACCGTTGTATTGAATTTGAATGTACTCCTTAACGAGGCACGGTTATTCAGTTAATTTATACATATGTTTATTTCCTCCACAATTCGTTTGTTTGGTTGCAAGTGATAGTTAAGCATAATCCACACCACCGAGCCGCCCTAAGGAATTCGGTTTCTAGTGAGTGATCGCCGTGGTAGCACCCTGATGAAGAACCTTATCCGCAAAATTCGTGTCCAGATAGCCTACGCTTTGGTGTGGGTACTGCCACACCAAACCAACTGATAGAGCTCAAGTCAAAATTAATGTTGAGGATACAATTTTATCCTGTCAAAATTTAGCCTAGTACACGACAGCAACCACCATACTACGACCCATGAAGGTCATCATGGCAATCCGGTTTACAATTATCAGTACAAATTATATAAACATATTAAATACAGATACAAACATTCAATTGTTTGTTCAGAACATATTCACAAACAAATACAAAAGTTCAAACCTTTCCATAGTATGCAAATTCGCTGCAGATATAAACAATATTTACAACACTTTGTATTCCCCCCCCCCCGTTACTACATGAAAGTGTGTTTCAGCACAGCGGGGTGTTTCAGCACAGCGGTTACAAACTTTCAGGAGATATAGAGTACACCTAGATGATGGGAAATCACATAGCAATATGTAAGGTTTATATAAGATTCGATTCACAGTAATCGCACTTTTAGGTGAATAAAGTTAAAGAAGCCGCTTAAGCTATGCTAATTGCGGCATACGCTGTTCGTATAAATACCATCAGCTAGATTAAAGGAACGAAGTGTTGAGGAAGTGTTGAAGAAGGAGCTAGGCTTAGAGTCTGGTTTAAGAATAGTTGAGTTTTGCGAGCAACCGCTGGAGGTATATCTAGGTTGCTTCAAACCTACGCGAGTTCTTGTAAGGCCCAAAGTTTACGAGGCAACACTGCTGGTTGACTTTCAAAGTATCTGTGAGTATTGCAGAGTGTATTTTTCTTGAATGAGTAGTTATGCAAGGAAATATATTGAATTGTATAAATGTTATATACCTCGTACTAGTAGTACGCATTACTTATGTTGAAAAGAAAAAAATATATATGCAAATATTTGAATAAACATTGTTGCTATGTAAGAACTGTGTTTGAATGAAATTATTTAGAGTGCCACTTCAAGATATACATACCCAAGGGTAAGGTAGAATTGTGATTCTCTATAAATACTGTAGGACCATTTTGAAATTTTCAAGTTTGGGGGTTGCCCTGTATTTAAATTGAAACTGTAATAACTAGGTCCCTAATTGTTGTAGAGAGATGCGGTTTATACCAAAGGACTTTATACGATCTCCTCTTTCATGAAACGATCTTCACTCATTTCAGCTTAAAAAAAAATTATGGGAGGTCCAATAGACGCTTCAAATTTTTGTCGTCACTACCGCGCATTAAAGGAGGGTTTCCGACCATGCATTTCTGTGTGATTTCCCATCGTCTTGGTGTACACTATCTCTCCTGAAAGTTCGTAACCGCTGTGCTGAAACACCCTGTATAACTTTTTTATAAAATTCATGCTTTTACTTTCTATTTGCATCATAGTACCGGTAGTGTAAAATATAGGCGAAAGTCAGCGCCGAAAGTCAACACAATTTTCCCATCCTGGCAGCACAGGAAAATGATGGTTAAGACTGGATTTTGAAGCAATACAAATTCTAACAGTGTTACTTGATTTGAGAGGTATTTTAAATTGGCGTATATTTCAGGATTTTATACTTAAACATAAACACGTAACATACAACTTCAAAAATTTTCAAATTCAAAAATAGGGCAAATTTTTCGAATTAAATTCAACAAAAACAGAAAAATGTATGGATTAGATTCAAAATATTCTTGTAATGAATTAAGGGAATATGCATGCAATCAATAAATTAAAAGGTATAATTTGTAATAATATTTAAAATTATCGCTAAAGATTAATCAAAATCAAACTGATTACAGATCCGTTGATTCAGTGGGGCAAAGGCAAAATGGAATAAGTCAGATATTGGCAAAACTGGGGTAAGTCATGTTTTGCTATTTTAAATGTAATATTCTTCAGCTTATGGCAAAGAGAGGAATATCTTCGTTTATCTGTAATGCCGATAGGGGGCATCTATAATGATATAAACTGTGCATGTTGAAAGTGTTTGTAAGGCATATTTAAAAAAAAACTGTTTTTCCTTCTTAGGTTTCTGGTTTAAGTGCCTAAAAAACCCCTAGGAGTTAAAATACACTTTCCTTAAACAAGTAAGTAGAAAAAAAGTTTTCGGAACTCATGTTGACTCCCTAATTGAAGATTTCTCGTAAGTCTAATTATCTCATAAGTCAATTTTTCTTGTTTCTACTTTGCCTTTATTTAATTATAATAACTGATATTATAAACTTAATTGGCCCATTTTCCGAGACCAAATCAATTTTAAAAATGACTTATACTGCCTTAAAACATGTACACAGACTGGCAACATTATAATAAAATTATAATTAATTAAATTATGATTATCAAATATACCTAGACATAAAATACTATACAGATAAATGTTTCAAATACCATGTTGTTACGTTCCCCAGTCCTTCATAAAAAAATTGGGAAGTAGCTATTTTAAATAACGGCGAAGAAGGGTTTTTTACACACACGTTACTTTTTAGATTATTGGTAAGTAATTTACTAAATGCAGCAACTGTCATGTGAACTTTGGATAAGGAACATAAAAAAGAAAAAATTCAAAATTTATGAATTGGAAATTGGGAGTTACGAATTGGAACTGGAATTTTTTTTACAAGTGTTACTTTTAAGATCATTCGTAAGTAATTTATTAAATGTGATAACTTTTCAGGAATTTGTTGTAAGGGACATAAAGGAGAAAAAAAAATTTCAGGTAGTCTCTTCTAACGAAACAACCGCGGATTATCAACATAGGATTACTTATCGTTGCTTACCTCTTTTTGGATGCATTTATCTACGTATGTGTTATGTATATATGCATCTATATATATGTACGCATGTATCTAATGTTACGAATTTTACGAGTCTATGTAATCTCGCTAAATATTAAAGGCTTCGCGAAATTGATGATGGATTTGGGGACTTATTTTGGTCGCTAAATTTAGCGATATATCGCCAAATTTGGCGATGTGGCGCCAAATGGTCGCCAACCTTCCAGGCCTTTCTGGACTGTTCCAGTGATTTCTAACTGCCGGCCGATAGGGGGTCGCTTTGGAAATCTATAAATATACCTGAGGTTGACATTGGAAGAAATGTGGAGAAAAATAACACCATTTTAAAACAACAGAGTGTAAGTAGCCTCGTTTTTTTTATGTTATTTTCTACTGAGAATTCTTCTTCATGTGTTTTTTTCTGCTGAGAATTGAATGTATTGAAGGCACGCTAGGCGAGTATTGTATTGAAGACTCTGTTATCCTGACTTGTATTTTCAAAGTTTTCTGCTGTATAGAAGACAATTCTTACGTGTTTTCTGTTGTATTTGTGTATGCGCTTGAAAAATTTACAGAATAATAAACATTTTGTGCGCACTTTCTGAAGATAATTTATTCAGTCCCATCGAACCCAGAAAACGGAACAATATATATATATATATACATATATATATGTATATATATATATATATATATATATATATATATATATATATATATATATATATATATATATATATATATATATATATATATATATATATATATATATATATATATATATATATATATATGTCGAAATTTTGACGCATTTTGCTACTTTTCTGTTTAACTGTTTACTGCTTGTCCAAACGATACAGACTGGGTTTGGTGCGCTGCTAAAATTATAACTCGCGATGACGGATGGTTTTAGAGTCTGAAATTTTGCTTTCCGGAGGACCATTATGGAGGAACGTAATCCTAAGTTAAAATCTGAAGTTTTATAAAAGAATCAATTTAGTAAGTAAAAGGTGTATAGGAAGTTCCTGTTTAGAGAATAATTAGTGTATATTGAAACAAAAACGCATGAGATAGAATTAATTTGTTAAACAGTATAGAAATATCTACAGTGAAAGTTGTGTCTCCTTAAAAGTCATTTATTTAATTTGTGACTGGTTAGTATACAATAATGACAATGCAATAGGTGACGATTATTTTGCAAATCTATAGTTATATATAAAGAGAGAGCGATTTTGTACGTGGAGGGTAATCTCCAGAACCACTGCACCTATTTGAAACATTCTTTCACCGTTTGAAAGGAACATTATTCCAGATGGACATAGGCTATATATTATGTATATCTGGTCAGTAGAAATAAAGTTAGGTGCTTAATCCTAACGATCTCCATTGTTACCGCTACTGTCCTCTACCGCTTTTTGTGCGAAGTCTTCAACGATCTTAAGCGTGGTGCTATCGCGGTGGGCTTCTTTTCTGACGTTAGCGGTTCGATTCTAGCCGTTCTCCGGCACGTTTTTTTTCTTTTAAAGAATTAACTTTAATTATTAACTAACGTAATATTAATTTGAATATTATTTTAAGAATATTATTTTTTTTTAAATTGAATATTTAAAAAAAGATTCTTAACTTAAAACCTTTTTTTATTTTTTTATTTTTATTTCAACTCTTAACCTCTTTCTATTATCTATCTATACTTATATATAAAGAGAGACCAATTTTGTACGTGGAGGGTGATCTCTAGAACCACTGCACCTGTTTGATAAATTCTTTTACTATTTGAAAGGTACATTATTCCAGATGGACGTAGGCTATATATTATGAATATCTGATCAGTAGAAAGAAAGTTAGGGGCCTAAATGTTGAGCTGATGCTTCACCTTTACAACTTTTCCTTTGTCACATTTTTAGCATTTGAATTTTCTTTGTCAACCATAATCAAGTAACCATAGCAACACATTAAACTACATTTTTATTTATTATCAGTAAAACATTTAATTTGTTAAAGATTCAAGTGGAGGAGATATTGAAAAATACAAAAAGGATTTTTGAAATTGACAACGTTTAAGGGTTTATTGAAGAAAATTACATTTGGAACTACACTTTTTATGGGACATTAGAGGTAAAAATATTTACAATTTGTTGGCTATCATCTGGAAATTTATTGGTATAATACTTCAGAACTTTATTTATAAACTTTATGTTTTTGAATTTATGTACAATTTTATACACAATTTGCGTAAATCAAACTTGAATTATTGAACTTTATTTAAAAACCAGTGTGTTTCATTGAAACTGTGAAATTTATTGATTATTTCTAATAGGTCTATGTTTGTTCCTTTACAAGTGAAAACGTATTGCTTCAATTGAGCTGAAATTTTGTATAGGCATAGTTGATAGTTCAGATTAAAACATTGGCATATTATTTTTTGAAAATCGGGCCCCGGAGTCTTTTAATTAATTGGGGCCCGGAGTGTTTTAATGCTTTTGCCCCTAAAAGTTGCTCATTTCGACAGCTTCCGCGGCTGTCCTCGCTGACAGCGAGACAATGGAGCCGAATCGTACCAAAATCGGCACGCGGGTGGCCCCGGACACGATTCAGTGCCTGACGTAGCCGAATTTTTGTATTTTTAATTTTAAATAAGTTATTAAATTTTTGTGTCATTTTTGGTGTTTTTTTGTGTGTGGACTCTGTAGCGGATAGGCTATGGGGCCAAATCGTATCAAAATCGGCATGCGGGTGGCCCCGGACATAATTCAGTGCCTGACTTTACAGTTTCCAAAAAAAAATTATTTTGCCATCACCATGAATAAATCCCAAGGTCAAACATTCAAATATATTGGACTTGACTTACGGGAAGATTGGTTTACTCATGGACAATTACATCTTGGTCTTTCTAGGTCAGGAAATGCGGAGAATCAATTTCTTTTAAAACCTCAGAAAAACGAAAAATGTGGTATACCATAATGTTTTAAAACAAATTATACCTTCCTAATATCTACTTAAGATCGATAATTGTTCAACCCGCACAAAGTCGGGACGGGCCGCTAGTTACATATAAAGGTAAATAATAAATGCAAGGTATCATAAAAGGCAGTACAATTTACATGAATTAGTGAACATCTAAGGATGAAAAAAGTTACAAAAATCTCATAATTCTCTCTTTCACTCCTATTCTGCAATTTTTTCCTACATTGCTGTTCCTCATTGACGGAAAACAAACTTTTTTTTCCGAATTCAGTGATTTTCTTTGTATAAAAGGAGACGCGGGTCGTAAAACCAGTGCTTGAAAATTGAATAGCGCTAAGAAACCGTAACCTTACAAGAACGCTAATGGATGTGAAGAGTACTTGGAGATGTGTGTGCATGTCGCGACACTGAAAAATGAATCACTTTCTTTGTGCTCCACGACAAACACTTAAGACTGTCCCAAAGATAATTTTTATAGCATTCCAGCTTTACTTAATACAGAACGACACGTGTTATAGAAACACTTCAAAGGTCGAATTGAGGGGTAATTGGCCATAAAATCAAAGACCAGCCGAAATGTGGAGAAAAAAAATACCATTTTAAAACAACAGAGTGTAAGTAGCCTCGTTTTTCTTATGTTTACCATTGGATGTCACAGTTACGGTCATTTAATTTTAGAATAAATTTTAGAAAATTATTGGCATTTCTAAACTCGCATGTGTCAAAATAAAAAAATAGTTTCTTAAAATCATTTTTAAATACTTAGAAATTTTCATAGTATTTCCTCCAAAGTGTTTAAAAATGTTGAAAATAGAAGATTTTTGACTAAATAACTTTCTTAGAGAAATTTATGATTTACAATTTTGTGCATGCATCATTTAAATAACAGTGAGCGCATTTGGTTACATGGTTGTTTCCCTCTCACCCCCCCCCAATCAATCAATTTATATATATATAGATATATATATATATAACTTTGGATAAGCTTTATCTTTGCCTTACAGTTTCAGCTGTATTTACTCCACAAGACATTAAGAATGAAAAGCAATTTATGATTAACAATTTTAAAAGGGAATCAGTGAAGTAACACTTAGCTCATTTGATTACATTGCTTTCCTACTAAAACATTAATAATAATTGTATGTGCAAAAGTTTAGATTTTTCTTGCGTGTATGTGACATCGTAGTAAAGTGCGTATATTTTACAATAAAATTTCCCGAAAGCTTAGCAGAATGCATCCAAACTCTTCAGGTTCTTTGTCAGAACGATTTAATTTTACATTATTAGTAATTAGAGCATATACTGTAACGTTAAAATTTAATGATCGTTCGTTTATCTATGGTCGTTCTGGGGTATAAGATCTAAATTCGAACACAATCTCGATGTAAATCAAACGTAAACCATCAAACAAGTGGCAGAAAAAAGAGTCAGAAACACATTTCATGTCTATAGGTCAAACTTCGGTAACCTTTATCTATGCCTTTCACTTCCAACGCTATTTACTTCAGCAGACATATTAATAAGTATGAAAAGAAAAATACTCATCCTAATAAAAAAAACTAATGAATGGGCATGAAAGGGAATATTTTACATTGATGTTATGTAACTGGAAACATTTCAAAGCGCCAGTTCTTCATAAAAAAGTTACTCTCATTCCACACGCACGCTCGTTTGTTATTCAAAAGTAGAATTCAGGCTGGTGATTTCCATCGTTAATCGACATAGTCAAAAAGAATCATTAATGAAATGCGTTCCTCTCGTGTCTCTCGCCTCCTGCCTTTTAAGTGCCTGAATGTCATTACAATGGGATTTTTTTAAAGCTGGATAATTTATAGGATTCTGTATAAATATAGAGAATGTATGTGGGAATAAGATTTATTCCACTTCACGCAGACCTATATGTACAAGTGTATATATATGACAGGCGAGTGGTTCCCTGTTCTAACATCTTTAAATTGCAGTCATGATTCATTCGTTCGTGGCGAGAGGAAATACGAATTGAACAATACTTCAGTCTACATGTTAAATTATTTTATTGAATTCTTCTTATGAATATCACCCTCAAAGTCTTTGTCCCTACTTAGCTGTTTTAACATTCAGCGACGCCGAGCAGGGCGACCGCACGCAACGAGTTCCCAAATTAATCTGCGTAGTTCTAAGTAAAAATCGCGCGTCTTCTCTCCTGGCACATGCGCAGAGCCCAATATAGAGTTTTCTGGAAGTATCTTCCCGCCAAACCTGTACAGTATCTAAAAATAATCTCTCCGCATGGAACTTCATTCTACCGCCAATCGAAGGTCAATTACTGAAACGGGGAATAACCTACTTTTTCTACCCGCACGCGTCTGGAAATATGAAAACTAGTGGCTTTTTCGTGCCACAAAAATGATTAATCCCTAAGCCCCCCCTTTAAATTTGACCTAATTATTCTTTCCCCAATTAATTTCTGACATATATATATATATATATATATATATATATATATATATATATATATATATATATATATATATATATATATGTGTGTGTGTGTGTGTGTGTGTGTGTGTTAAAGAATTAATTACGAAAAGAAAAATAATTAAGTTAAAATTTAAAGGGGGCTTCAGGCTAGATTACTTTCGTGGCATTAAACGTCAGTGTTTTCATATTTCAGGACGCGCTGCGGGTGAAATTAGGGATATACCCTTTTTGAAAGATATTACCTTGACTCGCGCGGATGGTCGAGCGAACTAATAAATTTTTAGAGCAAGTACGGGCTTTACGCGAGGAAATGATTACGCAATCAGAAATAGAAGCTTCTCGAACATTCCATAAACATCAGAGCATGCGCGAAAGTTTTGCGCCTAAGTTTAACAAAGGGTTATTTTCAGAGCGTCTTCATTTCGGACTGTGCGGAGCGCGTGTCACGAGGATGAGAGATCGAAACATTGGCTTGGATTGAATCAGGTAAATTAATAGTATTTTAAATAATGAATTTAGATGTAAACTAATTGTATTTAATTCCACAGGCCTACGATCACTGACTGCATAGTTTTAGAGTAATTAAATTGGGATCAAGTTTAGAGGGAGTACGAGAATTTAAGCTCGTCATATATATTTGTATATATATATATATATATATATATATATATATATATATATATATATATATATATATATATATATCTTTATGTATGTATGTGTAATTACTCCCATTTGGTGTACTGTTTGAGTTCTGAACTGTCACGCAATGGGCTTGGATTGAAATCCCAAATGAGGCTTGATGGTTTCCGTGTCGTCCCCCTCATAGGGAATGCTGGCTCACCAAAATGGTGCTTCTATAATAATGTAGTCAGCAAATTGCGGTGAATAACAAATGAGGAATATCTCACGGCAGAGTGACTCATCTATATATATAAAACAGTTCCGAAACTGACTGACTGACTGATTGACTGACTGACATACAATGAACAGACCAAACCGCTGGATCTAAATGGTTGAAATTTTGCATGGCGATGCTTCTTGTAGTGTAGGGGTGCACTAAGGAAGAATTTTGAAAAATTCTTCTTAGAATTTTTTAAATTAAATTGTTAAGCTGTTTTTGTAACTGTTTTCAAATGTGCATTTAAAATAATAATTTGATGGTTTTCAAAATTTATATCACGAGAAAGACCATAAAAATTCCTTTAAAATGAAATCTTTTACGAATCTTTCCCTCCATTTTCTGATTTTTGGTGAATTTTTAAAGATTAATTTTTAGAATTAAATTTATTAAATGCTGATCACGTGATTTATTTTTCGGGTACTTTAAATTAATTTATCATCACGTGCATGACAACGAAATAGACAAAAAATTTTTTTTCTTGCTGATGCGGCAGATTGGAAATTATCCAAAAAAAATTTAAAATACAGTAAAAGATATGCTCCTCAAACTGTACTATATTGACTGTACAATATTCTTTAGTATGTTCTATTAGATTTAAGTTGAATATTTTCTTCTACATTATTTTGTCTATAAAAATATCCGTTACGATTTTTTTATAAATATATTATTTCGTTTTTTTTACATCAATTGCATACATTGACCGTTGTATTTAATTTGAATGTACTCCGTAGCGAAGTACGGGTTTTCAGCTAGTATATATATATATATATATATATATATATATATATATATATATATATATATATATATATATATATATATATATATATATATATATATATATATATATATGCTCTTAATCATTCTAATATTTTACCAAACATATTGCATTTATTATGGGTATTAACCTAGACTTATCACAGTACAGAATGACGTAAGAAACTGTTGTCCAAAATTTTCTACAAATTAGAAATTGAACTGTATTGATTCTTGCTTGATACTATGCCTGGAACGTTTCCCGGTCTGTTAAAGACGCTGGGTACATCTGTGATAATAAAAAATTAATTAATTTCGTTTTCTGTAAAACTTAAACAGAAGGAATGCCTACCAAGTACTGCCGTAATGACAACAGTTTCAAAGAATTAAGGCCTTAGAATTCCTCAACCCTCTTTCGATGATGAACAAAAATTCTCGTTCACTATTACAAATCCACAAATGTCTCTTAGGCCATGGGGCAGTTGAACGTATGTTTAAGACGCACGAGTAACACCCAAAATCGTAAATTGACTTTTTAGAGTGCTCTTCAGTTATATGAAACCATTTCTACAATCTGCTTAAGATTTGCTCTCAATGTTTAATGCCCTCTGCAAAAGTGTATTTCGTTTTCATGCACAAAATCTCAGCTGTCTAGGAGTACTATCAAAGAGAAATACAGTTATTTTTTTAAAGCATTTCGGTATATGAATTTGTTACGTTCCAAGCCTTACAAGTTGTGCTAGTGAAAGTAAATGGAACGACTTATGGGTCAAAGTAACAGAGGCCTCTGCCCCAAAGTAATTCCTGCAAGCAAGCAAAAAAGGACCATAAAGCCATTGAACGAAATCACTATACTGATTTATTGCATTTGTAAATATTTTAACAGACACGAAAGCAACCTAATAAGCTTGTGACCAATCACACGCAATCTGTACTCTACAGCAAATCCAAAATAATGGCTGACTATCCTCTACAATAGTCAGCCTCGCGTTGACTGTTGTAGGGAACAGTTCAGTCATTCTATGCACACACACACACACACACACACACACACACACATATATATATATATATATATATATATATATATATATATATATATATATAGAGAGAGAGAGAGATAGACAGACAGATAGATAGATAGATATATCGTCAGCCTCTCGTTGACGTCAGGCTCTCTCGCTCCAATAAAAAAAGCAGTGATGCACTCACCGAGAATGTAGTCTGCTGAAAACATTGACAATTTGTGCAAATATATCAAAGCTGTATGAATGGGTTTTTCCAACTGAACTAACTAAAGCACAAGGGTCACTCTATGAAGTCAGAGAGGGTGGGATAGGGTACAATCGCCCCAATTGCCACCCCTTGGGGGGTGCACGGTCAAAATTGAGGTGACACCTAGCTAAATCGGACTCCGACCCTTGTTGCGTTATTGCAAACCGGATCCGAACCACTCAGCCCATTAGCTTATATTGACCTGGTCTGGATTAAATTCTGGCCTGGGGGCATTAGAAACAACAACAAAGCAAGGGTTAACATGAGTAACTGAAAAGATAGGGTGTTATACTACAAAAATATGAACAGTTAAAAGTTTAAAAGAAATTATATACGTTGTTAAATAGAATTACATTAAAAAAGTGCTAAGCATTTTTATAGCTATTTCATATCCTTATAAAATTTATGTTATGTCTTTGCTTACTAACGCTTTTGACAATCGTACGGATATACAATACCTATGCTACTACAGTCTTAGAACCTATATTGTATGGAAATTTTATTTTATTCTATATTAAATATAATATGCAAATCTAATAATTAGCTCTTAGATAATCAGCAATTTAAAGAATATTAAATATATAAAAAATGGAATTAGTAATTATGAAAAGGAATATATAATGAATAAACAACTAAAACTACTTTTTTAAGCTTCATAGCAAACAAATCTGCTGGAATAAAAAATGAGGGAACATTTTTAAAAATGTCGAAATTCTATTTATAATGTATGATTTATTCGATACATCGTATTTTTTGCTGAAAGGGTAAATTGAATTAAGTTTTGTATGACTAAGTATATTGAAAATGAAAATACGTTTTAATTTGAGATTAGTTAGCTCGTTAGGAATATTATCCTCAGTCATCAAATTTACGTTTTTTTCCGCTAATTAATTTTTCATGCATTATTTTCTAATTAATATAAGTATTTGTTATCATGAAATTTTTCCCAGATTTTTCATCTTTTGTAAATAATTAATCATGAGTTTGCCTTCACTTTATTTTGTTTCCCCTCAACAAATAAATTTTTGTACCCTATTAAGAATATTCTTCGAAGAATTTCATATTAATAAACTCTTTAAATATAGAATATTTATATTTATTTGTATAAGTATTCTGTTTTTCTTTTATTTCTGCATATTATGGGTAGTTAAATTTGAAATTTTATACGGATAATTTGAGTGCTTTGATAGCTTATTAGGGCAGAGGTGAACACAAAAGTCTGGTAAAATGTAGGTGACAGTATCTAATCATGGACAAGCCAAGCTTCTTTGTAAATACGAGATAATCAATTTGAAGTTATATAATGGCGACTTTGCGGATATTGTATAAAGAAACATACTACACTGAAGAGCCCAAAAAAGGGTACACCTGCCTAATATTGTATAGGGCTCCTAAGAGCACACCAGAAGTTCCGGAAAATGGAGTGGCATGGACTCTACTAATGCCTGAAGTTATCCTGGAGGCAATTCACACCATGAATCCTTCAGGGTAGTCCACAAATCCATAGGAGTGCGATAGGGCGGAGATCTCTTCTGAACAACACGTTGCAAGCATCACAGGTATGATCAATAATGTCAATGTCCGGGAATTTAGGTGGACAATAGAAGTGTGTAATTTAGAAGAGTGATCCTGGAGCTACTCTGTAGCAACTCTTGACGTAGGGGGGGGGGGGGTCGCATTGTTCTGCTGGAATTGTCCAAGTCCGTGGGAATGCACAATGGACTTGAACATGAATGGGTGTAGATGATCGGACAGGATGCTTATGTTCCCCTCAACTGCCAGAGTAGTCTCTAGATGTATCAGGGATCCAAAACCATGTGAGGTATTAGCGGGCCCAGACAAGAATTAAAGCTTTGTGCCGTGCAGTCAACAAAGGTACACGAATGGGTTTGAAGTTCCGAAAGCCCATATCAATGACGGCCCGTTTAACAGTTCCCACGCGTTTAAGACACTTGTTCATGCTCCAGCATTGAAATCCACAGGAATTTGAGGAAGTGTTGTACGTCTATCTCGTTTAAGGATTCTCGTCAGTCTTCGACGGTCCCGTTCTTTCATGGTCTTTTTTCGGACGAACCGCTATTGTAGATTTGATGTTTTACCGAATGTCTGATATTCACGGTACACTCGTGAAATGGTCGTTCGCGAAAATACAAATTGCATCGCTACCTCGGAGATGCTATGTCCCATCTCTCGTGCGCCGACTATAACACCACGTTCAAAGTCACATAAATCGTGATAACCTGCCATTGTAGCAAAAGCCGATCTAACAGCTTCGCCAGACACCTGTTGTCTTATATAGGCGGTGCCGACCGAATCGCGTTTCGCTGATTAGTTGCATATCTCCGTTATTTGCATACGCACGCCTGCACCAGTATTTTGGCTTTTCAATGTATTAATTTTAAGGAGGAATCAGACACTCACTTGTCTGAGACAGAAAAAAAGAAAAAATATATATCACTAGGACTTTTGTTTGGTGGTGTGGAGCAGATCCTTAGCTTTATTCCAGGTCAAATTTGTTTTTAAGAGTTATATAAAAATTCTGAAAAGTGTGTAGTTAAGTCATCGTCTCTATAGTGATGAAGAAACAGAAAATGCACAATTTTAACCAGGAAAAAAGGCTAGAAAAGTATTTATTCTTGGCTTGATTATGAGCTGATGAGGTTTATTTGAGATCTGTAGAAAACATAGTTTAAATCGATTTGTTCTTAATTCAATAGAGTACAGGTCAACAGTTATCTCCGGAGCAGCCTGCATCGTACAGTGATTAGCATCAAGAGCTTCCACAAAATTGACTTGGATTCGAATCTCAACTTTGGCGCATTAGAACAACAAACGTTGTTGCATCTTCAAATTTAAGATCTCTAGATGGCGCTGCAATGCACTCTCTCCCTATGTAAGAACTTTTGTTTTCGAAGAGGAAGCTAGACTGGGATGAGCTATGGAACTCCACGTTTCGAATCTCAGATAAGATTATATTGTCCATGTCTGGGATGTCTGTAGCGTAGAAAATAAATAAATTAGTGTTGACTGTGCTGCTTCATTACAACTCTGGATCGGACAGTATATTTGCAATAAATGCTTACTTTGAGTATGTATGCGTGTGTGTGTAAGCCTAATATTCTCGTATATTGCACGTACTGAAGCTAATCTAGTCAAATGTGCTGTTGTGAAATCTATAGCATATTTATATCTTATGCTTATTTAAATCTTAAGGCGTATTATATCCCAGAGTGTTTATTTTGAAAACGGGGTAAGTTACTCTGTAGTAGTAACTCTATATGTCGTCCCTTCATAGGGGGTAATGCTGTCCGCCTATAAGGTGCCCCCACAATAAAATGGGCAGTAAAATTGCGGCGTAGTATAGGCGAATGTGTGACGACAAAAGCCTCCGCATTGGGGAAAAAAACTCTATAGTAGTATATTAGTGCTTATTCTGTACAATGAACACGTCAACATACTTAAGCCCCCCCACAAGCATCTTAGTGCTTCGTGTCACGAAGTATTGAGGCTGCTGTGTTCTAACCTTTTAAATTCGCTCACCTAAATAATAACCTACGGGGAAAATTTTTCCAAGTATTGCCGACTTGGAAGATTTAAAAAAAAATTGTACTCCAAAATAGAGCAAGAAATTTTACACCTTGGCGCATATTTCGATTGAAAAAATGCAAATAAGGTTTAAAATTTTAAACTATACGGGGGAAAAACTGGTATAGTGTGTTTTATACGCTCATAATTTCCTTTGGCGGATGAAATTTATAAAATGAATCCTGCTGGAAGGTGCAGAAAAGTTCAGGCTATCAGAAAATACCATTTTTATTTGATTATGAGCATTTATGTAGCTGTAAATAGTAGACACATTTTTTCCACTGGTTAACATTGAGGTTAGAGAATCCAATAGGGTTAGTACACAGCAGCTTTAAGTAGCGTTTACGTGTTAGAATCACGACTAAGGCATGGACGGTATTGTTCTGTCTATTGTGAGGTTGGTTCACGCATAGGGTTCTCCCAAAAAACGAGATACCAACAAATTTGTAATGTAGTATGGTTGAATGTCAAAAGACAAGTGCCTGCCGAGCTAGAAAAGAAAAAATAAAGTTCTCTTCGGAATGCAGAAGATTTAGAATTCTGTTGAAGATCAAGTTCATTTTCAAGAGAGACAAAAAAAATGTTTGACAGAGTGTGATTGAATAGTGGTTGCATTTGAGACAACAAAACATAAATTACTTAATTTCAGTCTGAAATTAGATCACCCCTTGTCTCTCACAGGCGGAGTGAATATGAAATTACTTGAACGGGATACTCGCTTGAAGTGGAAAAAGTTAGTGTTTTTTATACCCCACCGGCAGTTAGTGGCAAACACTGAAAATTATACATTTTCGACCTTGGACGGTTAAAAAGACTAGCCTAATTCTATAGAACAGTTGTTCCCAACTGGAGAGATCATTGGAGATGGCACGCAGAAAAAATATTTAAGATTAAAGATAAGCACTATTGAACCTGACATAGAAGCTCTAATAAGAAATGAGAACTAAGCAACAGCAAGATTCTCACTAAGTCTCCCGAGAAGAACATTTTAGTGTCGGGAAATTGTAATTGCAATTTGTTAAGACCAATTACATAAAATCAGCTATTTTCTAGTTTTATGGATTAATTCTCTGTATTTTGTTTGATTTATACTTAAATACATTTTGCAAACTTACTCATATATGTATTAACTTTATTTGACCCCCTCAAAATAGTTGTAACATTACCAGTGTTACGCCATGACCCTTTAAAGTTCTCAGGTGGTACTCAAGTATGAAAAGGTTAGGAATCATTGCTATAGAATATTGTTGTAGAGGGGTAGATTCTAGAACATCTATCTGTTAAACAATATATCTGAATGTTCCATTTATGTGCCAGTCAAAGTAAAGTCTAATGTCAGAGGTAAAAGTATTTTAAGACTGTGGCTGATTTGTGGGTTCATCAACGTTGTAACATTTTCTTTTCAGCTTATATTTCAGAATTTTCATATCCTAGTATTATTTATTTATTGAAGGTTTTTCTAAACATTATATTTCTATTCGTAAATTTGTTTTGAATATAAGTTCTTAGTTTTATTCTCCAAAAATTTCGATATAATATATATTTTCTCTTTAAAAATTACAATTCAACAACTGAATTATAAGCTTTGTATCATATATATATTTTAAACTGATTTAAAAGTGGATGATTCATTTTTAGTGATAACCGTATTTAATTGTCCCTTGACTAAGGAATGTGAAACTGGTTGCCAATCTTAAAGTCCGTTGTAGATTTTACGAAACAGTCGTTTTAAATTATATTGATCAGCACAAGTTCAATTTGCCAGCTAACTGAATACGTTCATATTTTTTTGTTCACAATATAATAATGGATAAAGTTTTCAAAGCCTTTCAATTTTCGTTCTTCGAATGAAATGACTTCATTATTTCTTTATATGAGTTCATAATAATTCACATTTGAATTTATTTTCGATCCCATCAATTTATCTTCCAGAAAGTCTGATAAATAAATTATTTCAAAGATAAATAAATTATTTCAGTGAATGATTTATCGAGAATAAATGAAGTAAACTGATATTAATCAGATGGATTCCTCATCGTAGAGATGGCAGTGACATAAGGATCCATAAATTATTTTAAAATAAATTCAAAAATCAAAATGGTAATGTCTTCACTCATTCATATGTATTGTAATTATGGCTGCCAAAGTCATTTCACTATTTCATTGAGAAGTAATTCTGATTATAACCTTGTCTTTTATTTAAACTTCTAAGTTGTGTTAATTCTTCCGCTAACTATTTGAAAAATTTAAATACGAATAAATTATGAAGTAAAATGAATCAATTAAATTTGGAAATTGTTTAAAAAAATTCGAGTCTCTTAGCAATAATTTTTAAAAAATGTTTTCCCTTTCTCCGAAATTATTATTGTTCTAATTTTTATGTTAGGTATGCAGGAATATATTATGTGATTTGTTATTTTAATGAGAAAGAAATAAAATCTCAAACTTGTTTGTATCTAAGCTTGTCAGTTAAAAAACCTTCTTAGTTTACTGTTTGAATTTTTTTTCAGTTAAATACACTCCAAAGAATCAATTAAAATTAGAAATTACTTACATTTTTACAGGACTTCAGCCAGTATTTCCAAAACAAAATTCTTTTGATTGGAAATGATTTCATTTTATTTATTTATACGTTAGATAAAAAGGAATTTCATAAACTTCAAGTTGTTTTAAACCTTTCATAAGGTTCAAGTTGCTTTAAATTTTTTAATTGGAAATGATTTCATTTTATTTATTTATATGTTAGATAAAAAGGAATTTCATAAAGACGAGTTGTTTTTTTAAACCAATCCGGAACCATTAAAGATGTTTCTGAGCCGATATTAGGTTCTGATTGGGGATTTTGTTTGTTGACGTAATAATACAGATTTAGTAAATATGATTACATCTTAAAACTTTTTAAAGTGTTTACATTGTATAGCTGTATATTGCGCAATATTTGACAAATCAGTAACTGTCTAAAATGCGGTCAATATAAAACTTATTTCTCAAGGGCCGGGTCCACAGATTAACTATATACGTATATATATATATATATATATATATATATATATATATATATATATATATATATATATATATATATATATATATATATATATATATATATATATATTACTCCACAATATTATACAAACTTGATTTCCTTTTAATCATAATCTTTGATCTATTACGGTACCCGCGACAGACCACAAAAGCTGATTTTAATAAAATTTTCTCAGAATTCCTAACGACAGTTGTCGATGTAGAATAATATGGTCTAATAATCTAACCTAATAAGAGTGAATAATATATCGTGAAAGAAAAGCATAGACTTTTAAACTATATGAAATGATACTTGAATATGAAATAAACTAGAAATGCTTCAAAAATTTTACCTTTTGGGACATATCTAGTTAAATGTCAGGAAGAAAAATAATTGTTCAGTTTCCTAACATTCTCAAGTGCTATAAATATATAGGATAATATGATTTATATTTAAGCAACATAATAAAATGCATGAAAATTATATACTCTAAATTAAGCATAAATATTTAAACTATGTAACACAATATGAGCGAAACAAAAACTTAACAATGTCGCTAAAGTACACTTCATAAACTATTTCTATAGAAAAGCCAGACACAAAAATATTCAATATATCTTGTTCGCCAGTATTTACTTTAATACAAAAGAAAGACGGTTTGAAAGAAAAAAAAAAACCTTTGACATGTCAACAATAACAGGGTTCCCAATTTAATTCTAACCTTTCATGTTATGTTGTCATTTTGTATCTGACTTGACTTTGCGATGAAAAATAAGAAACTCATGAAATCCATTCTAAGGCAATCTCCGAACTTGTTACATATGTTGTTGAGTGTGACTCGTGCTGTCGAATATTAAAATACTATTATATTCGCTCATGAGAAATAAGTCTCCAAGTTAATTAAATTCATTTACGACAACTAATTTAAATGAAAGCAATGGGAATCATAGTTTATACATACATACATACATATAAACATATACATATATATATATATATATGTATATATATATATATATATATATATATATATATATATATATATATATATATATATATATTACATATATATATATATATACATATATACATATATATATATATATATATATATATATATATATATATATATACATATATATATATATATAAATATATATATATATATATATATATATATACATATATATATATATATAAATATATATATATATATATATATATATATATATATATAATGCGATAAAGGGTGATTAAACTAATTTAATTGACTTAATTAAATTTAGTATCGTCACTATAAAATTTATGGGTTTTCAAAGAATAGTTAACGAAAAAATGCCAATAGATGACGGCACCAGTCGAGAGGTTCTGAATTGAAAAAAACGTACGATGTGTTTTCAAAATAGCTTGTGACGGTGACCTGTGTTATAGGAGGGTTACCTGTATATATATATATATATATATATATATATATATATATATATATATATCGGCTGGAGAAACTAAAAAAATTTAAACAATTTATATAAACTTTAAAAATATATAGAAATCGGAAAAATAACCAAAATAAAAAAAGATTTCAGGGTTAGCATCGCTAGTTCACGGGATTTTTTTTAAGACAGGAAAAAAAATAACTTAAAAAACAGCCGACAGGTGGCGCTGGTACGAGCGAATTCTGTGGAAATATGCAAATGAGACGGTTATAAGAACGCGCGCTCTTAATCCACAACCAGTTCACAGTTGTTCCGCGATCCGCCGAGAGGTGTCATGTATACATCCGGACCTGCTGCACTCTGCCGTTGCTGGATTTGTGACTAGCCTGCAATGCCTTATCCCATGTGGTGGGGGTCATGTGGAACACCTACTGCTGTAATAAACGATTTAGAAGAATTTTTTTCGTTATTTGCGTATCTTTTCTTTGACTTGTGTAAGTCAGCTCCACCTGTCAGCTGTTTTTTGATTTACTTTTTTTCCTGTCTCAAAAAAAAAAAAATAATTCCCGTGACTTAGCGATGCTAACCCTGCAAACCTTTTTATCTTGGTTATTTTTCCGGTTTTTATGATATTTTAAAGTTTAAACGGACTCTTTGCCCACCCGGTATATATATATATATATATATATATATATATATATATATATATATATATATATATATATATATATATATATATATATATATATATATATATATATATATATATATATATATATATATATATATATATATATATATACATATATATATATATATATATATATATATATATATATATATATATATATATACATATATATATATATATATACATATATATATATATATATATATACATATATATATATATATATATATATACATATATATATATATATATATATATACATATATATATATATATATATATACATATATATATATATATATATATATACATATATATATATATATACATATATACATATATATATATATATACATATATACATATATATATATATATATGTGTGTGTGTGTGTGCATGTGAAAGGTATAAAATTTAAGTTGATCCCCTGTAAATTTCCTTTCCTTACCATACTTAGGATGGCATTACCAAATTCTGTTTTCATGAACCCAGGGCTAATTTTCATAGCCTCAGCAATCCCAGGGAAGCCATGACATCATCCAAACCTTTTCTATGCCCAAATAAGGAGATCTTCATTGAACAACTCATACAGCTTGCAAAAAACATCTTTGCTCAGCAATTCCTAACCCCATATACCTCTATACGCTAGTCCGGGAGTCGCTCGGGTGCTGGCTGTCTATTAGAAAAGTCGTATGTTTCAGTCACTCCGAAATAAATTCCTTACCCTAAAGATTCTGTAATCGGATTATATTCATTAGATACACACACACACACACATACATATATATATATATATATATATATATATATATATATATACCTAGACACGAAGGTTGATGGTGTTGGCTTATGGCAACCGAACACCCTTAGATCTAAGCCCAACGCGCTGCCATTAGGCATCTCGGACCCCAAGATATAAACCTAATAAGTTTGAAAAACATAATTTTGCCCAGCAACCACTTTTTTCTGACGAATGCGGCATACACTTATCCTGCGGACTTCTACCACTATACAAGCAACTGACGTCTTCATTTTACGAGCGACCTGTGGGCCAGCGAACTGTGTTCCCTAAGAGGGCACAATAAAGAAATATCCATATCTCAATCAGGATTCGAAACCAGGCACACACGATGGCAGCTTATACCTATAATCACATTACAATGTGAGGGATGGCAACAAGTCTAACATGAATTAGGGAAATACAATCACGAAATGTCCTAAAAATGTAAGAAGTTAGAATATGCAAGGTTACTAGCATTTTAAGCGTATCATTGGATTATTTCGTGACCATAGCAATAAAACTTTTCAAGACGAAGAGCAGATTATGTCCATTAATGAGTCCGAATCGTGCATACTTCGTGGAAAATATTTGGCTGGGCTCATCAATAATACATACGGGGAAGAATTTTTTCTCATGCCACAGAAGCCGACGGAGTTAAAATATTAAAGCAAATAGGAGCAAATAAAACACTGACTCACGAGAAGAGACTGACATGGTTGTTGAGAGAGAATCTTCCCGAAACAACTATATTGGTATTTAAATACTAGAGAAAGGTTTCTGAAAATTTCAATAGTCTTTCAACGTAATAATTAACTTTATCTCATTGTTATGTTACTTATGGTTTTTTGGCATTCGAAATTGCCACACGTGTCAAAATGGAGATTTTACATATTAGGATTATTTTAAGAAGAAACTTAAATGCATGAATCCATGTATCATACTGAAACAAAAAAATAGTGTACAACTTTTCTTTAGCATTTCAGTAAGCTTTGCAATGACTGACAACTTAGGGAAGGTATCTTAACTTCACCATCAGCAAATGGGGAATTATCCAGTTTCAGTGCTGTGTAAGTACATACTGACCCATCAAATAACTTTGAAATTAAAGTTCATTTCCGAAAATTTATGTTTATCTGTAATCTTAAATATCTATATTATTCAACAATAAGTGTATTACTTGATCATACTTAAAGTAAAATCTCGATTGACCTTAAAAAGAGACCTTAAGTTCTAAAATATAGATATATAGATAGGTAAATGTGGACAATTCACCCTCGTCAGTACTATTCAACATTTAACAAACTCAACATTTAACAAATATAATTTTCTGATACTTAAAATATCAAAGTAAAATTGTATATTATATGGGCACAAGGTTTTACACGGTTTAACTCCCAGCGAAAAGAATTAAATATCTTCGTTTCTATATCGGATATGAGGACGTTAAATCCATAGACAGGAAAATCGTGCTATGCGATGAGAGAGGGTGGAAAATGGTACGACCCCTCCCCCCGAGGTCACCCCTGTGGGTACCTGGTCAAAATGAAGATGGCAGCAGGGGGTGATGATGACTCACCTATATCATTCCCCATTGAAAAAGAATGAGCGATTATGGCGGATTATGTGCACTTTATGCCTTCATTGAAAGACAAAGTATTGTACGTTATTGTATTTAATTTCCCACAATGTTTTTTCAACAGTGAAATTAACTGTAAATCATTCCACAATTTTTTTCTCCTTGTGTCAGCACGGCACATAACAATCTGACAAAAAGGTTCCAATACTCCGTTAGCGATATTATGTCTCCTGAAAAGCATGTTTGCATTTAATTCGCTTACATCACTCTCTCTATCCAATTATGATAATCCGATTCAAAGTAAATTGAAATTACTTTTGACCCAATTCAGTCATTAACGTCATGCGACTAAACCAATTTAACTATAATGGGTTAGGTTAACGTTATTGCAATTACAGCGGGATGATCTTAGGTTGATATTATAATTGAAATAGGCATGGTTGAGTGGTTATAGCTATAGACCTGTACTTCACACTCTCTGTCGTTCGCTGATTTCGAAACAACACGTTTACAATATTATATATATATATATATATATATATATATATATATATATATATATATATATATATATATATATATATATATATATATATATATATATATATATATATATATATATGAGAAATTCAATCCCATTTCCATCTCCAAACGTTACGCGGCGTTACTGTCTATGTGATGTCAGTGCGTGAGCCAGCATGATGTATTCCCGCCTTATCAGACGATCGCTGAACTCCGTGATGGGAAGACGTCTCTCTCGCGCTGTTCATTTTCATTTTTGTAATATTTAACCAAGATACAATAAAGGATGTTTATTTTTAATGTTGCTGTGGTCGTTGCCTCCCCACATTTATATATATATATATATATATATATATATATATATATACAGAGAGAGAGAGAGAGAGAGATAGTAGATAAATTTGTGTGTTGTGCATGTAATTAGTATATCCTGAAAGTGAGGGAAATATAATCCTTTTCTAGATGAACGAATAAATAATATTTTTTCAAAAATTCTGATGATAAAAATCAACTAATATATTTTCAAATACATATCTGTTGCTATCTATCTGCCGACACGTAAAACGTGATCATATTGAAACAAACTTGAGGCGTAATTCGTGGAAACACGTGAGACTGTCACACACGGTGGAAGACGGTTGTTTGGATTGGTTGCCTATTACGAAGCGGACGTCAATTAAATCTCGGAGTTTACACGGACCAGGATTTAATTTTTATCTATGGGACTCCCAACCATTTTACTTTTGCAGAACCCTTGGGAATGAAATTAGAAACTAGGGCACCATTATTAGAATTTTAGTTTTTTCTTAAATATTAAATCAAATTTATTTTAGGAACATGTTAAATTTAAGTTCAAATAAATTCTAACTCCATTGCTGATTCTACCTATTTATTGAACGTTATAGTTAACAAACACCAGAAGAAAATATATTAATACAATTTCACAAATAGCCATGGGATTCAGCGTGGTATTATACTAGAAGACTACAATAGACATCACTAGGAATAATATTGTTTTATTAATGTGAGACTAGTCATTGGTTCTTACAGAACAAATCGATACCTTAGAGCACAAATGTACTATGTCCATTTTTTCGCAGTGTGGAGTCGACAATATAGATGAAAACAATATACGAGGGATGTAAATTTAAGTAATGGCAACGTCGTCTAGAAAGTCGTACAACATTGGTCATGCTCAAACAGGATATCGGAGGAGTGAGGTGGAGCTGTAGTCGATGTGTAAAGTACATAAAATTGCAGATCCAGTAGAGGGGGTAGTTGCTGCGGGGCGTTGAAGTGGACAGTGTCGTCTCAACCGCTCTAAATCATGTTTACAAAAAGTGATCAGCGTTCGGGAATTAAAATCAAGGTTGCCCGTGGCTACAATAGCATCTGCGCCCGGGAGTTGTTGGAACATCCTCTTTAATCCCCTGACACGACCTCTTTCCAAATTTGAAAGAACGCCGTCGAGGGATCAGATTTTCCTGACGTGCCGTCTGTGATCCGAGCATTAGGGTGCTCCGTCGTAGACATCAACACACAACACCTTGCCGGCGGTACCCTACGGCTTCCAGACATCTGGCAAAAGTTACACGACTTTGCTGGTGATTATATTGAAGGAATGTAATGTAATTGTGTTTTTACGTACATAAAAAATATTCTGGGTATGTTGCCATTACTTTATTTACAACCCTCGTAGATGAAAATGATGTTTAATTAAATGGAATTATTTTTACTTTTTTTAAATAAATAATTGCATAGCTATCTTATTTTATTATTACTCGTTTAACTCGACTTTACTCATTGTTAAGGCAATATTTTTTAAAAATTTGTTTCCAATGGCAAAAGAGATTACAAAGGAACGATGAAATAAAAACAGAAGACTGAAGTCATTGCCGTAAGGGCGTTCTTGCTTCCCATTATCTCGACACCTCTATAGATCTGCGAAGAACACCACATCGGAGCAGGTGGTCCATTTCCATTACATCTCCAGAATCGTATAGTAGGCAAAAAGGTCCGGTTTAAACTACCTATGCGGTGCAGATGGGCGGAGAGGCAATCGTGCCCCTAGATAGACGGGAGGCCAGAACCGCATCAAGTCTTTGTTTATCAGGTATAGAAGAAGGGCTTACCCTCCTCCAACGTTTAAAGCTGTACGAGCCTGAAGATCCCGCAAGAAATTCGATGTGAATAAGTTTTTCAGTAACAGTTTAATCTTCCAGTAGGAAGTAGCTGTATTTGTATGTTGTAGTAAGTTTGCACCTTTTTTTGCCAGGAAGTCCACTTGCTCACTACCCCAAAGACCACTATGCCCAGGCACCCATTGAAGAACGATTCGTTTTTCCTTTAGGGTTAACGTTATCAAAAGTTCTTGGCACTGGGAAATATCAGGTGTCAATGGGAGTTCAACAGAGTTAATTCATTGGATGGCTACTTGGGTGTCTATGAGGAGGACTGCATTTTCAAATTTGTGATGGATAGGTAGTAATTGCTTTAAGACTATACGCATGGCCACCACTACACCATAAAAGACGGTACCGATATAACCCGCAGGGGCGTAAAAAGAAAATATTTCCGAAAAGACACCAGCTCCGACACCAAAGTGGCATCCAAACTGAGAAAAGCAAGAAAATTATAAGATAAATATGCGCTGATAAAAACCTGAAGGTATAAATACTCCTGAAATGGATAATAAAAGGAAAACAGAATGCAAATCAACTAACTGGAGATGTGGTTATTATTCAAATATAAACTGTGATTAGTTTATATTAAAATAATAATCATCGAAAGAATGCAGGAATAATGTAGTATAGTTGTAAGTTAACTAAGTAAAAATGTTATATGATTTGATTTTGAATTTCATGCAAGAGCACACTTTTGAAATAAATGGGTATAAAAATTATAATCTATTCCTTGAATAAATCATATAATCTATTCCTTGAAAAATTTATCATAATCTTCGTGTACAGCAAACTTCAAACACTAAATCTATCGCTTTTGTTCTTATTATTACGGTACATTACGCTGGGGCAGTCTTATTTATCATGCATTTTATGAGAACATTATTTTTATATTTTCTCAAAATATTTCAGAATAACAGTTAAAAAATAATGCTGGAGAAATATTTTGCACACGGAATAAACTTTAGCTTTATCTAATAACATAGTAGCAATCGATTTTTACCGTTGTCTCTGCTATTCAAAACCACATAGAAACATTATGAGTTCATATGGAGATAAGTTTTGTGCTTCTGTTATTTGAAATCTAACTCGAAAATGAAGTTATTCATTGAAGAATCGCTATCTTGGCTAATAAAGAACACTATTATGCATATCACCAACTTTGATACTATCAGAACATTCAAATTAAGTACTAATGGTCGAAAAGTTTTTTTCTTTCTTTTATTTACATCTTTTGTTAAAATAATAATTTCCCCCGCATTGCAAATAAATGCTGCATTAATTTATGAGATGTATGGTATTTGTAAAGTAAGTATGTATTTGTGCATATTAATAAACTATTTTCGGTATGCAACACGCCATGCAACTGGCTACCGAATTTTTCTTTATTGCCTTAAATTTTAACTTGCCTTAAATTTTAATAATTCCAAGTTAGAACATAGAGCATATGCTATGCATAGTTACAGATGGCATCACATACCGTAGTGATATCTGTAATGTAATAAATCTGAAAATCTGCCATTCAGTGAGGAAATGTTTTAAATAAGATTTTTTATATAGAGAATATGAAAGGCAGTTTGGATTCATCATACAGGGTGTCCGAGCTAAAGGTATAAAAAAGTCATAACTTATTTTTACGTAACTACCCATTTGAATTTTTTTTAAAATATTTAAATAGAAAGAACATGTCACCAAGTTTTAATATCAATCATAGATTTCGATCACAGTGTCATAGATTTCTATGTGTGCTCCTTTTGTAGCACGACAACGTCTAAATGGTAATCCAGTTCTCTCCAAGTGTTTCGTAGCATATCAGGTGTTATTACACTAATTGCTTGAATGATAGATACACTTCTTCATCTCATCCACAGTTTAAAATTTGTGTTTATATTCAACGGATTTAATGAATCCCCAAGCAAAAAAGTGATATTCCATGGAACTGATATGCACCTGATATGCCATGGAACACTTGGAGAGAACTGGATTACCATTTAGACATTTGTTGTGCTACAAAAGGTGCACACATTGATATCTATGACACTATGATAGAAATATATGATTGATATTAAAACTTAGTGAGATGTCCTTTCTATTTAATTTTTTTTAAATTCTAATGGGTATTTCCGTAAAATTAAGTCATCACATTTGAATACCTTTAGCTCGGAAACCATGTACTTATAATAACTAAAAATGCAATGGTCGAATCCTTGAATGGTTAACCGAT
Organism: Dolomedes plantarius; assembly: GCA_907164885.2. NCBI lineage: Eukaryota > Metazoa > Arthropoda > Arachnida > Araneae > Dolomedidae > Dolomedes > Dolomedes plantarius. Next base: position 182,269,241 of record OU015490.1, on the reverse strand, counting down.
TACGCAGCCATTTCTTTAAACTTAATTATCATGCAAGTAGTGGAAACTAAAACACTGTCTGGAAATTGAACATATTTGTTTTAGTAAATAATTTTTAAGTCTATTTAACTTAAACCTCGACAAAATTTAATTCTTCACTAATAATATTTGCAACTTGGAAATTTCTAATGGTAGCATTATGTAAAACAATAACGCGAAGTATACTCCTCTATTTAATTAATTCAAACCACAGCCTCGGAAAGGAATTAAATAATACGTAACTGGTTATTAGCATAAAATCACTCTTTATGATTCCGAAAAAACAATCATGATTAGTTTCAGTCTATTCATACACTTTCTAATATGTCTCGATTTAATTTGAGAATCATTAGCGAAGGTTATTAACCTTTGATCATGGAGAGTTAATTGTTCTTATGCATTTATACCTGCGTCAATAATTGAACCGTTGAAGATAGTCCTTTCGAAATTTTGCTTGGATAAGGAGAAAATCTAAATTACATAGTTAATAGAATATGGATTATTCATCAATTAATGTCTGTGGTGCACGATATCATTTCATTTTCTCCCTTACCCAGGATCAAGTAAATGGATCCATATGTTCTGATTTTCACACAAATATACACACACACACATATATAAATATATATATATATATATATATATATATATATATATATATATATATATATATATCAGAAAGGGCTGAAAGTAAAAATTCAGCATAAGACATATTACACTATGCAACGTGAAACAAAAAACATACTTTTAATGTTCACTGATATTTTAAATTTATGATTTGGCTTTTCAGCCTTATCTCTATTGATTCATTATAAATACATCTTTGTTAATATATATATATATATATATATATATAAAAGCAAAAAAATATAACTTCTCTAAATATAAAGAGTTATTTAAATAAGCAGCTTTGGACTAATAATAATAGTATATTTTAATCAGGAAAAAGAGAGGTACAGTTGTCTCTACAGATAATGCTGAAATGCCACTTCTAGAGAAATAAGCTTGTGTGGAATTTCAATAAATGTACATAAGCGTATAAATAAATTATTAAGGGTGAATAGCAGAATGATATACACGAAAAGCATTATAGTAATAATAATAATTGTTTAACAGTTGAAATGATGAAACACACGCAGAAAAATTCCAATTAAAACAGAATAAAAAAATAATTTTAGGTTTATCAGAAAGTTTTTATATATTTTATCACATAAAGGCTAGCTTATTTCAACACAGTACTTGTTTAAAACATACTATTTTTTTAATTTTACCAATTTGCTACTCTTGAAATTATTTCAACGGGTTATATTCTTCTATTTTAATTAATAAAACATCATTAGCTTTAGAATAATTACTAGCATTCAAAGTATTATAATATGTTCTAACAGCAGAAATAAACAAAATACATGAACATTTATTTTACCTATTTTCACAGTAAAATATAATACAATCATTTAACAATGAATAAATGCATATAAAAAAATTAAACATTTTAGGAATAGCGACACTTATGCAAATGATAGTTTAAATCCTTGCGAATACTGAAAAACTGTGCAAGTGCTTCAATAAAGTGTGTTACATTTGCTTGTAATATGCAAAGCACACAAATACTAGTCTTTAAACAAAAGAAGTATAACTATCGCAGTTTAAACCCAGCTTTCTACTTTCGGAGTCGGCATTTTTCAGCCCCCAGTAAAAATTTATTTAAATTCCGCAAGTGGAATTCCTTTCCCTCTAGCATAGTCATCAGTTATGCCTTACTGAGGATCCCGTAACCCCCTGGCACGCTGGCAATGTATATTTTTAAAAGTGACGATCATTTGTCTAGCGAAACAGAATTCTCGGGAACTAATTCTGTCCCCCGCTATGTAATTAACTTTTATGATTGTCAAAGCGATGAGACTGCAAGTACTTTATATAATGTTCATGTAGTGCGTCGTCGTTTCTTTTAAGTTTAATGTTTTTTTTAATAAGTATTAAAATATATTAAAGACATTAGAATCAGAAATAGATCAGGAAAGGATACGTTTCGAAGTATTCCATAGTAGGGTTTTCTGTCCACTAATTTTGTGTTCCAATTATACACTTATTGTTTCTTGAAACCTCAATGCTTTTAAAAATAATTAAAAGTATATTGACTAAGTGAAAAGTGGTCAAAAATATATATATACAATGAATCTTCTCTATGAAGGCAGTTGATACAAAAAAGTTACCGTTTTAAGGGCGACCATCAAAAAGAGGTTTTTCCATAACATAGACTCTATGGTGTCTTGGATCTGGTCTGAAAAGTCAACATTTCGGCATCTTTGTTTATCCTTTAATTGACTAGTTTTGCGTTTCCGGTGATACATTCCTATGTCATTCTGTAGTTTTACTATTTTTTTTATTTTCTACGTCCTCCAGAAAAATGCAATATTTCCGGCCATCCAGTGGGGTTACTAAGATGTATGTCCGATTAACGCCCTCAGGCGTCAGGTTTGCGTTGTCGGTCATACATTCCTATGTGATTATTGCTCGTCTTAATGATTACTATCACCCCCCTGAATTTGACGATCGAATTCGGCAACACGTTGTTTATATATATATATATATGTTATATATATATATATATATATATATATATATATATATATATATATATATATATATATATATGTTATATATATATATATATATATATATATATATATATATATATATATATATATATATATGTTATATATATATATATATATATATATATATATATATATATATATATATATATATATATATATGGTGCCCGGTATAGAGGGCTTAAGTCAAAAATGTGATTCTTAAATATTTGTTGGTATTGGTAAAAGAAAAATTTTTTAACTTGTATAAAAGGCTTTAAGTCTGTCAATATTGTACAAAAAAGTACATTTCTTTGTACCAAAAACTCAAATCAAAATTATATTTCTGTGACTGGTATAAAACCCAATAACTTGGTATATTTAAATCACTGTTTTTGACTTAAGCCCTTTATACAGGGCAGCATGCATATATATATATATATATATATATATATATATATATATATATGAAATATATAAAACAAATAAAATTTTTTAACTTTTAAAAATGTACTAAGAAAACAGTTATAAAATATTTGTTTCAACGTTTTCTATACTAAAAGTCAAAAACTTTGTTGTAGAAGTGTCTAGAGAGATGTAAAATAAAATATATTTTTAAGATACATTTCCAGTTATTTTTCTTTAGAATGTGGACTTTTATATCGTTAGCTTATTTCCTTTTTCTGGGTGAAAACTGCAATAAATACGATAATACTTTTTTTACTTTTGCTTACGGCAGTAACTTTTCATGCATTGAAAAGTCACTTTATTTTATAGTCTTATCAGAAGCTTGGAGCACATTCTCTAAATAAAGCAGGAAGACTTAAGTATAAAAATACTCTTTTGTTAGATGTCTTTACTAGATTTGTCGAAGTGTATCTCTAAATATCATTAGTAATGAAGAAAGGTATAAATATAAGTTAACTAAACTTTTGCACTCTTTTACTTTTGCATGGAATGATTGTCTTCTTTATGAATAGCGAATGATATTTAATATTAGAAGCAAAATACAAAACACATACTCTTTATCTAATATCTGCTTTTTTCCCGATGTACAAAAGAGCAACATCAGAAAGCAAATAGTTTGCAGAGTAAATAAATAAGTCGATGTCCTACGCAAAGCAAAAGGAATGGATGTATGAATATAGGTCGAAGTTTACTTTACTAGCATAAAAATGAAAAAAAAATCTCCAATAGGATAATAGGGTTTATTCCTGGAAAAAAAATTCTTATCCTGTTACATAAACTATATTAGTGTTTTCCCGAGACATACTTTATATAACTGGATAAAGAGAAAAAAAAATTAGCACAGTGAATAATAAATGGCATACCATAAAATGATGTATTCTATATTTGACTTTTTCAGCACTTTCATTGATCTTTTAATATTTGATGTAAAATAAATCACTTGCAAATATAGTTAAAAAAGAAGACAATGCTTTATCATTACTAAAACTGCGCCTGTATCTTCAGTCTCGGGAAATGAAAATTTACTGGCTATTTTTGTCAGAGTTATTAGATTTATGTATTTAAAAGTGTATATAATAATTACAAAACTTCTTGTTGGATTTAATTTTGATTGTACATGTGACTTTAAGACATAGTTTGGCTTATATTAATTTAATTAAAATCACCTTCAAAGGGGCAACAATGTTAAATGCCACTACCCGTAACTTTATTTGAAAGTTAAATATGTATGAAAATTGAACGATTCAGATTATATCGTACTATTCTATCGTACATCAGCTCGAAATTAAACTAAAACTTTTTTCCCTTTTTAACTTCATACCTAGGGGTGTAAAGTGACAGTGCATCCTGGTTAACGCAAAATCTGTCACGGCGCTGCCATTTACTGGCTTTCTTCCTTTTCTGAATATTGCATATTGAAATAATCCTTTGACTTTTTATTCAGCTAATCTTCGCATTAAAATGGAATTTAAGAAAAGATTTAATTCGGACATATTTACATTAGGTAGGGGGAAAGCCTGGAAACGTCTCCGATCCCGGACCTTCCACATAGTTCTGATCTATATATAATATATATATATATATATATATATATATATATCAAACAAATTTTATTCCTTTTAAATACTCCTAACATACTTTTTCCAAATTCGTTTATCTTATTGCAACATAATACACCCCTTTAACCTTGGATTTCGACCTAAATTCAACCAATATAAATCTATTTTCCCTTAAAGCTGTTGTACGCGCGTACTATTATATAAGCATTATATAACGGGCATCGCGAGACCATCATCTCATATGACGCGACTTAATCAAGTGTCCATTTCTGACAAATTAGAAGTTTGATAGACCCGTACGCGGGCTAGAATTGCGCGCTTTCTGTAGCTTTTTGTGTCCTGCCACGGAAGGTTAAACATGTAATTTTAGGGCGCGCTGCGTCCCCTTTGTCTGGGGATGATCCAACAAGCTCTGGACTTAATATGGTCTGATTGTACTGTGAGAGCTTCAAACATGCCCAAATGTTTTCATCATAGATGCATACAGTGTTTTTCGACACCGTGAAGTTTCCAAATAAAATCATATTGAAAATGTGGCTGACTCCTCGCCGTTCTGGATGTGAATTAAAAGTGCCTGCGTACACTCGACTACCACTTCTATTGCCTAGTGCTCCGTCACGACTAACACCCGAAAATATCACGAGTTCACCGGCCAGAAGTGCATCGCCACCGTAAAATCATTACATATATTTATAAGTCGGAAGGAATCGGACCTGCGCGTGAAGACCTATGTGTGGATTTCCAAGACGTACGTCGTCGTGAAAATTCCACGTTAGTGTTTTTGGAGCTCAAGTGTGTGACCCCAGTAGAGGAATTTTTTTTTCAACGAGTTTTCGTCTCTGTGCGCGTTTTGTGCTGCGGTGTTTTCGCATTTGTGTGACCAACGTTTGTGTTCAGGACCTTCATCTGTGTGCGCGTTGTGTGTTCAAGATCTCGTCTAGGTGCAAATGGTGACTTCAAGTCGCCAAAATGAAAATGTGTTTGTGATACAGAGATATATTTTGTGATACAGGGAGATATAGACAGTTTGTGATACAGAGAGATATAGCCAGCATATTTTTTTCAACGTCCTTATGCGTAGTGAAGTTCAGGTGCTGCTGTTGTGGTGAAACGCTTTACGATTTAATTTTTTCTTTTATCTTTTATCTTTCCTGAAAGACTGGGGTTGGAATGAAGTAAATTATTTTACCTAAAATTATGTTTAATATTTACAGTGATAATACAATAATAGAAAGAATTGTGTAAAATCTCTAAATGTAAGATTTGTGAGGTATTTTGAAAGTGGAAATTTTTTAAATAGTTATATGTTGAAAACGTATTAAGCGTATTTAATGTGTAATAAGTAAAATTTTGCTGAAGATTATGATATTATATTAGTAAATTTTCCTTTGATAAAAAATATTTTAAGAGTATTAGTTAAAATTTTGTTGAGATTAAATGTTTTTATAATAAGATAGAGAAAGTATAGTAGTGTTATTTCCATTGAGATAAAGTATTAAGATTTATGAAGTGTTTTAAAATATTTTTCTTTTCATTATTTGTTTTCAAATTGGAGAATTAAATAATAATAATAATAATCATAAGTAGTATTATAGTAGAAAATTTTTGTTGACATGTTTTTGTGGGTAACATCTGAAAATTATGACTTGTATTAGTAAATTCCATTGATATGAGGTATGAATGTTTATGAAATGTTTAAGATTTTTATGATTTTATGTTGATTGGAGAATTAAACAGTAATCTAAAGGAGTAAAAATGACGTCAAAAGATACAACCAAAACAGTGGTGAAAACCGAAAGTAGTGAAAATGAGGGAGAGAGTAGGAATGAACTAAATTTAAGTGTTAACCATGCAAATTTGGTCCCTTTTGACCCCGAGTCGGGGATGAGACTCTCTCAGTGGTTCCATTATTTTGTACAACAATGTGCAGAAACTGAAAAAACTGATGAGTGGAAGCTTCGAAATGTGAGCAGGTTTTTGAGAGGCAATGCCCTCACCCCGTTTATCAACCACTGTTTGGACATTAACACCTGGAAAGAGTTAAAATATACTCTGAGTGAGGAGGTTTTCGATCCCACTTCAAGATGTTTCAGTGAATTTTCTAACTTAAAATTCAAAACAGCAGACCAGATCACAGACTATTTCCATAAAAAGGTTCGCCTTGGCAAGGCCTTGGGCCTTAACACACAATTAATTTTAGAGGGACTTACTGATGGGTTGCCCATCAACTTGCGTCAATTGCTAACAATCAACACGCCCCAGAACTTCTTAGATTGGTTGCAGATTGCCACCAAATTGACCCAAGTACAGAGAGAGGAAGACAGTGAGAAAAATAAAAGACCAGAGTTTCAGAGACCAGTTCCTTTTCGCCTGCATAGACCAGAACAACTGAATACCAGATGATGAGCCCCTTTTCAGCCCTGGAGACCCAATTATCCTCCTAGGAGCTCCGACCCAACATTTATGCCAAACCCAAATATGAATATGAGACTTAGGCCCCCTGGCCACTATACCCATTATAATTCGAGTCAACTGCCACCTGCTCCCTGCAGAATCTGTGAGAGGCGTGGTATAATCAATGCATTCCATTGGGCGCAAACGTGCCAGTTTAGACAAAACAATCCAAGGAACACTCCTGAACGAGACTCCCCTGAATCAGAAGAAAATCAACCTCAATATTGACAATTAATTGTATCCGGATACTTTCAAAATAAAGCAAGAAATTTAACTAGGAATTCCATTTCATGCATTTTAGACACAGGATCCTCCATCTCGCTCCTCCCCCGATATTTTGTGAACCAATATGGTTTTTTGCCTACTAAGACTAAATTCCCAATTCATGTTAGACAAACCGATGGTACCATAAAGTTAGAAGAGAAGTGCACTATAGAATTATTGATTGGAAAACTGATCAAGACAACTGAATTTTATATTTTGGACTCAAATTTACCATATGTAATCCTAGGATTGCCCGAATGTGGGCTTTTGCGTGTGGAAATTTTGCGTGTTGTCCACATAAATTAAATAAATTGAAAAAAAAATCTTTTAAACTTCCTCTTAGAAAAACTATTATGTGTGAGCTTCTGGAGATCATGGGTGAAACTACTGGAAATGACAACTCTAATTCTTTCATCTTTCAGTAAATTCTCTCCTTCTCAAATACACTATCCTATCACCCACCTCTAACCGCGAGTTGGAAGTCATCCTATCTGTTTAGAATCCTTTTTAATTTGTCTTTGCTCCACCTACTCAGTCAATTGAAGTGCTGAGAAATAAAACTAGAAAATAATGACTAAAGACAGGCCTTGGAATGACCGCTCCTTTTGCCCTCCCAATTCCTACTCATACTTCCATAGGCATTACAATTGTCCACCTTTCCTATTTCCCCCCTTCGTCCCAAATAAGATGTTGTTTCGGCTGTCATGTCCGATGGAAGAATAACGGTTGGTCCACAATGCGGCCACTTACACTTTCACACAAACAACAACACACTCCCTCACTCCTTAGTAGTAGAGTTATGAAAGAATTTGAACCTAAGGCAGTTGAGGGATACACACACACAAACACTAACACCTATACAAAAACAACCAAATGTGATATATTGTGTTACTTAAGAAGAATTTTTTGCATTTTTACATTCCATGTTATATTGAAATTTTATTGAATATTGTAGTTTTACCATGGTCAGCATAAGAAAACAGTTGTGTATTTAAATCTTCATATCATTTTATTTTGTGAATTATTATTTACTTTTTATGTTCTAATGATAAACCTTCACTTGCCAATGGTATAGAAAGGACTATACGAAGGTTGAAAATATTATAGTATATTAATCATATCAACATTTAGTGTTCCTATATTTTTGTGTTGTAACGATTTTGAAATATGGCCATGCTCACCTAACGAGTGGGTTTAGTGTACTGATATTTAAATTTTTATTCCTTTAGTAACATTTTTAAATTTCCTGACCTGGGCGGACACACAAAGATGAAAGTAATACAAAATTTAATTTTAAAAACCTGAGTAAAAATTACTATTCAAAATTTTATCAAAATTACTTTTTTGTCTACGCGGTACTCGCCTGATGGAGAGCCTTCCTGAGGGAGCCGGCCCCTCACGCAAGTCTTTTCAGAGGGGGGAAATTGAAACAAATTTTAATCCTTTTAAAATACTCCTAACATGCAAATTCCAAATTCGTTTTTTCCAAATTCGATTATCTTATTGCAGCAGAATACATGCCCTTAACCTGGGATTGCGACCTAAATTCAACCAATATAAATCTATGTTTTCCCCTAAAGCTGTTGCACGCGCGTACTATTATATAAGCATTATATAACGGGCATCGCGAGACCATCACCTCATATGACGCGGCTTAATCATGTGTCCATTTCTGACAAATTAGAAGTTTGATAGACCCGTACGCGGGCTAGAATTGCGAGCTTTCTGTAGCTTTTTGTGTCCTGCCACGGAAGGGTAAAAATGTAATTTTAGGGCACGCTGCGTCCCCTTTGTCTTGGGATGATCCAACAAGTTCTGGACTTAATATGGTCTGATTTTATTGTGAAAGCTTCAAATATGCCCAAATGTTTTCATCATAGTTGCATACAGTGTTTTTCGACACCATGAAGTTTCCAAATAATATCATATTGAAAATGTGGCTGACTCCTCGCCGTTCTGGATGTGAATTAAAAGTGCCTGCGTACACTCGACGACCATTTCTATTGCCTAGTGCTCCGTCACGACTAACACCCGAAAATATCACGAGTTCACCAGCCAGAAAAGCATCGCCACCGTAAAATCATTGCACACACACACATATATATATATTTATATATATATATATATATATATATATATCCAGTGGTACCTCGTCTTACGAATGTCTCAACTTACGAGTTTTTCGAGATACGAGCATTCTCTCCGCAGATTTTTTGTTTCGAGTTTCGAGCTATAATTCTGGTTTACGAGCAAACTTCATATACCCCACCAATAGTTTGCGCAGCGAACGCCATGTTACGCACTCATCAAAGGAGAACACGAGAAGCATATAATATTTATAACCTTTATGTACAATTATTATACAATTGTATACATATTACTCTAAGACTACTATCCAGTCTTAAACCGAGAGGTCAACACTCAACAATTATCACCCGGGCAGCTTGATCTGCCCACATTTGAGTCGCTATCCGAAACCGAACAACGTCCAACTTGTCTCACACAGAGATAGCTTCAATTCCCTCCCTCACACTGGAACCCTCCTGGGGTCTAGGGGATGGGATGACCCTAGTTAAAAATTCAACGAATAAGATTTAATTATTCAGTCCAGCTTTTCTCCTCCTCTGACATCAGCATCTTCAAGTCTGATCTGCAAGGTAAATGTTGTACATTAAACTTAATAATACAAGTTTATTGCAGTACATTCTATTGTATTGCATTTTTATACAATGTCCATCTTTAATAAGCACATTTCTCTTATTTTAAAACATGTAACAAAAAATTGCAGTGTTTTGGGGAGCCCGGGACGAATTAATGGCTTTTCTATTCATTTCAATGGAGAAAATTTATTCGAGATACGAGTATTTCGAGTTTCGAGCTCAGTCATGGAACGAATTAAACTCGTAAGTCGAGGTACCACTGTATATATATATATATATATATATATATATATATATATACATATATATATATATATATATATATATATATATATATATATATATATATATATGTATATTTATATATATGTATATATATATATATATATATATATATATATATATATATATATATATATATATATATATATATATTTATTTATTTATATATATATATATATATATATATATATATATATATATATATTTATTTATATATATATATATATATATATATATATATATATATATATATATATATATATATATATATATATATATATATATATATATATATATATATATATATATATATATATGTATCTATATATATACTACGCATTTTGTAGAAATCACTTAGTGTTATAATTTAAATTACAAGGAAAAATTAAAGGTGACATAAAGTGATTTATGTATTTTATGAAGTGTTTTTCAAGAGCCTTAAATAAAAGTTGTGTTAGCGTACTTAGAGAAAGTGCTTTGCGACTGAAATAGTTGTAGAAGAGTTTAGAACTTGAGTCCGTTCTAGTTATTTTAAAGAGCTTATTTCTGTAAAAATAAGTATAAACTTTTCTTACTATTTTTGGGGGGGAATTCGCATAATTACTGTTTAGAGACGAAACGCTGGCAACTAATTAATGTTAACAAGTTTATTTCTCGAAATTTAATGCACTATTTTAAAATTTTATCGGGTATTTAATTGACTTTCTTTTTCGTTCACCGAAGAAAAATATGGTTGTTTGATTTAAATTTTTAAAACATGATAATTTGTCTTAATTTTGGGAATTAAAACCTCGTAATATTATACTTAAATGCAGGGGAAAAATAATGAATTTTTAAGCATAGATTAATTAATTAAACGTTGAGAAATGTCGCTGATGTCTTTCTGGAGAGTAACATACTTAAAAAGGTTTAGGAGTAAATAAAGTGTATTTTCAAGTGAGAATTAATTAATTTTGATTTCAAAAATACTGTTGACAACTTTTAATTACATTAGTGTTAGTTTTTTTCTGAAGATAAATGATAGGCTTTTAAAATTATTTGACTTTTCAATGAAAGTAGTGTGTAATGAATTTGTTTACTTTTAGTAAAAGATTTATGCTGCTTCATTTCTAAACTTTATTGCTTCTCTCAGCTCTAAAATATATTCTTACGCTAGGAACTTTGAGTTATTTTAGCCTTTAATTATGAAATAAATAATTATTCTTGAATTACATGGAAAGTATATTATTTTACACTTTTTAAATTTATTGCATTTTATGAACTCTAAACAAGAGGTCTGAATAAAGCGTTACTTTAGAACAATAACATTGTTTCTAGGATTCTATGTACTAGAAATTTTTAAATGATAAATGCTTAGCAATTAATAAACATAAGAAAAGTCATTGAATAAAATTGTCTCGTTTTAAGAGGATAAGGGTCCTCACACCCTCGTTTTACTTTAAATTTTGGATATTTTACCCAATACGCAAAATGAGAATTATAAATATTCTTTTATGCTACTTTGAAGTCACTTTGACTTCCCAGATAAGTATTTTGTGGAAGAATAGGATATATTTTTAAAAAAATTCTTTAAAAGCTCAAGAAGTTTTCAAAATATTCCATGCGCATTCGTTTTTTTTTCTTGTTTGTTTATTTTATTTTATTTTTTATTATTATTATGTGTGTGTGATTTCTTCCAAATTAATCGGGATTGATTATTGAAGTATTTGTTACAAAACTGTGAATCATTCTTTGAAACCACAAAAGTTTGTCAAATTTATAGACCGTTTAAGGGGTCCAGGACACAAAATTGTTCGAATTTCCGAAAAAAAAATTTATTGCATTAAAAATTGTTGTGTTCTTTTACGCTTAAAATGACGTTTAAATCATATTTCTATCTTAATTAAAACAGGAGAAATTATATATATATATATATATATTTTTTTTTTTGGAACTTTCTAATAGTAGCCAAGCGTTGTTTAAACCTGTAAGTGCGTTTTTCGGCATGATGGTTTTTTTCCCATTTCTCGTCTTTAAATTGTTATAAGTCAAGAACCGTTAAAGATACATGGTTGAAACTTGGAACATGTCTTTTTCAACTATTTTTCTTTAATTTTTATTCAACAAACTAAAAAATATATATTTACTTTTGAAAATATGATTTTTTAAAAATATGTTACATCATGTTTTTTGTAATTTTTAATATCAATATTTTTATTTTTTTTAAAAATCAATATTTAAAAAAAGCTGAATCAAAATTAAAACTTATATATTTCTGTTTAATTAAATGAAAAAAAATTGAAATTCGACAAATAATATTTCTAGTTATAACAATTACCCCACTTTTTAAATTTTTAAATTTAAAAATTCTTCAAAAACATTTTGAGAAGTTTTATGAAGTGATTTTGTTTACAAATTATATAGTTAACCATCACAAAAAGAATTAAAAATTTTAACTCAATAAATAACATTTTTTTTTAAATGTGTCCCGGGCTCCCGTAAATTTATAGGCCGTTTAAGCATATACATGTAAAAACATAAAAAAAATAACAGGCATATTTAAAAATAAATATTTATGGCTGTAGATGCATACAAAAATAATTCAATGCGCAATTATGTTTATATATAACACAGGGTGGTCCAAAATTGTTGAGCGCATTTCATGTTTGAAAAAAAGAACAAAATGAGGAACGTACATGTTTATTCTGTTGTTGGAAAGACAATTTACAACAGTTTTACACAACAAAATTTTAAACATTAAATAACTTCCACATAAGCCACTAGATGGCTTTTCGCAAGAAAAATTTACTAGTTGCGCCAGTCTGCAAATGGCTACCGTACAGGAAAAAGCATGTTTTTTTATTTTGTTTGTTTGTTTGTTTGTTTGTTTGGTTTAGTTTGGTTTGGTTTAGTTTGGTTTGGTTTGGTTTTCATTGGAGGAATACCTAATGAAAGCTGGGCGTGATTTGTTTCAATTTCACTTGGCGTGAAATTGAAAATCGGCTGGATATTTTGCGTGCCACAAATGGAGCTCAAGTTCAAGTTATTTAATGTTTAAAATCTTGCTGTGCAAAACTCTTTTAAATTGCCTTTCCAAGAAAACAATAAACATATACATTTAATTCTTTTTTTTTTAAACGTGAAACGCGCTCATTAATTTTGGACCACCCTGTACATATGGCAAACTTGCATTTAAGAATTTAAGATTTTTAGTTGATATGGAATGCACATAGAGCATTTGAAAAATGCCAGAATTTTTTTAAATAATTTTGAAAACAGCCAAAAAATCCTTATTTTGAATTCTAAGAACCTTCAATGTAGTCAAAGAGAACATTAAATATTCTCCTTCTTTATATAAAGTTAAAAATTGAAAATTAAAAAAAATCACGGTTAAAAGTCCCCTTAAAGAATTATAAAAACTTCGAACGCGTCGCTTTCAGATACGGTTGAGTGGTTGAATCTTTTCAAAATTTTAATAGTTGACACATTTTTCGTAAAGCAGTATTTTTTTATGAAGACACAAGATTAAAAAAATTATAACACTAAAAGTATGTATCCTTAGAACATTCTACCTCTACAGTCAATACTTCATCAATGCTTCATTAATTTTCAGTTTTTAACTTTATATAGAGAATGAGAATATCGATCGTTCTTTCGTTAACGGCATTCTCTCATTAACGGCTCTTAAAGTTCAGTTCGCGTTTAAATAAACTACAGAGCAAATGTTACTTAGAACACGTCCCTGTATTATATAATTTAGAGAGTCTTGCAAATTGAGCCCGTCCAGGAAGAAGACGAACTTCAAGCAATTTTCTCTTAATACGCTATTATAGTTAGTTTGTTTAATTTTCTTATTCAATCCTATTCTTCCGAATAATATTACAAAATCAATTCTCATTGGTTCCAAAGGCAATATAATTCACTCTCATCAAGAAAATCTCCGGATTTTCAGAGTGAGGGTGAATTATTGTGTAAACCTCGCATGTTCCTCATTATCTCCTTAGGCCACTAAAATGATTGAAATTGCGTTTTTGTTTTTTAAATTACGCGAAGAGTGCTTCTGTCGGGATGTACAAGATCATTAATTCCTTATTTTGTTTCATTTCTCATCATAATTTATGATTTATGAGTGATCCAAAAGTCACGCAACCCACTATTTGAAACAGCTTGATAGCGACTAAACAGTTTTTTTTCTCTTTGTCTCGTATGCTCCTTGCCGGACTGAATGGGCGTGGCTCCTGTTTTAGCTGTTGCTATTGGACATCACATGGGTTGATGTCCGACTTCTGCCCTGTTGTACCGCAACCTCCTGAGACGACATCAAAGAAATTCGTACGTTCCTTCCGTCATAGAAAAACCATAGAGAGAGACTTTCAGAGCTAAAGGGTGCGGCAGAATTGAGTCCCAAATTTCTGAGGGCACTGGTAATGGATTGGTTGGGGGTAGGGAGGATGGAGAGGTAGCATCAGTTCGGACGGATATTTTAGCTGTTAGTAGACACCATGAGGTGGTCCGGTGAACATTGTTGTTTCGTTATTCTCGACTCTTTTAAAAACAACGATTATTTAACCACGATCCAGTTGGCATTTAGGGCACGCTTCGAGCTATATGAAAATGATGCCTTTGCTGATCGAAAAGCAATCTTGTAATAGGTTTCAAACGTGAGAGAAAGTGGGTCTGTGCTACCGAGGAGAACATGTCGTCCTCGGAACACTGGAACACCTTAAAATGTTCAACGACTTCGTAAATCCTCTATTCATGAGGAAGTTTCCTCTTTTCCCCCGAGACCGAGATTAGACAGAAATGACCAATATAGTGATGGAAAACTTAGATAGAGAACGGCTTCAGACGTGCATCTCAAATAACGAGAGCCACTTGAGTGGTGTTTTTTTCCTAACCAAGTGGTAAAAAAAACTAAAGTGTTAGTACTTTTCGAAAATATAAACATTTTTTCTGTAAATTGCTTCGTTCGATATTTATTATCCTATGAAATGTTGGTGTTCATTATGCCGCATTCTGTACATATTTCAATGTGCCCATACACGGCGTAGGAACAAGCCCATTCAGTGGTGCTTGTCGGGACTCCAAACAACCACCTTCAGTGCAGAATCCCAACACACTAACAACTAGAACTCTCCGGGCTTGAGAAATCAATAGCGCAAATGATAAGTATTTATGTTACGGAAAGACTACCCTATATGAGTAAAGATTAGTAATTAATTATTCGTTACTTATCCGGTACTTAATATTCCAGAAAATTTCTTCTAACTTCATTTGACTGATGGAGAACTCCTTTCTTCGTTCCTCTAGGGAATAAATCTTTATTACAGCGTCTCACTGAGATTGGAAACAACTCATGTAAGCTTAGTTAGGACATTACGGCTAACATCAACAAATTAAGTGATATGTGGTTTCTGAACTTCTCATCTACATATTACATATGCAACTATATAAACTCATATGATTCATTGAAATTGTAGGTCGTGTAGCTGTTGGATTCTCTTATTTATATTACTTCCTGTCAACAGAACGCTTATGAGAGACACTTTAAGATCTCTCTCTTTATATATATATATACACACATATATATATATATATATATATATATATATATATATATATATATATATATATATATATATATATGTATATATATGTATATATATATATATATATATATATATATATATATATATATATATATATATATATATATATATATATGTATATATATGTATATATATGTATATATATGTATATTTATATATATATATATATATATATATATATATATATATATATATATATATATATATATATATATATATATATATATATATATATATATATATATACATATATCATTCTGGCATATTTTCTAAAATTCCTTTGAGAAATCTTATAGGAAGGAATTTAGGCATAAAGAAACTCCTAATTTCAATTTAAAACTTACATCTCTTATATCATAATTAAGTTACTTTTTTTACGCATTGATTTAGATATTGCGAAATTGAATATATATGCTGATGATGCTTGTAAATCAGACATCTTACGTATTTTGCCACGTATTACTATCAATAGAAATTTATATTACTATCAATAGAATTTTAAAATAATGTAATTGACACCAGCAACGGAGAATGTTCAGAAGTTTTATTCCAATTCTTTTAGTTGACTCATATGTTATTTTAAATAAACTAAATGAATAATCCATTATTTGAAATGCATAATTTTATTCTTAGAATGATCACAATTTATACATAAAGTAAAAGTATAATTTTCAACATAAATATTTAATTTCTTTAAAACTTGGAGTCAAAGACGTTCCAGACTAAAATATTAAAAGCCTTTGCAACCTTCTGTATATTCACTAGTTTATTTTTGAAAATTAAAAGTAAAAATACATTTCTTTCCCATAACATAAGCAAACAATCTCACCGTTATATTAATTGTAGATACAGTCAGTGCTAGATTTCTAGAAATAGAGGTAACCTTCGGTAACCTTCCGGGGTGTGTGTGTGTGGGGGGGGGGGGGGTCCAAATTGTTGATAAAGAAAGGTACCTAAAGAGAGGTACCGGAACGCCGTTCTGGCGCGTTCCGCCTCAAATCTAGCCCTGGATACAATGTATTCTCTATTATCCGTGTGGGGATTATTCGTTTTGCGGGTTATCATCGCAGAAAAAATCTGAAATCTTATTCCAAAATAATACACCTAATTTATTAATAACTACATGCTAATTTCTCTTAACATACATATGCAAACCAGATTTTTAAAAATTACAGTTTCCTATTTATTGAGACGATTTTTATTTCATTAAGGATAGGGCAATGTACAAAATTTCCCGGGGTTAAGGATACAGTGATAACATAGGTTAGGAAAATTCGAGGTGATATCAAAAATATATGAAAGATTCGGTAAAACATAAACAAAATTGCGGATTACATATATAAATTAAATTTGTTAAATAGAAATCCAGTGTGGTGTCACATTTTCTGAATACAATATAAAAGAAATCGGATTATCCATGTTGTTCGATTATTCGTTCAACTCCCCCCTGCATTAGTCCAAATAATCGAGAGTACTCTGTATATACAATCATTTCTTTTATTGTATTTTTAGAATCTTCAGCCTATATTTTGATCCAAAATGTTACTGGTTTTAATCAAACTGTAACATATTTTTCAGCAATTGTTGTTATACTAGTACAGTAGAGTTCTGATAATCTGAACTTCGGTAATCCGAAAGTCCGTTTAATCCGAAACCAAAAGTCAAAAAGAACTAAGGTTGCAATAAACTACAGTGATACTAAATAATATAAAGTATATTTCTGAAAATTACAAGGAAATTCAAAGTTAGACAACATAAGTATAATAAAGTAGGACACAGTAGAATAAACAATACGTGTTTATGCTAATGCTAAACTGACACTAACAGTAACGACGCACCTCTCCAATTGTCGAGTACTGTGACGTATTGTTAGAACAACTTACACTCTACTGTACTCTACTGTACTAGGCAGCGTTCTCTCTCTTATCACACATTTCGTCCCGAGATTTGGTTTTGTTTAAACAACTCTTATAAAATAAACAGTGTAATCAAACGTAATATGTAATATTTATATAATCACACGGTATTATGCAATTTAAGTTTATTTTAAGAATGATTTCGCTTAATCCGAAAAATTCGTTAATCCGAAAAGGGTCTGGTCCCAATCATTTCGGATTATCGTGACTCCATTGTATTACATTATCATTCGTATCTGCGATTGGATCTCATGAAATAATTAACGCAAACTGTTTCAAAAGTAGAATGAATAATGGGAGATACACCGCCAAGGTAAAATACTCTAGAAAAATGTGCTTTCAAAATGCTTAATAAATGATTCAAAGTTAAAGAACTTCTTGCTTAAACTTTTTCAAAGTGAGAAAAATGGTGGTGGATAATGACTTTCATGCTGTCTTAAAGTGTTAACGAATGTCATTATAAAAAAGTTTGCATGAGTTAGAAGACTAAAACTGTGGAAGCCTGTCCGGAGAAGGTAGAAATAATTTCCTTAATTGGGTAAATTTGGGTTGGAATTTTCTTGAAATTTACGATTTTTAGTGATATATTTTCCTGTTCATGAATATGATTAAATATTTAAATTAAAATACTTTTATGAGATCTGATTGTATCGTTAAATTATTAGTTACTTCAACAAAATCCCAATTTACATAATTTTATTTAAACTATAATGTGACATTGTGCATGCTCCTGTCTTAATTGTCCATTGATTGTTCAGGGATTTGATTGGATTTTTAATGAAAATACCTTTGATTACCTGCAGTTGTTCTATTTCCTCAGTAATTATTTTGAAGTTTTACTTTATATAAATTTTCTTTAAAGTATACTGTAAAACTTCTCATGCCCTTGTCGAAATGTTTCATTTCTTATACATAAATATGACCAGATCGCTGTCAAATTGTAGTGTGAAAGATATATGCAGCCTTGCTAAATCCTTCCAAACTGTGAAAATTCTGTTCGAAATGTGTTCTTTGTTGTTTATCCTTAGTTCGTTTGTGAATTTAACAGTGGCAAGCTCACGTCTACTTTCTAAAGGAGTTAAGCCACATTCCAGTTCGGCTTTTTGGCCGTTCGTGGAAACTGCGCCAATTGTGATTTCTAATGGTCTGCACTGGATAATATCAAGTTTTGATAACACAAATAATGTAAATAGTTCAGCACAAAATAAAACGTATAAAGAGGGCATAGACTGCCGAACAAATGAACAGAAAATCTACCCTAGCGTTGAAAATTGTAACTTTTCAATAAAAGATTGCGCAGTTGCAACAAATCCTCTTACTAAAAACGGACAAATGTGACTAAAAGTAAGTAATTCAACAAAGGAAGATATATATTAGCAGGAAGAATGTAGACAAGAATAAACAGGAATTACGCACTTTGAACTAAACGCACCATAATGCAAGATTCTGTAGCAGTAACTGAACTAAACCATATATCGAGGTAACCGACTGGTCTCGTCGTCAGGAGGCCTAACCAAATTAGTTTCCTCAGGGGGTAACTTTCTGAATAAGATGCGGGTCTAACCAAAAGACATCTCAAGGCCCCGAAATCCCCCATTGAAACAGATTGTGAAATCAAATGAAAATAAACAGACATCCTGCACTTAGGACTCAATGCACCATAAATCCAAGTGCACATACAATCCTAAAGAACACAAATGAAAAGACAGAAATGCAAAAAGGTGCACTTACCCTAATCCAGAGAGTAACGGTTATAGTCAAATAGCAGCCATTTTATACCTAAGAGTTATGCCACTGCAGCAAATTCTTTTTTTCGTTTTGCTTTTTTCTTTTTACTTCCTTCTTCTTTGTTTCATTTGCACTATTTATAGACTCGACAACAGCAATTGGATTTTTAAATTAAAATACCTTTGATGACCTTTGGTTGTTTCGATTTATTTGTAATTGTTAAAAAAACTTCTTCTTATAGAATTTTACTTGAAATATAGTACTATTAATTTGTTCATGCCACTGTCTAAATTGTCCACTTCCAGTTCATTAATTTGACAAAATTTGAAAACTAAAATACCTTTTTTGACCTCTGATGTTTTTCCTCATTTTCTTAATTGCAGAAAAATTCATACGATTTCAAATTTTCTTCCTATCCTGATATCTTACGTAGAATATAATTTCAAACATAAAATCTATGCGACATTGATTGAGGTGTAAATAAATTTGTAGCCAGAAAGAGTCAGCTATAGAATGCTTTTCTTTTATATCTTGAACTGTTTTGTTTAAAAGAAATGTAGTTAGGCAGCTGATCTTGGACAGTAATTTTAAAAAAAAAAGTATGTTCAAAGTAAAATAAAAATATTTTATTTATTTATTAAACAACCGAAATAACATTAAAAAGTCCTTGAAAATATGAATCAAATCAAATTTTTAGGCTGCATTATTATTAGATAGTAATTTCTAAAGTTTGTATCTTAACTTTAGAACTGTTATTACATTTACTGTATTAGGTATTACTAAACAGTATGATTTCCCCTGTACGCGATATTTATAATGCTATTTTTGATGTAGATGCATTACACAAATATAGGTTACAATCCAATATCATGCTACTTACGACCCGCAAAAGTGTAAAAATTTCTTCAGTGACTGTTGTATCACTGAGTTCAAAATTTCAAAAATAGATTCGTCTAGTGAAATTAAGTTAAGCTTAAAATTTAGAGTTCAGCATTGGATATTAAACTTTCGGAGTAAAAACCTAATTTTTAACATCAGTCCCATGGCTACAATATAAAAGAAGTATTATTTAATGCTACGGGATTTAACGAAAAATCTTAAATTGCGATATTTAAAACGAGGCAGTTTATCAAGTGAGTTTCACTGAGAGGCGATAGTTATTTTAAATCTGCCTGTTATATGCAAACCTAGAATAATTTTATAATATACTTTAAATAAAACTCTACAAAGTAGACTTTTAAAAGTTAGCATCTAAGTCTTTCTGGTGATAATGCAAATCCTGTTCGAGAAGCTGTAAAAGGGAACTGTTACGTGTTTATTTTCAGGCATTATGCTTTATGGTTGGATGAGGAAAACGCCGTTTAAATCACTGGTATAAATAAAGCTAACCATTAAAAGATTCATTCCGATGAAAGAAAGCCTTAAAAGGACTCTAAAAATAGTTGCAATTTATTTATAAGAATAAAAATAAAATAACACATATTTAGATTTTAAAAAATCAGGTAGTCTCTTCTAACGAAACTACCGCGGGTTATTAACGTAGGATTACTTATCGTTAATTGCCTCTTTTTTCTTTTCTTTTTTTGACGCAGTTTGGTACTCTTCTGTTTAACTGTTTACTTCTTGCCCAAACGACACACACTGGGTTTGGCGCTGCCAAAATTATAACTCGAGACGACCGACATCTGAAATTTTGCTTTACAGCGGACCGTTATGGAGGAACGTAATCCTACTTTAAAAGCAGTAATTTGAAATCAGCTGCAAATACATTTATTTCGTCGTGGTAGGCATTTGCTTTCTCGACATGAACCGATTCCACATCGTGAATTTGTCATTTCATAATTATCGTAGTATCCTAAAAGGGAACAAACGTCAGTTACTATGAGCGAACAGCCAACGGCGTCCATGCCATAGCCGAGATTCGAACCCGATCCCACCGCTTGGTAGACTCGAAGAACTATACGATGCGCGCGGTTACTTCAAATATGTTAACATGTTTATTGTACAGCGTAAAAGCGAATATACCGCGACAGTGTAAATCTACCCAATTTTAAAACAGACCCTGAGGGGTATACACCATACAATCTAAATACACAGTCGGATATGCTATAGCTTCCGTAGCATCAACTTTTTTTTTAGATTAGCTTTGCTATTTACAAGATACAAAAAAAATAGGTTTACATACACGCACACAAATACTCAATATGCCTTTCTTGTTCTTACGCACACTTGAACAAGGAATAGCTTTTGATATTCTCAGAAACGAACAATTTCATCGGCAGAAATAACGTACGTTTTCCTTGTAGCTCATTATACGTCACAAAATGCAAATACTATGAAATGTTAAAGAGAGCAATACATGTTTTGTTAATGTTATCAAGACTATTGGTAATTTCATTTTCCACCTTGCTCTAAGCACATTCAAAAGAAGCTTGTCAATGGAAAATTTGAAAAAAAAGTTATACTAATTATGTACGATTTATATACACGAGTGCCAGAATACCTGGGATAAACGGTCCCATTCGAAATACCTGGCAACACACACTTTCTACTCAACGGTTTCACCTGCAAGCAGCATATAAAGCAACAGACGACTATGGTACCGTCAACTAGGGTACCTTTCGCTTTTGCGAGTACCATTAGCCCAACAAGCCTATTATAATATACCTATATACCTATATACTTAAATAATACCTATATACCTATATACCTATATAATTAAAATACCTTTGATCATCTCTTGGTGTTTCGTTTTATTTGTAATTATTAACTGATACAAATAAAACGCCTTTGTCTTGATACAGCACACACAATCTTTTTCGTTTGTTGGGCCAAAGTTACCTCAGTTGGCGATACCCTAAAGATCTATATATCATCTACAGCCATCGAATAATGGTGGGTGGAACACATCCGAATTCTGAAAAGGAAATGACCCCCCATGCCCTCCAGATCTCAACGTTATGGAACATAACTGGGATGTCATGCATTGTTCCGTTCGAAGCATAGATCCCCCAATCTAGGAATATTATAGTATCTGGGACCGCCCTTGGAGAAGCGTGTTGTTCATTGTCTACAGACTTCCTCAGAAAGGTCATTGAGTCCATGCCCCATAGCGTTTCTGCAGTTCTACGATCCAGAAGTGGAACTATGAGGTATTAGACAGGTATCCGTTTTTCTGTCCGTTCAGTATATATATATATATATATATATATATATATATATATATATATATATATATATATATATATATATATATATATATATATATATATATGCAATATCTCCATAAAATCACGTTCTTAAATTTTAACCTGAAAGGAAAACTAGCTCATATTTGCATGGCTGGAGCTAGACTTACCCTGAAAGGAACAAAAATTAATTTTAAATGCAGTCGGACCAAACTTCTTTGTTCATCGTTTATTAGAGCGAAAATACAGAAGGTCGTTCGCACTTTGTGGATACGATTTTGATAGTTAAGTTTTATGTATACATGCCGTATTTTATGCGGTGATTTGCTTATATCTTTTAACCATGGTTCTTGACAATAGCTCTAGCTCTAATTTTCCATGAAAGTAAATTTTCGCTTAGTACTGTTATGTCAGTTTTACCTCATTCCTCTTAGACCGTTTTCCAAAGTCCGTTCAGTGTTCTTGGATGCCGTTTTCCTAAGATTCTTGTTAAAAAACCGAAATCGTAAAAGTCCATTGGAGAAGAGTCAGGTAATTTTACAGGTATTTCATTGAATGGGACACATTTTATTCCTGTTTCTGATTATTTCTTTGTTAAATAAGCGGCAGTTGATTTACACGTGTGACTACGGGCTTTGTCCATATGAAACTCAAATTTATCAATGTCCTTTCCATATAAGGCTAGAATTTCTTCTTCAAAAATTGGTTCTAAAATATTCTGCGGATAGTAGAGTGAATTAATTTTGGCTTTACTTGAGACTTTTTTGATTTTTAATTAGCCGTTGTAACAAAATCCTGCTACTATCATGAACTCCTTTGAGAACTTTTCTGTACACTGACGTAGCCATTTCGTGCGGTCATTCTCGTCAGCTGAACAATAGAAAATTGATCTTTTTTTATTACAGTGACTAAAATACACCCATGTCCCATCGAGTGTTGCCACAAATTTTCATTTTTCGGCAGTTAGGTGTTTTTCATATAATTTTCTACAATTTGTTTTCCTTTCAGCAATGTGCTTTGGCAAAAGCAGATGAACTTTAGGTTTAAACATCTTTTTTAACTTCAAATCTTTATGAATGATTTTACTTACAGTGTCAGATGACATTCCTAGTTTCGATGCTATGGATCTTTGAGTCAGCGTATTTTCTTTTAGGATAAGAGACTTCACTTTCTTGATATTTACCTGCGTTCGAACAGTCTTAGGATGCGGTTTAGTGATCATGTTTTCGTTTTTTCGTTCGGTCAGACATTTTTTCCCTTTCAAATGTAATATATTATAAATACCTATATTTTAAATGACATAACCGCAATATTTACACCGCTTTATAATTTGTTGATACGAATATTTCTCCCCGAATGGACAGTTAATTAACCTTCGAGGCATCTATGAATTTTACGAGCCATTTTCAAAATAAATCTTTTATTTTACATTCCAACCAAAGCAAAACAATAGCAGACGATTATTCTGAATTTCCCAAATTTTTATCTCAAAATGCAAATGCCAAAAACAAATTGCAAAATCGTTTCCATAAAGTGCGAACGACCTTCTGTACATCCGTTCATTCCAGAAGAACGGCTCGGAATGATACCACCTTTCAACATTAAACGCGATAGGACATGTAGAAAATTGTATCGAGGGGGCGCTGCGACGCCCGTAGAGAGGGAGAAGTTTTCGCTTCTCAGTTCGCTCCTCGCCCTCGTAAAAAAGGGTCATGTAACCCCCCGTTGGAAGCCCTATCTTGGGAAACATTTTTTTATTTATATTTTACATTTTGTATATGTTACAATAAACCAAAAAGCCCAATCTCCGTTGTCGCCCATTTGTAGTAGTTCGTCATAAATTCGATAGTGGTGCATCTGAGGCGGGAAATTCGTAGTCAACTATAGAAGTCGCCTTCTACTACAAAATAGTGTCAAGAACATTTGTTGTCGGTCCACCTTAAAAATTCGTTTCCGTTAAAGTGGACAATGTGCCTTTGTGGAGAATCAGGACTGTCGTAAGACTTTTTTGTGCTCATCGGTTCGTTTTCGAAGTGTATTCAAGTCGTCGTTTTGGGTGAGAAATTTAAAGTTTTTGATGAATTGGTTTATTGACATTTGTTTTGACTGTTGTTAGGTATTTTGTTGACTTCTCTATTCTGTTTTCGTTAGTTTGGTTTCGTTTAATTATTAGAAATTGTTGTAGTAATTGTGTTAGAAATTGTTGTAGTTGAGGTTTTGCTTTTGTATTATTTTGTTGTTTTGTGTTAGCGATTGTCAAAATGTCGAAATTGATAAAGCTCAAAACCAAACGGGATGTTCATAGAGAACAATTAACAAAGATAATTGACAAAATTGATAATTATTTGTTAGAACCCGATCTGAATCCTGATGTCTGTGAGTCTTTGTTCGAACAGTTAATTAGTAAAAGTGAAATTTTGAGTATGTTAAATGAAAATATAGATAAACTAATTAATGATGAGGATGAAATAAGGATTGAAGTTCTAATTGTAGATGAATATTGTGAAAAGGTAATT
Organism: Dolomedes plantarius; assembly: GCA_907164885.2. Lineage (NCBI taxonomy): Eukaryota > Metazoa > Arthropoda > Arachnida > Araneae > Dolomedidae > Dolomedes > Dolomedes plantarius. Next base: position 182,244,006 of record OU015490.1, on the reverse strand, counting down.
TATGCAAAAATTAAATTGCAAAATAAAATTAAATCGTTAAACTTAAATTCTACCACTGAACATAGAACCACCGAAAATTCGTTACCATCGAAAACTCGTGTAGAAATTACTGCTAAACTTCCCAAATTGTCTATTGCAAAATTCTATGGAGAGCCGTCCGAATTTCTTGAATTCTGGAATCAATTTGAAAATTCAATCCACAATAACCCAAATTTAAGTGAAGTTGATAAGTTTTGCTATTTAAAGTCCATGTTAGGCGGGAAGGCTCTCTGCAGCTAAAGGGGTTTTCAATTAATAAAGAAAATTACGCCCAAGCAATCAAGTTGATTTCTGAAACTTTTGGACAAAGGGATATTTTAATAAACTCGCACATCTCAAATTTGCTTAATATTAAATCTGTCAAAAATTCTTCTAACGTTCAGGCTTTGCGTAACTTGTATTTCGATTGGCAAACTCAGATTCGATGTTTACAAAGCCTGGGAATAGATTCCGAAACATACACTACTCTTTTGACAAACATAATCTTTTAACTTTAGAATTTTCTAAAGTCAGTGCAGAGAAATGTCATGATCTGCAAGAGTTAATGAGCTTCTTGTACAAAGCGGTGATCGCAAGGGAGAAAGATCAGCGAATCCAAGGTCACTCCCCCCCTCAATTCTCCCCATTGCAGTTGAGAGAGGGGCTACTCAGAGAGGGGGGGCTAACTCTCAGCCGAATCGCACAAATAATTCAGCTTTGGAACTTAATACCAATGTATCGACGAGCACGAGTTCTAGCAGGTGTCTATTTTGCAATGACTCACAGCATGGGAGATCAGAGTGTGATATTTTGACTCTCCAGGAAAGGAGAGATAAGCTAGTCCATGAAAAAGTTGTCTGATGTGTTGTAAGATTAATTGTTTCGTAAAAAGATGAGAGAGGCCAACATTTGGCTATTGTAAGGGTCGTCACTCCAAAGCCATTTGCTTTAAACTCGAGAATGATAAGAAGCCGATTGAGGAGGTTCAGAATGACGTGTCATTGAATCATGTGGTAAATGATTTGAGTGGGGTTTTGTTGCAGTGCGTTAAAGCAGAAATAGTGGGTCGGAAAAAATCGGGATTAGCCTTAGTTTTGTTTGATAACGGAGCACAACGTAGTTTTATTCGAAAAAATATGTCGGAGAGATTAGGTTTAAAGGTTTTGCGTTCCGAAAATTTGAAAATTTATTCGTTTGGTGCTAAGGCTCCTAGTACCGAAATTTGTCGCAGAGTAGAAATAGTTTTAAAAAATGTGTTGAACGGAGAGAAGTTTATCGTTGAAGCGCTAGAGGTCGAGGAAATATCAAACGCTATTGTGAAACTTCCCAGTAAGGAAGTGTCGGAAGAAATGAAGTCCAAGGGATTTGTGTTGACATGTTCAGATGAGTCATCAGACAAGTCTATTTCGCTATTGATAGGATCGGACTACTACTGGAATTTAACTAGAGGTGTCCAAATGTTGAATTCTTCGTTACTGGCAGTTGAAACTTGTTTAGGATGGTCGCTTCATTTGAGATGTGGTAAGGCTGACGAACTTACATCTCTCAATCTGATCCTCAATCAAGAAGAGTCAATTTTGGCAGAATTGAGAAGGTTTTGGGAGTTGGAGAGTTTATGGGTGCAGGATAGTGACTCAGGTGTTGATATTAGAGATCAGGAGATGATTATAGAGTTCAATGAGTTGATTCGTTTTGTTGATGGGCGCTATCGTGTAAAATTGCCGTGGAGATCGATTGTGAAGGATGGTTTAGAGGATAATATAGAAGTTGCTCGTAAACGGTTTGAAGGATTGACCCGCAAGTTTAAGATGGATAGCGGGTTTTTAAATGAGTACAAAGGTGTTGTTGATGAATATTTGAAAGAAGGTGTCGTTGAAAGAACTCTTCTAAAAGATCCGGAAGAAAGATCATTTTATTTGCCCCATCACGCTGTCATACGGAAAGACAAAACAACTAGTCGAGTACGCATAGTATTCGATGGATCTGCACATGACAAAGAGAAAATATCTCTCAATGACTGTTTGCACGCAGGTCCGAACTGGCATCCCAACATATTCTAATAGCTTTTGAAATTTCGCCAGAATACTATTGCGTTCACAGCTGATGTAAAGTCGGCTTTTCTGTAAATAGAATTGCATGAATCAGATCGTCGATTCACTCGTTTCTTCTGGGTTGATAACCCTAATGAACAACCATTTGTGCTCAACTTCTCGCAGATTCTCTTTGGGCTAACATCGAGTCCATACCTTCTTGCAGCCACTCTGAAGTACCATTTTAAGAAATTCCAAGAACAACTGCCAGCTACATCGAATCTACTTTTGAATTGTGTCTACGTCGACGATTTAATAGGAGGAAGAGAAGAGGTTTCAGATACTCTGAAAACCTCATTAGAAAGTATAAAAATATTCAGCGATGCTGGAATGGTACTCAAAAAGTGGACAACTAATTCATCCGAACTTCGTGAATTGTGGAGAGCCAACAACATTGAAATAGAACAGCCGGACACTCTTGTTCGTTCTGGATTATCGTCGAAGGTCTTAGGTTTGGCCTGGGATCCAGATAGTGATACGATATACTTTTCCACCACAGAACTTGTGAAATTTATATCTCGCAAAATAGACACTAAACGTTTTATTCTACAAATTGTCGGTAGACTCTTCGACCCGACTGGATTTCTCGGACCGTTCATTGTAAGGGTGAAGTGTCTACTTCAAGAACTGTGGACATTGGGTTTGGACTGGGACCAAGAATTGCCAGACAAACTGACTCATAAGTGGCACTTGTGGTGCAAGGATGTAGAACAATTGACCAATGTCAAGATTCCACGATATTTCTTTTCCGAGCTTAATTGTGAATTTGTTTCATTTGAACTTCATTGTTTTTCAGATGCATCGTTAGCAGCTTATGGAACTGTGCTGTACTTGAGAAGTGTTTCTGCTGACGGTAAGGTAATCACAAGTTTCATATGCTCAAAGAGCAGGGTAGCACCATTAAAAACTATAACCTTGCCGAGACTGGAATTAAGGGGAGCATTGTTATCTGCTAGGTTAGTTAAAGAAGTGAAAGAATGCTTGAAATTTGATGCTAAATGTTTTTATTGGAGTGATTCTCAGATAACACATTTTTGGATTAAGGGTAAATCTAGCATATGCAAACCCTTTGTAAAAAGTAGGGTTGAAGAAATTCAATCTTTAACTGAACCTGGCAGATGGCATTTTTGTCCTGGTAAACAGAACCCAGCTGATGTGCTATCTAGGGGTTTGCCCGCAACAGACTTGGCTGAAAGTTCATTGTGGTGGTATGGACCGCCGTGGTTGAGACAACCACTGGAATTTTGGCCCCATTGTGAAAAATTTGATTCTGATTATTTTGAACCTAATTGTGATCTTGAATTGAGAAAAAACTGTGAAGTAATTGTGCAAAGTAATTGTGTTTCAGAGAACGAAGGATTTATTTTGAATTTGAACAATTTTTTCTAATTTACTGAAAGTTTTAAGAATTACTGCATTGGTTCATCGTTTTATCACGAAATTAAAACATTTAGAATATGAAAATGGTCCACTTTCTGTAACTGAATTAGAAATTGCAGAAATTACTTGGATAAAATTCGAACAATCTCTAGCCTATCCTTCGGAATTTCATTGTTTGAAATCTGGCAAGCCAGTTCCCACAGAATCGAAAATCTTTAGCTTAGCCCCATTCTTAGACAATAACGGAATACTTCGTTTAAAGGGGAAGATTGAGCAGGGTGAATTCTCTGAGAATGAAGTTCATCCTATTATTTTGCCTAAATCAAAATGTGTAGAATTATTGATAATTAGAGAACATAGCAAATTTTACACGGTGGGGTTCATCTACTTTGGCAAAAATTCGTACAAAATTTTGCATTGTGAAGGGTAGGTAAGAGGTAAAGAAAATTTTGAATAAATGTTTGATTTGTCCGAAGTATACTTTGAAACCTGCGAGACACGTAACCGCTCAACTGCCAAAGGACAGGATTTTGGAAAGGCCGCCATTTTCAGTTACAGGGGTCGATTTCATAGGACCTGTTTATCTGAAATCAGGTAAAGACATTCGTAAGACCTACATTGCTTTGTTTACCTGTGGAGTGACACGAGCAGTTCATATTGAACTCATTTCCGACATGTCAACTAGAAGTTTTATTTTGTCTTTAAGACGATTTCTGGCTCGAAGGGTAAATTGTGAAGTCATCATTTCGGATAATGGTAAAACATTCAAAAATACAATTGACATTTTAGGACAATTTTCAAAAATCATTCTAGACAAAAAATTGAACGATTTTGTTGCTATTAACGGCGTAACATGGAAATTTATTGTGCCTAGTGCCCCATGGTGGAGTGGATTTTATGAGAGGCTCATGAAAGGTGTTAAGGATCCTTTGAAATAGATCCTAGGCAAGACATTATTATATTTTGAAGAAATGATGACTATCCTCACAGAAATCGAATGTGTTTTAAATAATCGGCCACTTACCTACGTAAGTAATGATTTAAATGACCCATACACTCTTACTCCAGCTCAATTTTTGTTTCCTGGTCAAAATTATAGTTATCCTGTGCATTTTGCTGATCTTTCCAACAATGAGTTATCCACAAAGGAAAATTTAAATCGCAGAAAATTGTACCAATCTAGACTTTTGAAGCAAATTTGGCGTAAGTGGAAGGAAAATTATCTGCTTCAATTAAGAAATGCCCACAACTTTGTAGTTCCTTCTCCTAAAGATAATTTAAAGGAAGGTAATGTGGTATTGTTGGAAGGGTCAGCGAAATCTAAATTACTTTGGCCTTTAGGTATCATCGATGAAGTATTCGTAGGTCGTGATGGACACGTAAGATCTTGTCTTGTTCGTGTTTGAATTTGTTCGCATTTCATGTTTGAAAAAAAGAACAAAATGAAGAACGTACATGTTTATTCTGTTGTTGGAAAGACAATTTACAACAGTTTTACACAACAAAATTTTAAACATTAAATAACTTCCACATAAGCCACTAGATGGCTTTTCGCAAGAAAAATTTACTAGTTGCGCCAGTCTGCAAATGGCTACCGTACAGGAAAAAGCATGTTTTTTTATTTTGTTTGTTTGTTTGTTTGTTTGTTTGGTTTAGTTTGGTTTGGTTTAGTTTGGTTTGGTTTGGTTTTCATTGGAGGAATACCTAATGAAAGCTGGGCGTGATTTGTTTCAATTTCACTTGGCGTGAAATTGAAAATCGGCTGGATATTTTGCGTGCCACAAATGGAGCTCAAGTTCAAGTTATTTAATGTTTAAAATCTTGCTGTGCAAAACTCTTTTAAATTGCCTTTCCAAGAAAACAATAAACATATACATTTTATTCTTTTTTTTTTTAAACGTGAAACGCGCTCATTAATTTTGGACCACCCTGTACATATGGCAAACTTGCATTTAAGAATTTAAGATTTTTAGTTGATATGGAATGCACATAGAGCATTTGAAAAATGCCAGAATTTTTTTAAATAATTTTGAAAACAGCCAAAAAAAATCCTTATTTTGAATTCTAAGAACCTTCAATGTAGTCAAAGAGAACATTAAATATTCTCCTTCTTTATATAAAGTTAAAAATTGAAAATTAAAAAAATCACGGTTAAAAGTCCCCTTAAAGAATTATAAAAACTTCGAACGCGTCGCTTTCAGATACGGTTGAGTGGTTGAATCTTTTCAAAATTTTAATAGTTGACACATTTTTCGTAAAGCAGTATTTTTTTATGAAGACACAAGATTTAAAAAATTATAACACTAAAAGTATGTATCCTTAAAACATTCTACCTCTACAGTCAATACTTCATCAATGCTTCATTAATTTTCAGTTTTTAACTTTATATAGAGAATGAGAATATTGATCGTTCTTTCGTTAACGGCATTCTCTCATTAACGGCTCTTAAAGTTCAGTTCGCGTTTAAATAAACTACAGAGCAAATGTTACTTAGAACACGTCCCTGTATTATATAATTTAGAGAGTCTTGCAAATTGAGCCCGTACAGGAAGAAGACGAACTTCAAGCAATTTTCTCTTAATACGCTATTATAGTTAGTTTGTTTAATTTTCTTATTCAATCCTATTCTTCCGAATAATATTACAAAATCAATTCTCATTGGTTCCAAAGGCAATATAATTCACTCTCATCAAGAAAATCTCCGGATTTTCAGAGTGAGGGTGAATTATTGTGTAAACCTCGCATGTTCCTCATTATCTCCTTAGGCCACTAAAATGATTGAAATTGCGTTTTTGTTTTTTAAATTACGCGAAGAGTGCTTCTGTCGGGATGTACAAGATCATTAATTCCTTATTTTGTTTCATTTCTCATCATAATTTATGATTTATGAGTGATCCAAAAGTCACGCAACCCACTATTTGAAACAGCTTGATAGCGACTAAACAGTTTTTTTTCTCTTTGTCTCGTATGCTCCTTGCCGGACTGAATGGGCGTGGCTCCTGTTTTAGCTGTTGCTATTGGACACCACATGGGTTGATGTCCGACTTCTGCCCTGTTGTACCGCAACCTCCTGAGACGACATCAAAGAAATTCGTACGTTCCTTCCGTCATAGAAAAACCATAGAGAGAGACTTTCAGAGCTAAAGGGTGCGGCAGAATTGAGTCCCAAATTTCTGAGGGCACTGGTAATGGATTGGTTGGGGGTAGGGAGGATGGAGAGGTAGCATCAGTTCGGACGGATATTTTAGCTGTTAGTAGACACCATGAGGTGGTCCGGTGAACATTGTTGTTTCGTTATTCTCGACTCTTTTAAAAACAACGATTCTTTAACCACGATCCAGTTGGCATTTAGGGCACGCTTCGAGCTATATGAAAATGATGCCTTTGCTGATCGAAAAGCAATCTTGTAATAGGTTTCAAACGTGAGAGAAAGTGGGTCTGTGCTACCGAGGAGAACATGTCGTCCTCGGAACACTGGAACACCTTAAAATGTTCAACGACTTCGTAAATCCTCTATTCATGAGGAAGTTTCCTCTTTTCCCCCGAGACCGAGATTAGACAGAAATGACCAATATAGTGATGGAAGACTTAGATAGAGAACGGCTTCAGACGTGCATCTCAAATAACGAGAGCCACTTGAGTGGTGTTTTTTTCCTAACCAAGTGGTAAAAAAAACTAAAGTGTTAGTACTTTTCGAAAATATAAACATTTTTTCTGTAAATTGCTTCGTTCGATATTTATTATCCTATGAAATGTTGGTGTTCATTATGCCGCATTCTGTACATATTTCAATGTGCCCATACACGGCGTAGGAACAAGCCCATTCAGTGGTGCTTGTCGGGACTCCAAACAACCACCTTCAGTGCAGAATCCCAACACACTAACAACTAGAACTCTCCGGGCTTGAGAAATCAATAGCTCAAATGATAAGTATTTATGTTACGGAAAGACTACCCTATATGATTAAAGATTAGTAATTAATTATTCGTTACTTATCCGGTACTTAATAGTCCAGAAAATTTCTTCTAACTTCATTTGACTGATGGAGAACTCCTTTCTTCGTTCCTCTAGGGAATAAATCTTTATTACAGCGTCTCACTGAGATTGGAAACAACTCATGTAAGCTTAGTTAGGACATTACGGCTAACATCAACAGATTAAGTGATATGTGGTGTCTGAACTTCTCATCTACATATTACATATGCAACTATATAAACTCATATGATTCATTGAAATTGTAGGTCGTGTAGCTGTTGGATTCTCTTATTTATATTACTTCCTGTCAACAGAACGCTTATGAGAGACACTTTAAGATCTCTCTTTATATATATATATATATATATATATATATATATATATATATATATATATATATATATATATATATATATATATATATATATATATATATGTATATATATGTATATTTATATATATATATATATATATATATATATATATATATATATATATATATATATATATATATATATATACATATATCATTCTGGCATATTTTCTAAAATTCCTTTGAGAAATCTTATAGGAAGGAATTTAGGCATAAAGAAACTCCTAATTTCAATTTAAAACTTACATCTCGTATATCATAATTAAGTTACTTTTTTTACTCATTGATTTAGATATTGCGAAATTGAATATATATGCTGATGATGCTTGTACATCAGACATCTTACGTATTTTGCCACTTATTACTATCAATAGAAATTTATATTACTATCAATAGAATTTTAAAATAATGTAATTGACACCAGCAACGGAGAATGTTCAGAAGTTTTATTCCAGTTCTTTTAGTTGACTCATATGTTATTTTAAATAAGCTAAATGAATAATCCATTATTTGAAATGCATAATTTTATTCTTAGAATGATCACAATTTATACATAAAGTAAAAGTATAATTTTCAAAAATAAATATTTAATTTCTTTAAAACTTGGAGTCAAAGACGTTCCAGACTAAAATATTAAAAGCCTTTGCAACCTTCTGTATATTCACTAGTTTATTTTTGAAAATTAAAAGTAAAAATACATTTCTTTCCCATAACATAAGCAAACAATCTCACCGTTATATTAATTGTAGATACAGTCAGTGCTAGATTTCTAGAAATAGAGGTAACCTTCGGTAACCTTCCGGGGTGTGTGTGTGGGGGGTGGGGTGGGGGGTTCCAAATTGTTGATAAAGAGAGGTACCTAAAGAGAGGTACCGAAACGCCGTTCTGGCGAGTTCCGCCTCAAATCTAGCCCTGGATACAATGTATTCTCTATTATCCGTGTGGGGATTATTCGTTTTGCGGGTTATCATCGCAGAAAAAATCTGAAATCTTATTCCAAAATAATACACCTAATTTATTAATAACTACATGCTAATTTCTCCTAACATACATATGCAAACCAGATTTTTAAAAATTACAGTTTCCTATTTATTGAGACGATTTTTATTTCATTAAGGATAGGGCAATGTACAAAATTTCCCGGGGTTAAGGATACAGTGATAACATAGGTTAGGAAAATTCGAGGTGATATCAAAAATATATGAAAGATTCGGTAAAACATAAACAAAATTGCGGATTACATATATAAATTAAATTTGTTAAATAGAAATCCAGTGTGGTGTCACATTTTCTGAATACAATATAAAAGAAATCGGATTATCCATGTTGTTCGATTATTCGTTCAACTCCCCCCTGCATTAGTCCAAATAATCGAGAGTACTCTGTATATACAATCATTTCTTTTATTGTATTTTTAGAATCTTCAGCCTATATTTTGATCCAAAATGTTACTGGTTTTAATCAAACTGTAACATATTTTTCAGCAATTGTTGTTATACTAGTACAGTAGAGTTCTGATAATCTGAACTTCGGTAATCCGAAAGTCCGTTTAATCCGAAACCAAAAGTCAAAAAGAACTAAGGTTGCAATAAACTACAGTGATACTAAATAATATAAAGTATATTTCTGAAAATTACAAGGAAATTCAAAGTTAGACAACATAAGTATAATAAAGTAGGACACAGTAGAATAAACAATACGTGTTTATGCTAATGCTAAACTGACACTAACAGTAACGACGCACCTCTCCAATTGTCGAGTACTGTGACGTATTGTTAGAACAACTTACACTCTACTGTACTCTACTGTACTAGGCAGCGTTCCGCTCTCTTATCACACATTTCGTCCCGAGATTTGGTTTTGTTTAAACAACCTTTATAAAATAAACAGTGTAATCAAACGTAATATGTAATATTTATATAATCACACGGTATTATGCAATTTAAGTTTATTTTAAGAATGATTTCGCTTAATCCGAAAAATTCGTTAATCCGAAAAGGGTCTGGTCCCAATCATTTCGGATTATCGTGACTCCACTGTATTACATTATCATTCGTATCTGCGATTGGATCTCATGAAATAATTAACGCAAACTGTTTCAAAAGTAGAATGAATAATGGGAGATACACCGCCAAGGTAAAATACTCTAGAAAAATGTGCTTTCAAAATGCTTAATAAATGATTCAAAGTTAAAGAACTTCTTGCTTAAACTTTTTCAAAGTGAGAAAAATGGTGGTGGATAATGACTTTCATGCTGTCTTAAAGTGTTAACGAATGTCATTATAAAAAAGTTTGCATGAGTTAGAAGACTAAAAATATTCATGCTGTCTTAAAGTGTTAAAGAATGTCATTATAAAAAAGTTTGCATGAGTTAGAAGACTAAAAATGTGGAAACCTGTCCGGAGAAGGTAGAAATAATTTCCTTAATTGGGTAAATTTGGGTTGGAATTTTCTTGAAATTTACGATTTTTAGTGATATATTTTCCTGTTCATGAATATGATTAAATATTTAAATTAAAATACTTTTATGACCTCTGATTGTATCGTTAAATTATTAGTTACTTCAACAAAATTCCAATTTACATAATTTTATTTAAACTATAATGTGACATTGTGCATGCTCCTGTCTTAATTGTCCATTGATTGTTCAGGGATTTGATTGGATTTTTAATGAAAATACCTTTGATTACCTGCAGTTGTTCTATTTCCTCAGTAATTATTTTGAAGTTTTACTTTATATAAATTTTCTTTAAAGTATACTGTAAAACTTCTCATGCCCTTGTCGAAATTTTTCATTTCTTATACATAAATATGACCAGATCGCTGTCAAATTGTAGTGTGAAAGATATATGCAGCCTTGCTAAATCCTTCCAAACTGTGAAAATTCTGTTCGAAATGTGTTCTTTGTTGTTTATCCTTAGTTCGTTTGTGAATTTAACAGTGGCAAGCTCACGTCTACTTTCTAAAGGAGTTAAGCCACATTACAGTTCGGCTTTTTGGCCGTTCGTGGAAACTGCGCCAATTGTGATTTCTAATGGTCTGCACTGGATAATATCAAGTTTTGATAACACAAATAATGTAAATAGTTCAGCACAAAATAAAACGTATAAAGAGGGCATAGACTGCCGAACAAATGAACAGAAAATCTACCCTAGCGTTGAAAATTGTAACTTTTCAATAAAAGATTGCGCAGTTGCAACAAATCCTCTTACTAAAAACGGACAAATGTGACTAAAAGTAAGTAATTCAACAAAGGAAGATATCTATTAGCAGGAAGAATGTAGACAAGAATAAACAGGAATTACGCACTTTGGACTAAACGCACCATAATGCAAGATTCTATAGCAGTAACTGAACTAATCCATATATCGAGGTAACCGACTGGTCTCGTCGTCAGGAGGCCTAACCAAATTAGTTACCTCAGGGGGTAACTTTCTGAATAAGATGCGGGTCTAACCAAAAGACATCTCAAGGCCCCGAAATCCCCCATTGAAACAGATTGTGAAATCAAATGAAAATAAAAAGACATCCTGCACTTAGGACTCAATGCACCATAAATCCAAGTGCACATACAATCCTAAAGAACACAAATGAAAAGACAGAAATGCAAAAAGGTGCACTTACCCTAATCCAGAGAGTAACGGTTATAGTCAAATAGCAGCCATTTTATACCTAAGAGTTATGCCACTGCAGCAAATTATTTTTTTCGTTTTGCTTTTTTCTTTTTACTTCCTTCTTCTTTGTTTCATTTGCACTATTTATAGACTCGACAACAGCAATTGGATTTTTAAATTAAAATACCTTTGATGACCTTTGGTTGTTTCGATTTATTTGTAATTGTTAAAAAAACTTCTTCTTATAGAATTTTACTTGAAATATAGTACTATTAATTTGTTCATGCCACTGTCTAAATTGTCCACTTCCAGTTCATTAATTTGACAAAATTTGAAAACTAAAATACCTTTTTTGACCTCTGATGTTTTTCCTCATTTTCTTAATTGCAGAAAAATTCATACGATTTCAAATTTTCTTCCTATCCTGGTATCTTACGTAGAATATAATTTCAAACATAAAATCTATGAGACATTGATTGAGGTGTAAATAAATTTGTAGCCCGAAAGAGTCAGCTATAGAATGCTTTTCTTTTATATCTTGAACTGTTTTGTTTAAAAGAAATGTAGTTAGGCAGCTGATCTTGGACAGTAATTTTAAAAAAAAAGTATGTTCAAAGTAAAATAAAAATATTTTATTTATTTATTAAACAACCGAAATAACATTAAAAAGTCCTTGAAAATATGAATCAAATCAAATTTAAAGGCTGCATTATTATTAGATAGTAATTTATAAAGTTTGTATCTTAACTTTAGAACTGTTATTACATTTACTGTATTAGGTATTACTAAACAGTATGCTTTCCCCTGTACGCGATATTTATAATGCTATTTTTGATGTAGATGCATTACGCAAATATAGGTTACAATCCAATATCATGCTACTTACGACCCGCAAAAGTGTAAAAATTTCTTCAGTGACTGTTGTATCACTGAGTTCAAAATTTCAAAAATAGATTCGTCTAGTGAAATTAAGTTAAGCTTAAAATTTAGAGTTCAGCATTGGATATTAAACTTTCGGAGTAAAAACATAATTTTTAACATCAGTCCCATGGCTACAATATAAAAGAAGTATTATTTAATGCTACGGGATTTAACGAAAAATCTTAAATTGCGATATTTAAAACGAGGCAGTTTATCAAGTGAGTTTCACTGAGAGGCGATAGTTATTTTAAATCTGCCTGTTATATGCAAACCTAGAATAATTTTATAATATACTTTAAATAAAACTCTACAAAGTAGACTTTTAAAAGTTAGCATCTAAGTCTTTCTGGTGATAATGCAAATCCTGTTCGAGAAGCTGTAAAAGAGAACTGTTACGTGTTTATTTTCAGGCATTATGCTTTATGGTTGGATGAGGAAAACGCCGTTTAAATCACTGGTATAAATAAAGCTAACCATTAAAAAGATTCATTCCGATGAAAGAAAGCCTTAAAAGGACTCTAAAAATAGTTACAATTTATTTATAAGAACAAAAATAAAATAACACATATTTAGATTTTAAAAAATCAGGTAGTCTCTTCTAACGAAACTACCGCGGGTTATTAACGTAGGATTACTTATCGTTAATTGCCTCTTTTTTCTTTTCTTTTTTTGACGCAGTTTGGTACTCTTCTGTTTAACTGTTTACTTCTTGCCCAAACGGCACACACTGGGTTTGGCGCTGCCAAAATTATAACTCGAGACGACCGACGTCTGAAATTTTGCTTTACAGCGGACCGTTATGGAGGAACGTAATCCTACTTTAAAAGCAGTAATTTGAAATCAGCTGTAAATACATTTATTTCGTCGTGGTAGGCATTTGCTTTCTCGACATGAACCGATTCCACATCGTGAATTTGTCATTTCATAATTATCGTAGTACCCTAAAAGGGAACAAACGTCAGTTACTATGAGCGAACAGCCAACGGCGTCCATGCCATAGCCGAGATTCGAACCCGATCCCACCGCTTGGTAGACTCGAAGAACTATACGATGCGCGCGGTTACTTCAAATATGTTAACATGTTTATCGTACAGCGTAAAAGCGAATATACCGCGACAGTGTAAATCTACCCAATTTTAAAACAGACCCTGAGGGGTATACACCATACAATCTAAATACACAGTCGGATATGCTATAGCTTCCGTAGCATCAACTTTTTTTTTAGATTAGCTTTGCTATTTACAAGATACAAAAAAAAATAGGTTTACATACACGCACACAAATACTCAATATGCCTTTCTTGTTCTTACGCACACTTGAACAAGGAATAGCTTTTGATATTCCCAGAAACGAACAATTTCATCGGCAGAAATAATGTACGTTTTCCTTGTAGCTCATTATACGTCACAAAATGCAAATACTATGAAATGTTAAAGAGAGCAATACATGTTTTTTTAATGTTATCAAGACTATTGGTAATTTCATTTTCCACCTTGCTCTAAGCACATTCAAAAGAAGCTTGTCAATGGAAAATTTGAAAAAAAAGTTATACTAATTATGTACGATTTATATACACGAGTGCCAGAATACCTGGGATAAACGGTCCCATTCGAAATACCTGGCAACGCACACTTTCTAGTCAACGGTTTCGCCTGCAAGCAGCATATAAAGCAACAGACGACTATGGTACCGTCAACTAGGGTACCTTTCGCTTTTGCGAGTACCATTAGCCCAACAAGCCTATTATAATATACCTATATACCTATATACTTAAATAATACCTATATACCTATATACCTATATAATTAAAATACCTTTGATCATCTCTTGTTGTTTCGTTTTATTTGTAATTATTAATTGATACAAATAAAACGCCTTTGTCTTGATACAGCACACACAATCTTTTTCGTTTGTTGGGCCAAAGTTACCTCAGATGGCGATACCCTAAAGATCTATATATCATCTACAGCCATCGAATAATGGTGGGTGGAACACATCCGAATTCTGAAAAGGAAATGACCCCCCATGCCCTCCAGATCTCAACGTTATGGAACATAACTGGGATGTCATGCATTGTTCCGTTCGAAGCATAGATCCCCCAATCTAGGAATATTATAGTATCTGGGACCGCCCTTGGAGAAGCGTGTTGTTCATTGTCTACAGACTTCCTCAGAAAGGTCATTGAGTCCATGCCCCATAGCGTTTCTGCAGTTCTACGATCCAGAAGTGGAACTATCAGGTATTAGACAGGTATCCGTTTTTCTGTCCGTCCAGTATATATATATATATATATATATATATATATATATATATATATATATATATATATATATATATATATATATATATATATATATATATATATATATATATATATATATATGCAATATCTCCATAAAATCACGTTCTTAAATTTTAACCTGAAAGGAAAACTAGCTCATATTTACATGGCTGGAGCTAGACTTAGCCTGAAAGGAACAAAAATTAATTTTAAATGCAGTCGGACCAAACTTCTTTGTTCATCGTTTATTAGAGCGAAAATACAGAAGGTCGTTCGCACTTTGTGGATACGATTTTGATAGTTAAGTTTTATGTATACATGCCGTATTTTATGCGGTGATTTGCTTATATCTTTTAACCATGGTTCTTGACAATAGCTCTTGCTCTAATTTTCCATGAAAGTAAATTTTCGCTTAGTACTGTTATGTCAGTTTTACCTCATTCCTCTTAGACCGTTTTCCAAAGTCCGTTCAGTGTTCTTGGATGCCGTTTTCCTAAGATTCTTGTTAAAAAACCGAAATCGTAAAAGTCCATTGGAGAAGAGTCAGGTAATTTTACAGGTATTTCATTGAATGGGACACATTTTATTCCTGTTTCTGATTATTTCTTTGTTAAATAAGCGGCAGTTGATTTACACGTGTGACTAAGGGGTTTGTCCATATGAAACTCAAATTTATCAATGTCCTTTCCATATAAGGCTAGAATTTCTTCTTCAAAAATTGGTTCTAAAATATTCTGCGGATAGTAGAGTGAATTAATTTTGGCTTTACTTGAGACTTTTTTGATTTTTAATTAGCCGTTGTAACAAAATCCTGCTACTATCATGAATTCCTTTGAGAACTTTTCTGTACACTGACGTAGCCATTTCGTGCGGTCATTCTCGTCAGCTGAACAATAGAAAATTGATCTTTTTTTATTTCAGTGACTAAAATACACCCATGTCCCATCGAGTGTTGCCACAAATTTTCATTTTTCGGCAGTTAGGTGTTTTTCATATAATTTTCTACAATTTGTTTTCCTTTCAGCAATGTGCTTTGGCAAAAGCAGATGAACTTTAGGTTTAAACATCTTTTTTAACTTCAAATCTTTATGAATGATTTTACTTACAGTGTCAGATGACATTCATAGTTTCGATGCTATGGATCTTTGAGTCAGCGTATTTTCTTTTAGGATAAGAGACTTCACTTTCTTGATATTTACCTGCGTTCGAACAGTCTTAGGATGCGGTTTAGTGATCATGTTTTCGTTTTTTCGTTCGGTCAGACATTTTTTCCCTCTCAAATGTAATATATTATAAATACCTATATTTTAAATGACATAACCGCAATTTTTACACCGCTTTATAATTTGTTGATACGAATATTTCTCCCCCGAATGGACAGTTAATTAACCTTCGAGGCATCTATGAATTTTACGAGCCATTTTCAAAATAAATCTTTTATTTTACATTCCAACCAAAGCAAAACAATAGCAGACGATTATTCTGAATTTCCCAAATTTTTATCTCAAAATGCAAATGCCAAAAACAAATTGCAAAATCGTTTCCATAAAGTGCGAACGACCTTCTGTACATCCGTTCATTCCAGAAGAACGGCTCGGAATAATACCACCTTTCAACATTAAACGCGATAGGACATGTAGAAAATTGTATCGAGGGGGCGCTGCGACGCCCGTAGAGAGGGAGAAGTTTTCGCTTCTCAGTTCGCTCCTCGCCCTCGTAAAAAAGGGTCATGTAACCCCCCGTTGGAAGCCCTATCTTGGGAAACATTTTTTTATTTATATTTTACATTTTGTATATGTTACAATAAACCAAAAAGCCCAATCTCCGTTGTCGCCCATTTGTAGTAGTTCGTCATAAATTCGATAGTGGTGCATCTGAGGCGGGAAATTCGTAGTCAACTATAGAAGCCGCCTTCTACTACAAAATAGTGTCAAGAACATTTGTTGTCCGTCCACCTTAAAAATTCGTTTCCGTTAAAGTGGACAATGTGCCTTTGTGGAGAATCAGGACTGTCGTAAGACTTTTTTGTGCTCATCGGTTCGTTTTCGAAGTGTATTCAAGTCGTCGTTTTGGGTGAGAAATTTAAAGTTTTTGATGAATTGGTTTATTGACATTTGTTTTGACTGTTGTTAGGTATTTTGTTGACTTCTCTATTCTGTTTTCGTTAGTTTGGTTTCGTTTAATTATTAGAAATTGATGTAGCAATTGTGTTAGAAATTGTTGTAGTTGAGGTTTTGCTTTTGTATTATTTTGTTGTTTTGTGTTAGCGATTGTCAAAATGTCGAAATTGATAAAGCTCAAAACCAAACGGGATGTTCATAGAGAACAATTAACAAAGATAATTGACAAAATTGATAATTATTTGTTAGAACCCGATCTGAATCCTGATGTCTGTGAGTCTTTGTTCGAACAGTTAATTAGTAAAAGTGAAATTTTGAGTATGTTAAATGAAAATATAGATAAACTAATTAATGATGAGGATGAAATAAGGATTGAAGTTCTAATTGTAGATGAATATTGTGAAAAGGTAATTTATGCAAAAATTAAATTGCAAAATAAAATTAAATCGTTAAACTTAAATTCTACCACTGAACATAGAACCACCGAAAATTCGTTACCATCGAAAACTCGTGTAGAAATTACTGCTAAACTTCCCAAATTGTCTATTGCAAAATTCTATGGAGAGCCGTCCGAATTTCTTGAATTCTGGAATCAATTTGAAAATTCAATCCACAATAACCCAAATTTAAGTGAAGTTGATAAGTTTTGCTATTTAAAGTCCATGTTAGGCGGGAAGGCTCTCTGCAGCTAAAGGGGTTTTTAATTAATAAAGAAAATTACGCCCAAGCAATCAAGTTGATTTCTGAAACTTTTGGCCAAAGGGATATTTTAATAAACTCGCACATTTCAAATTTGCTTAATATTAAATCTGTCAAAAATTCTTCTAACGTTCAGGCTTTGCGTAACTTGTATTTCGATTGTCAAACTCAGATTCGATGTTTACAAAGCCTGGGAATAGATTCCGAAACATACACTACTCTTTTGACAAACATAATCTTGAAAAATCTCCCACATGATATAAGGTTAGAATTTTCTAAAGTCAGTGCAGAGAAATGTCATGATCTGCAAGAGTTAATGAGCTTCTTGTACAAAGCGGTGATCGCAAGGGAGAAAGATCAGCGAATCCAAGGTCACTCCACCCCTCAATTCTCCCCATTGCAGTTGAGAGAGGGGCTACTCAGAGAGGGGGGGCTAACTCTCAGCCGAATCGCACAAATAATTCAGCTTTGGAACTTAATACCAATGTATCGACGAGCACGAGTTCTAGCAGGTGTCTATTTTGCAATGACTCACAGCATGGGAGATCAGAGTGTGATATTTTGACTCTCCAGGAAAGGAGAGATAAGCTAGTCCATGAAAAAGTTGTCTGATGTGTTGTAAGATTAATTGTTTCGTAAAAAGATGCGAGAGGCCAACATTTGGCTATTGTAAGGGTCGTCACTCCAAAGCCATTTGCTTTAAACTCGAGGATGATAAGAAGCCGATTGAGGAGGTTCAGAATGACGTGTCATTGAATCATGTGGTAAATGATTTGAGTGGGGTTTTGTTGCAGTGCGTTAAAGCAGAAATAGTGGGTCGGAAAAAATCGGGATTAGCCTTAGTTTTGTTTGATAACGGAGCACAACGTAGTTTTATTCGAAAAAATATGTCGGAGAGATTAGGTTTAAAGGTTTTGCATTCCGAAAATTTGAAAATTTATTCGTTTGGTGCTAAGGCTCCTAGTACCGAAATTTGTCGCAGAGTAGAAATAGTTTTAAAAAATGTGTTGAACGGAGAGAAGTTTATCGTTGAAGCGCTAGAGGTCGAGGAAATATCAAACGCTATTGTGAAAATTCCCAGTAAGGAAGTGTCGGAAGAAATGAAGTCCAAGGGATTTGTGTTGACATGTTCAGATGAGTCATCAGACAAGTCTATTTCGCTATTGATAGGATCGGACTACTACTGGAATTTAACTAGAGGTGTCCAAATGTTGAATTCTTCGTTAGTGGCAGTTGAAACTTGTTTAGGATAGTCGCTTCATTTGAGATGTGGTAAGGCTGACGAACTTACATCTCTCAATCTGATCCTCAATCAAGAAGAGTCAATTTTGGCAGAATTGAGAAGGTTTTGGGAGTTGGAGAGTTTATGGGTGCAGGATAGTGACTCAGGTGTTGATATTAGGGATCAGGAGATGATTATAGAGTTCAATGAGTTGATTCGTTTTGTTGATGGGCGCTATCGTGTAAAATTGCCGTGGAGATCGATTGTGAAGGATGGTTTAGAGGATAATATAGAAGTTGCTCGTAAACGGTTTGAAGGATTGACCCGCAAGTTTAAGATGGATAGCGGGTTTTTAAATGAGTACAAAGGTGTTGTTGATGAATATTTGAAAGAAGGTATCGTTGAAAGAACTCTTCTAAAAGATCCGGAAGAAAGATCATTTTATTTGCCCCATCACGCTGTCATACGGAAAGACAAAACAACTAGTCGAGTACGCATAATATTCGATGGATCTGCACATGACAAAGAGAAAATATCTCTCAATGACTGTTTGCACGCAGGTCCGAACTGGCATCCCAACATATTCCAATTGCTTTTGAAATTTCGTCAGAATACTATTGCGTTCACAGCTGATGTAAAGTCGGCTTTTCTGTAAATAGAATTGCATGAATCAGATCGTCGATTCACTCGGTTCTTCTGGGTTGATAACCCTAATGAACAACCATTTGTGCTCAACTTCACGCAGATTCTCTTTGGGCTAACATCGAGTCCATACCTTCTTGCAGCCACTCTGAAGTACCATTTTAAGAAATTCCAAGAACAACTGCCAGCTACATCGAATCTACTTTTGAATTGTGTCTACGTCGACGATTTAATAGGAGGAAGAGAAGAGGTTTCAGATACTCTGAAAACCTCATTAGAAAGTATAAAAATATTCAGCGATGCTGGAATGGTACTCAAAAAGTGGACAACTAATTCATCCGAACTTCGTGAATTGTGGAGAGCCAACAACATTGAAATAGAACAGCCGGACACTCTTGTTCGTTCTGGATTATCATCGAAGGTCTTAGGTTTGGCCTGGGATCCAGATAGTGATACGATATACTTTTCCACCACAGAACTTGTGAAATTTATATCTCGCAAAATAGACACTAAACGTTTTATTCTACAAATTGTCGGTAGACTCTTCGACCCGACTGGATTTCTCGGACCGTTCATTGTAAGGGTGAAGTGTCTACTTCAAGAACTGTGGACATTGGGTTTGGACTGGGACCAAGAATTGCCAGACAAACTGCCTCATAAGTGGCACTTGTGGTGCAAGGATGTAGAACAATTGACCAATGTCAAGATTCCACGATATTTCTTTTCCGAGCTTAATTGTGAATTTGTTTCATTTGAACTTCATTGTTTTTCAGATGCATCGTTAGCAGCTTATGGAACTGTGCTGTACTTGAGAAGTGTTTCTGCTGACGGTAAGGTAATCACAAGTTTCATATGCTCAAAGAGCAGGGTAGCACCATTAAAAACTATAACCTTGCCGAGACTGGAATTAAGGGGAGCATTGTTATCTGCTAGGTTAGTTAAAGAAGTGAAAGAATGCTTGAAATTTGATGCTAAATGTTTTTATTGGAGTGATTCTCAGATAACACATTTTTGGATTAAGGGTAAATCTAGCATATGCAAACCCTTTGTAAAAAGTAGGGTTGAAGAAATTCAATGTTTAACTGAACCTGGCAGATGGCATTTTTGCCCTGGTAAACAGAACCCAGCTGATGTGCTATCTAGGGGTTTGTCCGCAACAGACTTGGCTGAAAGTTCATTGTGGTGGTATGGACCGCCGTGGTTGAGACAACCACTGGAATTTTGGCCCCATTGTGAAAAATTTTATTCTGATTATTTACCTAATTGTGATCTTGAATTGAGAAAAAACTGTGAAGTAATTGTGCAAAGTAATTGTGTTTCAGAGAACGAAGGATTTATTTTGAATTTGAACAATTTTTTCTAATTTACTGAAAGTTTTAAGAATTACTGCATTGGTTCATCGTTTTATCACGAAATTAAAACATTTAGAATATGAAAATGGTCCACTTTCTGCAACTGAATTAGAAATTGCAGAAATTACTTGGATAAAATTCGAACAATCTCTAGCCTATCCTTCGGAATTTCATTGTTTGAAATCTGGCAAGCCAGTTCCCACAGAATCGAAAATCTTTAGCTTAGCCCCATTCTTAGACAATAACGGAATACTTCGTTTAAAGGGGAAGATTGAGCAGGGTGAATTCTCTGAGAATGAAGTTCATCCTATTATTTTGCCTAAATCAAAATGTGTAGAATTATTGATAATTAGAGAACATAGCAAATTTTACACGGTGGGGTTCATCTACTTTGGCAAAAATTCGTACAAAATTGTGCATTGTGAAGGGTAGGTAAGAGGTAAAGAAAATTTTGAATAAATGTTTGATTTGTCCGAAGTATACTTTGAAACCTGCGAGACACGTAACCGCTCAACTGCCAAAGGACAGGATTTTGGAAAGGCCGCCATTTTCAGTTACAGGGGTCGATTTCATAGAACCTGTTTATCTGAAATCAGGTAAGGACATTCGTAAGACCTACATTGCTTTGTTTACCTGTGGAGTGACACGAGCAGTTCATATTGAACTCATTTCCGACATGTCAACTAGAAGTTTTATTTTGTCTTTAAGACGATTTCTGGCTCGAAGGGTAAATTGTGAAGTCATCATTTCGGATAATGGTAAAACATTCAAAAATACAACTGACATTTTAGGAAAATTTTCAAAAATCATTCTAGACAAAAAATTGAACGATTTTGTTGCTATTAATGGCGTAACATGGAAATTTATTGTGCCTAGTGCCCCATGGTGGAGTGGATTTTATGAGAGGCTCATGAAAGGTGTTAAGGATCCTTTGAAATAGATCCTAGGCAAGACATTATTATATTTTGAAGAAATGATGACTATCCTCACAGAAATCGAATGTGTTTTAAATAATCGGCCACTTACCTACGTAAGTAATGATTTAAATGACCCATGCACTCTTACTCCAGCTCAATTTTTGTTTCCTGGTCAAAATTATAGTTATCCTGTGCATTTTGCTGATCTTTCCAACAATGAGTTATCCACAAAGGAAAATTTAAATCGCAGAAAATTGTACCAATCTAGACTTTTGAAGCAAATTTGGCGTAAGTGGAAGGAAAATTATCTGCTTCAATTAAGAAATGCCCACAACTTTGTAGTTCCTTCTCCTAAAGATAATTTAAAGGAAGGTAATGTGGTATTGTTGGAAGGGTCAGCGAAATCTAAATTACTTTGGCCTTTAGGTATCATCGATGAAGTATTCGTAGGTCGTGATGGACACGTAAGATCTTGTCTTGTTCGTACTTCAAGTGGCCAATATAAACGTCCCATATAACTTATATATCCTCTTGAATTAAATGATTAATGTTTTATATATATTTTTATCCTTAGATTATGAAAATTTTAAATTTGTTTTGAAGAACTGTGTACTCAAATTTAGGTCTCTTTTTGTCAGTAAGTTTAAAATAGTTGGTCTCGTATTGATGTAAATTTGATTTTTTGTATTGTATTTTGAGTGTTAGTGACATTTTATTAAGTAGTTTATATACCCTACATATTGTGTAATTAGAGGTGAACATTTTGTTCACGGTAGGGTGTGTAGAAAATTGTATCGAGGGGCGCTGCGACGCCAGTAGAGAGGGAGAAGTTTTCGCTTCTCAGTTCGCTCCTCGCCCTCGTAACAAAGGGTCATGTAACCCCCCGTTGGAATCCCTGCCTGGGGAAACATTTTTCTATTTATGTTTTACATTTGTTATATGTTACAATTACCCAAAAAGCCCAATATCCGTTGTCGTCCATTTGTAGTAGTTCGTCATAAATTCGATAGGGCAAGGTACACATGTGACTAATATTTGTAGGGTCAGCAGATTTAGGGGCTCGTGAACATTTATATTTTATATTTTGTAATTTTTCATCAAATTTATATTTATATTTTACTGAAATTATTTTTATAATTTTTTATTTGTCTTTTAAATTTTGTAAAGCCCTACTTCATAGATAAAAATTTTCATTGTTCCTAAATATATAATTTTTACGTTTTTGCACAAATTACCCAACTCTCATGGAATTACTGAAAAAAACCCATTTTTCTAGCGTTAGTTGATAGCCATGCCTATATTTCTCCTAATAGGTCAGCATGGAGGATTTTGAAATATATGCGGATACTGTGCCAACATAAATGATTTTATGCTGCCAGCTTTCATAAATATTGAGATTGATGGTAGTTTTGAAAACACCACATTACCTTATAGAAGGCGAACGGAAATATTTATGAAAATAAAATTTGCAATTCTCATCAACTGAATATCAATTCATAAAATGGTGCAATTTATTTCAGGTGATAAATTTAACGGTCGGATAATTCCAACTGGATTGAAAACAAAGAAAAATTGATTGTTTCATACCTTTTTCTCATAAAAATATTTTTTTACCTGATCAAATACTGTTTCAATAATACATCTGAACATTACACTTAATACAATCTAGTATTTATAACATCGTTATCCTAGAACATCGTTACCACTTTTCAGTGTGTTCAAAGAACATTCTCCAATTATTAAGAATGGTGTATTGTAATGTATAAATATATATATTTCCCAACTATTAATGTAAATCTTGTTACGTTTCTGAAAAAGATACTTATTAAATGATGCCTAAAGAGTGGCTAGATATATCCCACATCAGTTAATTCGACCACTTTGGTGGTTTTACTAACGTTCAAGTCTGATTAGTACACAAATATACATCATTTTGTTGGTATCGGAGAATGAGGACGTGCGAAGATAATTTATTAAGTTGTATGGATCACGTTTGTGTTACTGAAAACAGATTGGAAGGATCTAAGGACTCGTCATATTGTAAGGATCAAACCCCATTCACTTGCACGCATTGCATTTCGTCTAGAATAATTATATAATATTTAATAATTTTTCTATTTCCAATGGCACAGATGAAAAGAAAACTACAGCAAAAAAAAAACAATACAAAGAAAACGAAAAAAACAAAAATGCTGCAGCAAATAGTCAACGAATGGTCCACAAGAGAACGTTCAGTGAATGCAGGGCAATGGAACAAATGTTAAGAGTTCTTAAACCGTCCCAAGTCACAGAGTCTGCAGAAAGGACTAGAAACAGTGTTGAAGCGGTGTAAATGTACCAGGAGACAGTCATGGCCATTGGCTATTCTAAAATCCGTCACCATTTTATGTCTGGGTCATTTAGATATACCAAATATTTTTTCTCTCCAAGGCTTTAGATAAATTCTAGCGGTGATACTCTTTTTGAACTCTTCTCTCACCATATTTTTGATTATATGCTTTATAGTACTGTAAGGGACACTGGAACAATATGTCTGCAAGATCAAAACACCTTTTTTGGCCACAGAGTCAGCGATTTCATTGGCATGTTTATTATGTTATATATACGTATGATTATATTTAATTATAATTATAATTATATATATATATATATATATATATATATATATATATATATATATATATATATATATATATATATAATGACTAGCCGAACACCCGTACGGAGTACATTCAAATTAAATACAATGGTCAATGTATGCAATTAAGGCCAAAAATTAGTTTAAATATATTTATAATAAATACAACGATCAATGTATACAATTGATGTAAAAAAAAACGAAAAAATATATTTATAAAAAAATCGTAACGGATATTTTTATAGACAAAATAATGTAGAAGAAAATATTCAAATTAAATCGAATAGAACATACTAAAGAATATAGTACAGTTAAAATAGTACAGTTTGAGGAACATAATATATTTTACTGTATTTAAAATTTTTTTTGGATAATTTCCGATCTGCTGCCGCCTAGGTTCCGACTACGTTCAGAGCCCTTTTTTTTGGAAAAACTGTGCTTGCGACAATTTATATCTTATTTTCCAAAGCAATATAACACCAAAACTTAAAAATGAAGAACTCGAAAAGAATCGGCATTAACCATGCAAATTTTTACAAAATTGATTAAATTGTGTCGAAATTTAGCAATTTTTTTACAAAAACGTCTCTAGCGCTAAAAAAAAATATGTATATAACATTATGCATATTCAATTGTTTTTGACATTTGGATGTAAGTACCTTCTAAGTGTGATGACCCACAACCTAACCGATATCTCAAAATCTAAAAAAAATACACGTCATTATATGCAATTACATGTAAAATTTTAGTAATTTTCCATGAGATTTTTTATAAATGCAGCTATAAATCAACGAATAATATACCTGGAGCCAAAACAATCCTCCATTACATTCTTAGTATTATGAAAACCATACGTGGAAAATTTCATAGGCATATCATGATTAGATTTTGAGTTATAACAAGAGTCGTTTGCATTTTTGATGAAAAATAAGTTCTTCAGAAAACACGATTAAAGTTTTCAACTTGTATTGAAATTCATAGCTGCTGCTGAAATTTAAATCGTTCTAATTTCATTTCTAATAATCGTATCGAAAAAATAAAAGCACATTTAGAAGCATAAATTTACAATCTTTAAAAAACATAAATAAAAACAATTCAGAATTTTCGTCAAAATCGATGTTTTAAACGTAGTTGGATACCTTGAAACACATTAGACAGTATGAAACAGAAGTGACATAAAACTTCGAGATTCTTCGGAAACTGTATAAGAAAATTGACTACAGATAAGGACATCGAGACTACAGATAAGACTTTTAAACAATGCTTACTGATATCTAAGTTACAAAATGATATGAAATAGTTTAACTTTCAGAATTGCTAACCGTTACGCACAAGTATAATTTTACAGTTAGCTTTACAGACTTTTGAAATTAATTCGTTTAAGTATCTCAGAAAAGTTTTACAAAATGTCACAAAACTATTTGTTTGTCAACATCCACAGCTATGTAATACATATCTAATGTCTGCAATACATATTATGTAATGAAGACCTCCGAAAGTAACTCGTTTCAGTATCTCACAAAAGTATTACATAAAACTGAAAATTTTTCTGTTTCTGTTAAAACAAATAAGTATCTTTTTTTTAATTTTACATAATTCTAAAGGGACTGTTTTATAATTTTCATTGTTTCTAAATTGATTATTATTTTATTCTTTAAGCAAATTGCTCAACTCTCACAAAATTGCTCAAAAATATCCTTTTTCTTGCGAACAATAATGCACAAGTATCATGAAAGGAATATACAAACCTTATAGAACTCTGGAAGAAACCCTTTTAACTATCTCACAAAATTATTACATAAAACTAAAGAAAAACTTTCCTTCCACTCTGACAAAAAATCGTAATTTTCCGAACTTTTTATAAGACTTAAAAGACTGAATTAAAATATCACTGAGCCTAAATTGAATGCTGTGCCTAATATATATATATATATATACACGAGTATCATAATACACAAGTATCAGAAGAAGGATATTCATACTTTATAGACCTTTGAAATACTATAGACCTTCGAATACCGTAGACCTTTGAAAACATCTCACAAAAGTAATACACAATACCGAAAAACTTCCTGTTTGTTTTGAAACAATTATGTATCCATATTTTTAATTATACTTTAACACTCAAGAGACTGATTGAAAATTTACTGTATTCCTAAATTTGTTATTTTTATGTTTTTTATACAAATTACCCAATTCTTAGACAAGTGCTTACAATAATACTTTTTCTATTATATCATAATGCATAAGTATCTGAAGAAGGATATTCATACTTTAAAAAGCTCTGTAAATAACTCACTTAACATGTCACAAAAGTATTACTTAATACCGAAAAACTTCCTGTTTGTTTTGAAACATATTAGTATCTATATTTTTTAATTATATTTTAATACGCAAGAGACTGAATATTTACTGTATACCTAAATTTGCTATTTTTAGGTTTTCTGTACAAATTACCCAACTCTTACACAATTGCTTACAAAAATACTTTTTCTTTCATACCATAATGCACAAGTATCAGAAGAAGGATATTAATACTTTATTGACCTTTGAAATACTATAGACCTTTGAAAACAACTCTCTTAACATCTCACAAAAGTATTACACAATACCAAAAAAAATCCTGTTTGTTTTGAAACAAATTATTATCTATATTTTTAAATTATATTTTAATGCTCAACAGACTGATTGAAAATTTACTTTATTCCTAAATTTATTATTTGTATTTTTTATACAAATTACCCAACTCCTACACAATTGCTTACAATAATACTTTTTCTTTCATACCATAATGCACAAGCATCAGAAGAAGGATATTCATACTTTAAAGAGCTCTGTAAATAACTCATTTAACATCTCACAAAAATTTACATAATACTGAAAACACTTCCTGTTCGTTTTAAAACAAATCATTATCTTTTCTATTTCAAATGTTACATAATGCTAAGAGACCAATATTAAATGTTCAATGTCCTAAATTGATTATTTTCAGATTTTTACTCAAATTAACCAACTCTCACATAATCACTAAAATAAATAATTTATCTTACAAACTATAACCCACATAAATAATAATAAGGAAATATAAAATTTTCAGACCTCTGAAAATCCTTCATTTAATATCTCCCAAAAGTATTACATAATACTGAAAATCTTCATGTTCGTTTTGAAACTCATTTGAATCGATTTTTTTCAGTTTTATATAATATTCTCAAGAGACTGATTTAAAATTTGCAGTTCTACTAAATTAATTATTTTTATGTTTTTACACTAATTATCTAATTCTCAAATATTGCTCAAAATGTTTTATTCGCAAACCATAACGGATAATTATTAAACTTTACAGATCTCAGAAAGTAACTAATTTAACATCTCATAAAAGTATTACACAATACTGAAAAAACTTCCAGTTCGTTCTGAAACAAATCAATACCTATTTTTATATAATTATACATAATTCCCAAGAGACTAATTTAAAATTTTCACTATTCGTAAATTCATTATTTTTTACGGTTTATACCCAACTCTTATGAAATTGCCCTGAATAAAACCATTATTCTAGTAAAATCGACTTTCGTATGGCTCGTGTTAACTAGGCAATTGACAAACACAGTATAATCTAACTGGCGTAAATTAGGGTCACCTTCCTTCACGATGCAAGCTTCGAAAAGTTAGCACACTGTTTCCAATCATCTCACAGTGACTGTATGCGATCTATAAAAACCCCCTCATCGATACGAGAGCTAAAGAAGCGTTAAGCCTAAGCCTAAGCCAGCGGTGCGCATCAACACACTTCATTAACGACTTCTCCAATTATCGACGTCATAAAGGCGGTATTTTTAGAAAGAGTAATGTTGTTTTATTTGAGTTATAGGCAAAAAAAAAAGTTGTTTTGGGAGCAGGAGAGAGGGAAAAAATTATATATTTTGTAGAGTAAACGGATAGAACACGTCATTTAACGCAATAATTTTCTCATAACTTTCAGGTGCGCACATTGAAAATAATCATCTCATCAAAGGAGGGGAAAACAGGCATTTTGTAAGTATAATGACGTGGATTTCGTAATTATTTTCTTGAATATAGAATACAGCCGAAAACTTACATATTCCTTATTTTTACGACGAATTTTTGTTTTCCAAAGGCAAACCGCAAATACTTATATAAATACAGAGGTGAATTTGTTTGAAATTCAACAGAAATGCTTTTCTAAATAAACAGTATAAAACATTCAAATTTTATGTTGAATGTAACAATTAAATAATTTTTTATCAGTATTTTATGCCAAAATGTGACGGTAAAAATGAAAATTTTCCTGTTGACGTCTTACTCAACAACGATTGGATAAACGTACAAACATGAGGAAAACATGAATAATTTTAGATAAAACAAATACTTGAATGCGTGATATCTGTATTATAAAATGTTGTCAAAATGCACTTTTCATCTCTCTCTTAAAGACTCGCACACACTATCTATTTATCTACACACACACACACACACATATATATATATATATATCTGTGTGTTTTTAATATATATATATATATATATATATATATATATATATATATATCTGTGTGTGTGTTTGTTTGTTTAATGCTATGAACGTAGACTATATAATTAACTAGATTTATTTGGTTTAAAATTAGTCAAATTAGCGTTAAACGGTAATTTACTATTAGAAAATTCCCTAGTTCTTAACGAAAATGCCAACAGATGGCGTTACGCTGTCTACCATGTCGGGTTAAGAGCAACTTTCAGGCGACTAGCGTAGGATAGAATACCAATAAAAAGTACATGTAGAAAGAGCGCGAGGATGTGAGTCACCCATCACAAGACTATGATATCACCAGATCACCGGATTTTGCGCGCTATCGGATAACGCTACGCAATTGAAAAAGGCAGATTTGGGATTATATTCGAAGAGGCAGGTCGCACTTCGCGGGGCTGAGAATGAGGAAAATGGCGATTTGGCTGGGTTGATTAGGTATTTAAATAATGTTAATAAAGAAATCCTTAAATGTTATTTAAATAGTCTTCCTTTACCACAGGCCATTGTTTAACGATTGCCATTAAGTTTTAATTAGTAGATAAAAGGTTACACGGTGTAAGTACCTTGTCATATATATATATATATATATATATATATATGTGTGTGTGGGGGGGGTGTTTACAGACACCACCCGACTTCCGAACATTTATATTACGAACAGACAGGGTCGCAATTCAAATTTTGCTCGGAACTCTCGGTTTGCCATTCGTAGTTCATATTTTGCGATTGTTGATATTGCATGGCGAGAAGTTAGTGAGGTCATTATGAGTGGAACACGGAGGGCTGTATGCTTAGAGCTTGTTAAAGACTTCGCAGGTGAACAGGAAGGAAATCATCACCAGCCTCGTTGATGTAAGTCAAAAGGTACATCTTGGCTCGAGGTAGCGTTGTGGTATGTCATCGGTTTACAGTTTTGAGTGTGCGCGGATCGAATCTCGACAAGCTCCATTATATACCTCCTTGTCTAGGCCGGATATTTGAACGTTAAATCTGTAGACTAGGAAGTTCCTCTATGAGGTCAAAGAGGGTGGGAAATGGTACGATCCCCCCAGATGCCGCCCTCAGGGTGATCGGTCAAAATTGAGGTGGCACTGGGCAAAGTGGAACTCTAACCCTTGTAGTGCCTTTATAAAATCTCAGCTGCAACCTTGAGCCCACTATGATATATGGTCCCGGTCTGAAAATATTCCGGCCAGTGAGCATTTGATACAACAAAAACAACAACAACAGCTACATCTTGACTTACAAGAAAAGGACTTTGAAGAGCATCCTGTTTGAGTTTCATTCTGAGGAGTTTGCAAATGAAGATTTAATGCAGCTGGAAGAAATGCAAAAAACTGATGAATACGAAGAAGAAGAAGAACCTGCTTCTTTAAAGAAGTTTAAAACGAAATTGCTGGCGAAATTGCTGGCTTGAAACGAAATTGCTGAGGTTTCCTCTTGTAGTGAAAGCTCTCAGTTTTATTAGAGTCATCATCCGAATGTTAAGAGGTTTTCAAAAATGACAACAACCATCAACGGTGGTATCTAGTGTTATCGTCTCATATACGATAAAAAGAAAAGAAAATCAGTGAAAACTTTATATAAATTCTTTAAACCAGTGCCTTCAACCTCAAGAGCCTTTCCTCCCCCATTGACTGATTCTTCCTCAGAATCAGCAGAAAGTGTTCCCGAAAAAAACCCTTCTCAAAGAAAACACTGACGTTGATGACCTGGTACCCTTGTTAATTCATACCACCTCCTCTCCTCTGACCCATCGTTTCAAGCCTTCACTTTCAAAGGTAAGAACAACTGTACAGTACGTGTTTTATACGTATTATCATCATAATCTTTTCAGGTTTTTCTCATCATTCGTATTAGTACTGTAACCTGTAAAATACAATTATGTCCAGTGCATTATGCTTTAGGCTGAAAAATCGTAAAGCATTTTATTGTCTTTGCAGTGTATCATATTTAAGTGCGGGTGAAGAGTGCGGGTAGTTTTAAAATTACTCTACGAAACTCTATTGCAGTCTTGAGAAAACCATCATTCGTCTTCTTGACAGCTGCTGGGATTGTAGTGGCCGAGGAATCACTACTTTGCTGAAAAACAAATCCTTTATTCAATTAACTTAGGAACCACTGTCCACATTTCAGTATCTTAAACATGGCGAATCGCCACCCCGTTTCACGGAGCCGATGAACTCTCGGCCGCTTCATCTAATCGAGTATCCCCTTCTGTGTTCTGTTTTTCTCGCGTGTTGCAATTACGTGGGCGAAGCATCTTGTGATCTTCGTGAATCAGACCCGCGTGATTTCGAACATTCTATATGTCGTCATTTCCTGTGCCTTTTGCATCCAAGGACTCTCTTAAGCCGAGAGATAGACAGAGTACCGCCATCTATTGCCTCTTTTAATCCCCATCTGGCTAATTCTCCATCTGTCAATTATTTAAATGCAGTCTAGAGCTTAATTTTAACCCGCCAAGTCTGACATATCTATCTATCTTTCTATCTCTCTCTCTCTCTCTCTCTCTCTCTCTCTCTCTCTCTATATATATATATATATATATATATATATATATATATATATATATATATATATATATATATATATATATATATGTGTGTGTGTGTGTGTGTGTGTGTGTGTGTGTGTGTGTGTGTGTGTGTGTGTGTGTGTGTGTGTATGTATATGTGTGTGTGTGTGTATAGCAAAGGGATACACAAATATGAGAAATCAATATATTATAAGCATGGACACATTGCATGGACACATTGCATGGCACACATTGCATGGGCAATGTGTCCAGAGACCTGTATCTAAGTTCATTATTTAAGTACAAAAAATTATTTAGGAAGTCTAAGGTATCAAAAAATTAGAGCCATTGACATATTTCAAAGAAATACACACACACGCACATACACACGCACAGACAGACACACACACACACACACACACACACACACGCACACACACACGCACACACACACGCACACACACACACACACACACACACACACACACACACACACACACACACATATATATATATATATATATATATATATATATATATATATATATACAGTGGAATCTCGATCGATCGTTCCCCGAAAGATCGTTTTCCCGTATGTATCGTTTATTTCACCCAGTCCCGAATAAATTCCATAGAAAACAAGCAAAAACAGACCGCATGGATCGTTCCTCGATCCATCGTTTCCCACATTATTCGTTCAGAATACCGCAGCTTTATATTAATTTATCGGATCGATCGTTTTTTCATAACTGAACCTGAAATATAGATGTCTGGTTTTAGCTAGAATGACGCTCAAATTAAACAATGACCAGAACATTTGAGACGCACGTTCTCGTATATTTCTTCTCTCCCGTTTAGCCTGGTTTCGCGTTATCGAGCCAGTTCCATTATTTGTTAGTTGTTGGTGTTAATTAATTCTTTAGCCCCTGAAGTATCCTATTTTTGGCAACTCAATTCATATTTTCAGACTATTCAACAGTTCTGTTCTTATCAGCAATGACACACAGTCAGCCGACCTGAGCGGTTCCTGTTGTCCTCTGGCTTTTCTGTGGGCCTTGGGATGGAGGTGCCGTGGTGTTTGTTCTAGGGTGGGATTAGTTTCTGATTGCTGTAGTCTACACTGTCCGATGATGGTTTCACCCGGAAAGCAGAACTCCCTGGTGGTCTTATGTCGGACCCCATCCAGTGCAATGGAATCGTTCTAGTTACAAATGATTCATGGTTGCAACTTCTTTATACTCTCACACAATAACAGATACCGAAAATAATTTAATTTGCAACACAGAAAAATATTGTTTCCTTGTGGAGAGAAAACCGTCAAAAAACAAACGACGATTTAAGACTTTTATTTGAATCAAAACTCCTTGTTATCTACGTGTATTTCTTTTTTTTTATTATTATTATCTTGGATTTAAGTACAACTTTGTAATTTTATCATCATTTACACTACAGGTATGTATGCATTTATGTATGTGAGTAAATAAATTTTAGGGATATCAAAATTTAAGGTATGATACTTTTTTGTTTCTACCCGCGTATATCCTGTTCCCGCATCTATCGTTTAGTACAGTCAGGGCCTTCGAAAACGATAGATC
The DNA here is from genome assembly GCA_907164885.2 of Dolomedes plantarius. NCBI lineage: Eukaryota > Metazoa > Arthropoda > Arachnida > Araneae > Dolomedidae > Dolomedes > Dolomedes plantarius. The sequence goes on along the minus strand of OU015490.1, from coordinate 182,211,099 downwards.
GAGATTCCACTGTATATATATATATATATATATATATATATATATATATATATATATATATATATATATATATATATATATATACATATATATATATACATATATATATATATATATATATATATATATATATATATATATATATATATATATATATATATATATATATATATATATATATATATATATATATATATATATATATATACAGTGGTACCTCGACTTACGAGTTTAGAGTTTAATTCGTTCCATGACGGAGGTCGTAACTCGAAATACTCTTATCTCTAATAAATTTTCCCCATTGAAATGAATGGAAATGCAATTAATTCGTTCCGTGCTCCCCCAAAGCACCGCAATTTTTTGTTACATGTTTTTAACCCATTAACGCCCGAATTATTTCTGCTCGAAATATTTTCATCATTTTCTCAAATCTATGTATTTAAGACCCCCTGAGTACAAAAAATCTAAAATTCAATCAATTTGTGATTTAGATTTAAAATTATAGCCCGTCCTCATTTGAGGACGCTGGGCGTTGTGGTGATAAAAAATCATGAAATTCAGTGAAGTGAGCAAATTCGAAAACTACAAGTAATAGTATGTAAAAATGGACTAGTTACAGTATTTTATTAAATTTTAAGATAAAATTAATTTTAAACTGTTATTTACTTAACATTTATTTATCATTTAATGACAGTTTGTCTCAAACATAGTAATGTTTAACGCTACAATTTTTAGTTTTGAGCGTAGTATAACAGTTGATAAAAAGGACAATTTTTATTCAGAATGACGGAAAACAAGATGCACATATAATATATATAAACAAAACGCATACATAAGGTACATAAACAAAACGCAAACATAAGATACATAGACAAAATACGTACAAATGTACATAAAATATGAACTTATTCTAGAACTTGGTATGATATTTGGGAAAACAAGGAATGCACAATGTTACATTACAGTTTTCACAGAATGTACGAGGTTTTGATGCACAATTTTTCAGCTGACAACGTCTTTGTTTGTCTCGTTTCAAAATAGTATGTCCTATAGGATCATAGCGAACACTGTCAACATTTACAGCCGAAGACGATGGTGATGAATAGGACGACCTCTCGGTGAACGGTTTGTAACTCCTTTTTTGAAGTAAGTTACTGCTATTATTCGGCGAAAATCTTTTATCGAGAAATGCTTGTTTTTCACATCTTTATGGACAGATTTATACAATATATAGGCATTTACAACAGCAATGTCGACCATTCTTGTAAATAAACACCAATACCATTTTTCCCTCTAATGGATATTGAATGTCTTTCTAAATACCAATCATGTTGGTCAACACCACCCATAAATGTGTTGTATGAATGGATTATGTTTGTGGAACAGAAAGTCGGTCTTTCTCCCCTTTACACCAACGCAGTGTTTATCTCAGAGGATAAATCTGCTCATAATTTGTTGCCAAAGTAACAGACTTTTGTCGTTCCATTTGACTATTAAAATTTCATTTTCCATATCAAATTTATGCACGTAAAACCCTTGGTTCTTTTTCTATTTCTTTCCGAGATTTCAGAGGACATCCTGCCATTCTGTTGTCTCTTATAGTGCCACAAGCACGAAATCCAGATTCTTTCAACATCACCAACAACTGGTAACTGTTGAAAAAGTTATAAAAAATACTACATGCTTTAATGGATTCTGAACAATAGACAGCATATCTAATTCAACTTGACTTCCCAAAGGGAGAATTTCCTTAGTCTTTGAAGTAGTTTTGCCTCCATATAGAGAAAAATTATAACAATATCCATTTTTCCCCACATAGCCCACAGTTTGTATCCAAATCTTATAGGCTTACATTTCTTAAACTGTTTCAAAGAGTGGTGACCGTAATAACGTACAATCATTTCATCATTTGATATATATGCATCAAAAATACCGTATTTTTGAAAGTTTTTAATTACACTGCTGGCCACTGTAAATGCAACACCCTGAAGGAAACATGCAAATAACATGAAATTTACAACATGCATTAGCGGAGATGAGATATGCAAATGATTAGAATTTCAGCGCAGGCGCACATCACGCGCGCCTGTGGCGCCACTTCAAAGCGCTATTTAAGGCTTGCAGATTTCGACGATTTCAAGTTCGGCAATTGTGTTTTTCTTGTGGTTTTTTCAAAAAAAACGATCAATTATGCCTCGTCGAAAACAGCGATCATCTTTTGATCAAGTATCCGAGTTCGACAGAGGATGGATAATGACCTACCGAGATTGTGGATTATCTTTCAGGGAAATCGGTAGTCGTGTTGGACGAAATCAAACAACTGTAATGCGGATATGTGATCTTTGGATGCAGGAGTGTACGACGGACCGGCGTGTTCAATCGCATCCACCTCAGCGCACCACTTCACGTGATGACAGGCAAATTGTGCTCATGGCAGTGACGGATCGCTCAGTCACATCACGAACCATAGCACAGCACATGCAGTCTGTAACGCATCATCCAGTGTCTGCGCGTACCATTCGACGCCGTTTACAGCAGAGTGGTCTGTCCGCAAGACGTCCATTGCTTTCTCTATCCTTGACGCAGAACCGCAGACGTCTCCGCCGCCAATGGTGCGATGACAGAAGGATGTGGACGGCAGAATGGAATGAAATTGTCTTTACTGATGAGTCACGCTTCTGTCTGCAACACCACGATGGTCGCATTCGAGTCTGGAGACACCGTGAAGAGAGGATGCTGAACAGCTGCGTTATGCACCGCCACACTGGTCCTGAACCGGGTATTATGGTATGGGGCGGTATTGGATATCACTCTCGCACACCTCTAGTAAGCATTGCCGGTACTTTAAACAGCCAGCGCTACATCTGCCAGGTGTTGGAGCCAGTTGTCCTTCCTTACCTTCAGGGCTTGCCCACAGCCATATTTCAACAGGATAATGCGCGACCACACGTGGCGCACTTTGTCCAACGGTTCTTCGTCAATCGCCAGATTGAATTGCATCCCTGGCCGCCTCGCTCTCTGGATCTTTCGCCGATAGAAAACATGTGTTCCATGGTCTCTCTACGACTGACCCAGATTCCATCCCCAGCTGCCACAGCAGATCAACTTTGGCAACGTGCGGAAGCTGCTTGGTCTGCTGTACCCCAAGAACTCATCTAAAGTCTCTTTGAATCAATGCCGAGGCGTGTGGCAGCGGTGATCTCCAACAATAGCGGCTACTCTGGCTACTGATTTTGGCAGGAACCACACTTCACAGAAGTCTATAAATTTAATCATTTGATACTTGGTCAACATATTATCTACAAAATAAATTTTGTTGTGATATCTCAAGACTTTCTTGGTGTTGCAATTTGGGTGGCCAGCAGTGTAGTATATCTAATAGTGGTCTAATTTTAAAAGCTTGGTCTGATTTATTATCCTTGGCTTTACTGTTATTGGCTTACTGCTATCCTTGGCTTTACTGTTTACTGGAGGCGGAATAGAATAACTTTCATCAAAATCACTGTTATCATCTGAATTTGGATCTTCAGAAATTTCGATTTCAGCTGTTCCTGCAATATCACGTACTTCAGCTAAAGCTGTACTTTCATCTTCAAAATACTCTTCATCAGTTAGCTCATCTACGTCAGGTATAATTGCGATGATGTCAGCTTCAATTTGTTCGGAAAATAAATATTCATGAGTTTCTGCAATCGTTAAGAACCTACGAGCCACTATAATTACTTATTACCCTCCTAAAACAAACAAAGTATGACTAATTACCATATAAAAGTTGAACGAATTTTTAATACAATTATTACACGAAAAAATTCCAAAATTGTAATGACTGTTGAAATTTGTACAAAAGTTGGCTGTAACGCCCAGCGTCCTCAATTGAGGAAGGCAAAATTGGACGCCATTTTTGGAAACGAAATTTTTTTTCGAAATAAATTTATTTTCTATTATACGTTTACATAGTACTATAATTTGATATACTAGTAAAAATAAAATGTCTTACCTTGACTTTAGCCAATGTAGCTAGACAGAAAGCAAATGCAAGCGGGACACACGAAAAAACATGAAATGACGATCGATATCATGCAGCTCTAAACAATCCCAGATATAAGGTCTTTTGTGGGATGTTTTTGTGGTAGTGCCACCTACCGTCATGCAAAATAAACAATTATTTCCGAAAAATATAAAGATTCTACACACTCTTTTATACACTGTCCTCAAATGAGGACGCTGGGCGTTAATGGGAATAAGAAAAATGTGCTTATAAACGATGAACATTGTATAAAAAAGCAATACAGTAGAATGAACTTGACTTGAAGATGCTGATGGAAGAAGAGGAGAAAGGCTGAACTGAAAAATTTAATATTATTCGTTGATTTTTGACCTTTTCGCCCCGCATTCCTCACTTTCGCTTTAATTTCAAGCTATCCTTTTAAAGTGAACGAGTGAGACATGGAAGCTGGGTGATTGTTGCATCGTGCACTGTGGCTGTAATGCCCAGATACTTCTTTCGGAGAATCTGAAGAACGTTTTCTCAGAATCTGTAGAAGGGGAGAGCTTTGGATCCTAGGACCAAGGTCATCCCATCCCTTAGACCCCATGGGGTGTTCCAGTGTGGGGGAGGTAATTGAAGCTATCTCTCTGTGATAGAGGTTGGGCGCTGTTCGGTTTCACAGGGCGACTCAAGTTTGGATAGAGCAAGCTGCTCCTGGTGGTAATTATTCAGTGTTAATCTCTCGGTTTAAGACTGGATAGTAGTCTGAGAATTATATGTATGCAATTGTATAATAATTGCACCTAAAGGTTGTAAATATTATATGCTTTTTGTGGTCGCATTTGATAAGCATATAACATGCCATTCGCTGCTCAAACTAGAGGTGGGATATCTGAAGCTTGCTCGTAACCTGAATTATAGCTCGTAACTCGAAGCAAAAAATCTACCGTGAGAATGCTTGCATCTCGAAAATCTCGTAAGTCGAGGTACCACTGTATATATATATATATATCGGATATATATATATATATATATATATATATATATATATATATATATATATATATATATATATATATATATATATATATATATACAGTGGTACCTCGACTTACGAGATTTTCGAGGTACGAGCATTCTCTCGGTAGATTTTTTTGCTTCGAGCACAGTGGACGATGCAACAATCGCCCAGCTTCCGTGTCTCACTCGTTCACTTTAAGAGAGTAGCTGGTAATAAAAGCGAAAGTGAGGAAACTGGGAGAAAAGGTCAAATATTAACGAATAAGATATAATTTTTCCGTTCAGCCTTTCTCCTCCTCTTCCATCAGCATCTTCAAGTCTGATCTCCAAGGTAAATGTTGTACATTACACTTAAAAAAACAAATTTATTGCAGTACATTCTATTGTATTGCGTTTTTATACAATGTTCGTCCATTATAAACACATTTTTTCTTATTTAAAACATGTAACAAAATATTGTGATGTTTGGGGGGAGCCCTGAACGAATTAATGGCATTTCCATTCATTTCAATGGGGAAAATTGATTCGAGATACGAGTATTTCGAGTTTCGAGCTCCGTGATGGAACGAATTAAACTCGTAAGTCGAGGTACCACTGTATATATATATATATATATATATATATATATATATATATATATCCAAACTATAGCCCAGTTCTGTACCTCTGGAACGCTTCGGAAGCGACCGCTTCGTAAATGTATCATCCTATGGCATCTATTTTGTTTTATGAGCTAGGCTTAACAAGTTAAAAGTAAAGTTTAAAAAGATTATTTGCTATCTAAACCCAAATAATTTATTAGAAACAAAGTAATATAGACAGAAACCAACTTTATTTCTATTTTTAGACGGCTGTAATAAAAGGTTATGACAGTTTCAAAACAGCTCGCAACCGTTTAAAATTGTTCTCAGCATAAAATATCCTTTCATTGTAATGCATTTTTGTTGTGATATTTATGTTCATTAGAAAATTATCCCTTTTCCACCACCTTTCGATTTATCATAGTGTTTCATTTAAATTAATAAGAAGTATTCATTTTATAAACTCATAATTTAAAATGTAAACACGAGAGAGTCATTTATTCACAGTGATCCATTCATCCTTGTTAATTTAAGAAAAATTGAATCATATAATCTTTTTCACAGTAAAACAGTTTTTCCTTATATTATATTTTTAATATCTTTATTTATATTTTAACCATATAATATATATATTTTAACCAGATATTACAAAAATGTCAAATTTAGTATTTTCGGAAAGTTGCAAACTCGACGCATGCGTAGTGATATGTTGAAAACCGTCTGCTTTCAAAGCGTGCTTTTCACAGCAAATACCTAACACCGCAACATTTGACCGATAGTCCTGATAGTGGCAACAAATTCATGGGCCGGTTTGAGGGTTAAAATGAATGTTGACGAAAGTCCCATTGCTAAAAAGCGTCATAAGGCCAATGAACGGAAATGTAGATGGCTTTAAAGACAAAGTCAGGAACCGCTAAATCGAATACGTAATCAGATTGTTAACAAATAGATTTTAATATTTCATAATTTATACATGTAATAGAATTAAGTAAAGTGATGCTATTATGTGGAGTTGCATCAAAATGGATCCATTTAGATGCAAAAGATTGCATCTAAATGGATCATAATAGTGCTGATATTGCATAATTTTAAATAATTAAAAATTTGTATACTTTAAATAAAAGAAAGTAGAGAAGCTATTAAGTATACAAATAATATTGACTTTGCAGATATAAATTGATAAAAATTAAAATCAACACGTCATTTTTGACGGGCTAACCACTAGTATATATATATATATATATATATATATATATATATATATATATATATATATATATATATATATATATATATATATATATATATATATATATAAATAAGAATAAGATGAAAGAGAAAACCAGTAATAGCTCTAAAGCTACTTGCAGCCAGGAACAACCAACATGTAAAGAAAAGTATGAATAAGGTTTTTGACAGCATTTCTTCATCAGCGGTGTCAATACTGTCTAAAAACCAATGGATTGTTTCTGATGAGTATGATCTATTAAATAAACACACTCAGACACCGTACAATCCATTATTAACAGAAGAATTGAATAATTAATGAATCAAGTTTGAATAAAGTACTTAACCAAAGAACACCAAGCCTGGCGCTAGTCAGAGTGGAAGTTAAGAACTTGTAACCGCAAGATGACTGACGTCATAAAACTTTTAACCATTGAGGAAGTGGATACTCAGTTACAGACTTACTTAGGTTACCATATTTTAAGACTATTATTACTTTATTTATTTAGTTTTTATTTTTGTTACTACTATGAGTTAATTTTATTTTTATTTTATTTTACTTATGATTTTTATTTTTATTTTTAGTAGTTATTATTTTTATTTTAACCTATTGTTATGTTTAACATATTAATGCAACAGAACAAACTATTCATTAAAACAAAAACAACCAATTATGTTTTTGGATAGACTTACTGGGTAATTATTACGGGTTAGCACAGGTTTCAAGTCTATAATATGCTTATATATATTTATATGCTTATATATATTTATATATATATATATATATATATATATATATAATTAGCTAAGATTTCTCCTAAAGGATTGACGGAAATTCGAAGAAATAAGGGAAAAAGCAAAACATTTCATATTTATTCAATATATATTCCTCACTTGTACACAATTTCATATATATAAGAAATAATTCATATAACAGTTTTACCCATTCACGCCACTGCATAAGAAATTTACGAAGTTACGGTTTAGGAATTGATATGGTTATCATTCCTCGATAGCGTTTTCTAATAAAGGCAAAGTAAGGAATCCAATTTGCGACTGGAATCTGTCTACCCAGCTAAGAGACATATATACTGATTTTTATCAGAACATATTTCGAGCATAGTTTTCTCTGGGGATACGTAATACCATATTAGTGTATTTGATCAAGGGCATATGACTTCTTTTTCTTGTACATCTCTTCAGGGCATCCAACATTTACAAACAATGAGGGATTTTCGATATCTGGTTTCATTTACTTTGATTATTAAACCGTAAAATTGCGTTAGTGAAAGGTATTAATAAGGAAATATAAAATTAAATGAACAGTTGATGAAAAGTCGTCTTTTTTTATCTTATCTTTTAATTTTTTATCATCTTTAATGTAATGATACTAGGGATTACAGAATCGGACTGAACAATCAGAACTGAATTTCCGTTCTCAAATTTTTCCCAGAATCGTGTTATTGCCCGGGTTTGTATAAAACATGAACCACAAAACATTTGCCCTAAATATTAATGAAAAAGCTATATTTATTTTTCATGCAAAGAATTTTAGGTGACGTTGTTGTTTCTAATGCCCCCTGGCGGGAAACATTTTGAACCAGGCCCATATAGGCTAGTGAGCTGAAGGAAACGTTCCGGTTTATAATGACAACAGAATAGTCGGAGTCTGATTTAGCCAAGTGCCATCTGTAGGGTTCGCGTGTTGCTCAGATGCAAATTTCTGGAAGCAGCGCTGTACATGCCAGCCAAAGTGAGTTCGGCGCAGGTGTTTGATCTATTTAAAGGGCACACGCTGAGTTGGCAAGAGCCCAAGACTTTAGTAGCGATACGGGAGAGAGCGAGGCAAGCTTGATGGAAGGTGATAGCGGTGTTTAACTGATAGAGCGTGTATTGGTATTTAGCCGAGGTGGCTGCACGACTTCGAGAATTAGCTCAGAGCCGAGGTGTACGTGTATTGTTAGTAAATGCCTACTCTGCCTGAGGGATTCATTGCGACCTTTAGTTTCTTAGTACCACGGGTTGCGGTACTGTTGTGTATTATTTTGGAAGCCCCAAGTCTGTATATGTTAGTCTGCCTCTACGTAGAGAATAAAGAAGTTATTCAGAAGTAGCCCTCGTACTTTATAATGTGCCTGGACCGTTAGAGATATAAAAAAAAGAAAGGAAGAACCACATACATCTTAATTTTGACAGAGCACCCCAATGGTAACATCTTGGGGGACTGAGCCCTCTCACCCTCTCTGAACTCATAGAGAGATTTTTTTGGTTTATGGATTTAACGTGCCCATATCAGGCCTACACACGCATATATTTTATAGTGCTTTTAGGAATTCGATCAGAGCACCCTCAGAATTGAAATTCGACGCGCTTTAACTAGGCTAGAACAGTCTAGATTTTAATTTATAGAGCAAATAAAAAATATACAGTGGAATCTTGATCGACCGTTCCCCGAATTATCGTTTTCCCGTATGTGTCGTTTATTTCACTCAGTCCCGACGATCATATTTCTTTGTTATGCACCCGCATGTTTCGTTTTTCCGAATTTATCATTTAGTCCTGTCGGTCCCGTCAAAACAATAGATCGAGGTTTTTATGTAGTTCTTTTAAATATATATTAATTTAAGTTAATTTATGAAAATGGGTTCTAAAACCCGAAATTTCATAATTCTCCGTGAAGAATTAAGCTTTTATTTAAATTTGCCACTAGATTAGATACTAGATTTGTCACTAGATTCTTCGTGGACTAAATTGCATAATTTTAGATAATACAAATTGCAATCAAATTTTTCTTTACATAACATTTCTATTATCATAACGATCATAACGATCGTTACATTCTACTATCATAACATATTCTACGATCATAACATTTATAACAACAATAAAAAAATCACTTTTGAAAATATTAAACGAAAAAAAAATATTATATGAAATCAATGACAGGAAATGACACTGGATGGCATGTCTATCAACAGCAGGAGAGGATTGAATTCTGAGCTGGTGGGGAGGATCTAGCAGTTAATACTGTGAATATGCTTAATTCAAAGGGCTCCTTAGATCTAGATAGTGATAAATTATGAAGCACGGTAAAACTGTTTATCGGCATTAAAATGCTATTTTTTAAATCTAACATTTGCTACTTTTAAATTCCGGTTCTACAACCATCGGAACTGGGTTTTCCGATCCAATAATTTCCCCCGGGTACTCATATACATGGTTCTTCAATCCCTAAATGATACATAACGGGTTAGATAAAGGCTGTTATTTCCTTGCCGGATCATAACTCAAATGTATTCCGGAAAGAACAATGTATTGTAAGTGCATGCATAAATCTTCGAACAGACATTCTGTTTCTGATAACGCCCTAACATTCATATTATTTTACATAACTCCTAATAAATGACCTATATCAGATAAATCCATCGGCTTCATATTTCTTGTAAATTTCCAGCCAATATATGTAGTAAAAATGTAAATTTCTATAGAACATAACCACCCATCTTCTATCTATATGGAAGTTTATCTCTCTCTCTCTCTCTCTCTGTATATATATATATATATATATATATATATATATATATATATATATATATATATATATATATATATATATATATATATATATATATATATATATATATATACATACATACACTCTGTCAAAAAAAATATATGCACCCAGAAGGAAACGAGCTACTATCACGAAAGTTAACATGTATGTAGCGTATGAGGAGATAACCAAATGATTACAAATTCAGAAGAACAGACCATTATATTAAGAAGATATGGCATGAAAAATGTTACAAATCAGTAAGTAGTAAATCCACCTCTGGAAGCTATACAAGCCGAAGCACGACGTGGCATCGTATCAATGAGGTCACCTATAACCTCCTGCGAAAGATCGTGCCATAAACTTTACAACTGGGCAGTTAATTCACCAGTATTCAGGGACGGCTGCAGTTGCCTTCCAAGCACGTCCCAGACTTGTTCTATTGGCGAGAGTTCTGGTGACCTGGCAGGCCATGGTAGTACGTCATATCCTTGAACACATTGTTGGGAGAGTCGTGTAATATGCGGACGAGAGTTGTCTTGCTGATAAATGGCACGTGGGCGACATGATAGCATAGGCAGAACAACTGGCGTTGAAATATCGTCCACGTAACTGCGTGCCGTGAAAGTGAGTTGAAGGACGACTAGAGGTGATCGTGTGTCCCAACAAATCGCTCCCCACACTGTCACACCTGTGTAATCGGCGTATGCCTCTCGACAACAAATGCCGGGACAGACCGGTGGCGTGGCCGTCTGCACACGCGTATGCGCTGGTCATAAGCATTAAGACTAAATCGGGATTCATCAATGAAGATCACACGCCTCCAGTCGGTCACACTCCAGCTTGCCCGAGGTAGGCAAAAATCCAATAGACACGACCTGTGGTGTGGGGTCAGTCGTAGGCGTCTTAATGGACGTTGGCTCCTTATACCTGCGTTGGCCAGTCGTCTCCGAATGGTTTCCTTTGACACCACCGAATGTCTGGAAGGTGGTAAATGGTGTCGAACCGATTCTAGCGACGTTGTTGGTGCGGACGTGGCCGCTCTTGTGATTGCGCGATCCTCGCGCGCATTTGTTTTCCTGGAACGCCCTGATCTTCCGCGACTGTAGACTATCCCTTCCGTGATCCATTGTTGCCCACATCGGGCAACTACCATATCGCTCCGACTGAGGTTTCGGCCGTTACGCCTGTCCGACCAATCTGCTTCTCTGAGGCCTACTATACGCCCCCTCTCAAAGTCTGCCAATTGTTCGTATTGTCGCCGGTTAGGTCTCAGAGGCATCTCTAGTCACAATACTGTCCATCCAAGTCGACAGATTTGCTTGAATAACCCTATGGCACGAGCAATCATGCTTTTAAACTCTCCCAGCTGCGCATCTCATATGCACATAGTGCGCTTACCCTTGTCTCATTGGCGTCGAAATTTTAGTCATTTGCATATCTCTTACCAGACTACATGCCTGCCATCGGACGAAAGCATGTACGAGAAAATGGGTAATGCTAAACAGGGTCCGAAAGTGATCATCTATCACAGTTATTCTGGTTCAGTTTTGGATAGATTTGCGAGAAATGAGACTTTCGGTAAGTCAAGTTGTTCGGTAAGTCAATAAAAAAATGAAAATCCTCTAAAAATATCCTTAACTTTCGCAAGAGCACCAGCTATCATATCTCGTTGAAATTCACCTTAATCATAATCGTCTGACATGCTCGCTACTCAACCAGATATTTAAACATCCGCAATTGTCTGTCGCTCGATATAAGCTGCTTTCAAACGAAAACATGTACGAGAAAATGGGTACTGCTACAGGTTCCGAAAGTGATCATCTATCCCAGTTACTCTGGAACTTCAGTTTTGTATAAATTTGCGAGAAATGAGACTTTGATAAGTCAAAGTTGTTTTCAATTTGACTGAAAAAAAATCATGAAAAAATAAGCAAACTAAGGGTTAAAAAGGAAAATTATTTTATCCAGCTGCTGAAAACAACGAATTGTCATAGTTTCTGAAGGTATCAGGTTTAATCTTATCTGTCGTATTATTAGTGCTTTAAAATTTCTATACTGTTTATAATTTTGATATCAGTTTCTAATTAGAAAGAGTAAGTTCATATATTTCTAGAATATCGAGAATCGATAAATTCCGCTAAAAAGGAGAAATAAATTGAGAATTTCTTTATTTATCAAGCACATTAAATATGCAGCTATATAAACTATATTAGTGATCAATGCAGGAGACAATGTATTAATCAACTTTGTTCTGAATTAGGCGTTAACCAGTAGAAATTTGATATGCCCTTTATGAAGTGATATTGTTTTGAGATGATAAATTATTGTTAGATTTCTGTAATTTACGATAATGGGTAAAGAAATTCAATGGAATTATATGCTTGGTAAACAAGTAATGCTCATTGACATTTTTACTTACTTCCCTATGTAAAAAATGTTTTCTTATGTGAAACTTTATACGTTTTAAATAAGGAAACAATGGGGAAGACAATGTTTTTTCCAATGCGGCAGACACATTGTCTTTCGACATATTCGCAATGTTACCACGATATTTTGTTGTTTCTTTGTATTGGGGGTTAAATTATAGTTGAATTAAAACCATCCCCTAGTTCCACCTCAATTGCCACCATCATAAACTACATCTGGCAGGCTCTTACCCTAGTCCCACACCCAAACCCCATGGAGGGACTTTCCAGCCTACAGATTAGACATGTCCATATTCGACGTAGAGGAGACCACATTCAGTGACACTTAACAGGATTCGAACCAATTACCATCAGTACCGATTTCCGACACGCAAAACCACTAAGTTACCGTGGGCCTAGAAAGACCTTGTTCTACTAAGAGCAAATTGAAATTTGTCCATCTCTTTGTAGTTAAATCGATAGTGGCAAACAAAAATATGTAACAAAATCTCTCGGTGTGGTGAAGGAAATTCTACATTTTTCTAAACGAAATACATTTTACAACACACTTCTTGAATAAACTCAATAAATAAACTATTATATTAGACAAGAATAGCTATAAGACTGTTGTATAGAGTAATTATATTTTTGAGGAACCTATTTGGATTCTATGTTTGATCATATTGTTATTGTTGTGCTGTTGGAACCTATGCCCCCCCCTACACTCTGGCCAGACTATGTCTCGACTGCGGGCATACGAACACAGCTCCTGGTTACAATGACCCCACTTCGGTCGGAGTTCGACTTTAACCAAGTGACACCTCAATTCTGAACGAGTATCCCCAGGATCGATAAATGGGGGGCTCGTGCCTTCTCGCACCCACTGACATCATAGATGGTATTTTTGGTCTACCGTTTAAAAGTGTCCATATCTGACTTAGACATGATGGTATTTAATGGTGTTCGTCGGGATTCAAACAAAGTCCCCCCCCCTTTTTTCGAAGCCCAATGAGCTACGACTAGGTTACCTCGGGCCCAAGGTTCGATTATAAATACACATTAAATAATAGCTAAAAAAATTTAATAATGTTATAAAATATTTTTTTTTAATCTTAATATTTCATTTAGTTCGTTTTGCCGATTCTTTTGTACTTAGTTCTCCATTTCTCACGTTAACCTTAGCAATTTTAGAATCCAGAGAGGTCCAATGAAATACATCTTTTACTAGTCTTATGTTGTCCAGTATCATTTTACGATCGTTATAATCGCGTTTTTGTGAGACATACAGGAATTGGTATTTTGTTAATGGATCAAAATCGCATATTCTCTTCTTAAAAATTCCTCACTCTACGTGCATCGAAATAGAGTGAGAATAATTTTAGAGGAGTTATAAACTGATTCAATTTTTAAATCAGATTTCATGTCTTAAACTTAAGTATCTGATTCTTTTATTCTTGTACACAATTCAAAATAATCTCGCAAATACTCTCTCAGAAACAAAGCACACAAAGTTCAGACTACTGCAAGTATTCTGTCATATAAATTTGATGGTAAAATATTTTCAAGATATTATTGATTACTCCCCGAAGAGTTTCTTCATGGCAAAGATATAAACTTTAACGCACCATTTATTCTTTGCAGTGTAAATGTTTGCATTCAGCAGTGTGGCGAGCTGACCCAAATCTCACAGCAGCTTCACACATTTTCCTTTTAAAGTTCCTTCAGCTGGAAGTTATGTAAAGAATAATTTGCTTTAGTATGGTATTTTTATCGTGAGAAGCTTCGTAGCCAATTTGCATAGAAAGTGTTGTTATAAATTGTCGATAACATAGATAACACTTTTAGGTAGTATTAATTACAAACGATATGTTCCGAAACCATCACGAAAGACTTTCTCTTTTTCCGACAGCAATTATATATATATATATATATATATATATATATATAGGGTAAGCCAAAATTTCGTAAAGACTTTAAAAAATCATGAAAACGGAAGAAATCGTGACAAAGAAGCACGGTTTGCAAAAAAGGGCTCACAAGGCATTCGAATTTTTTTAGCAGCCAAAAAAACTTTAAAAAGTTTTTAAAAAGTTTTAAAAAATTTTAAAGTCTAAAATGTTTTAAAAAATCACAGGTAGATGACTCTGACATGCGCTAGATTCAGCATAATTATGCAAATCAATCTTACAAAAAAAGACCGTGATAGACGAGAATTTGCAGGATCGGCACGAAATGGAAGACCCTCGATGGCGGTGTGCCGCATTACTGCGGTGGAAACCGTTATTGATAATATGGCGGCGGCATCGTACACGGGGAGTAGCAGTGCTAGACCAGTGTCTCTACCAGTGACTTCTTATAACTTTTATCTTGCTGCTAAAAAAATTCGACTTCCTAGTTAACCCTATCTTGCAAACTGCACTTCTTTATATATATATATATATATATATATATATATATATATATATATATATATATATATATATATATATATATATATATATATATATATATATATATATATATATATATATATATATATATATATATATATACATATATATATATATATATATATATATATATATATATATATATATATATATATATATATATATATATATATATATATATATACAGATGCTGTTTGCACATTTTTAGACGATTTTGGTAGGCGATAATTAAAAATCGTTTGCTGCAAAACAAATAATTGCAATTGTACTATGTTTTTAAAAGTCAAAATTATCGTCTGCGGCTTGAAAGTTCTGTTTTTATTCAAAATGGCGTTTTTAACAAAGCAGAGATTCGAAGGCTACATTTATGCTGTTTCCGAAGAGAAATATGCATACTCCGTTATCCAAAAACGATGTGAGAGTCATGGTTTTGTGATATCTAAAGCGTCGATAGGTAATATCGTCAACAAGAAAGGAAAAAAACGTCAAATTGGAGCCTCAAGTGGGAAGAAATTCCAAGCAAGTATCCAAGGAAAAAACGGACATCTTCGACTATTGCAAAGGTACGTTGTTTAATGTTAAAAGAAAATCCTCCTAGTCAAAGGACAGGTGCAAAATCATTAAAATGCTCCGTGTCCACTGTAAACACAATGTGCATCGTCTTCTTCCAAATCATATCGCTGAACGCAGGACACGCTGCAGAATTCTATATGTGAAACACTTTCCCAAAGAAAAATGGAAAACAATTGTCACAATAGATGAATCATGGGTGTATTTAAATGATTGCAACAAAAAAATAGTCATTTATTATCATAAAAGGGGAGAAAAAAATTTAAGTACATGGTTCAAAGAATCGAAAGAAAGTTTTTCTAAGGGATTCATGACTGTTGCTGGTTTTTCGTATAATGGAAAGTTAAAAATAAAGAGAGTGGAGAAAAAATCTCAAGATTAACTCCAAATACTATCAGGAACATATTTTATCTTCAATTTTTCTGAATGAAATACCATCGCTTTACCCACAGTGCCCTCAATCTGTGAGACTCCATCAGGACAAAGCTAGCAGTCACACATGCAAATCCACTGTAAATTTCCTAAAAGAAATGGAACAAAAAACTGGTATCAAGGTCCATAACCTTCACTGATATCCCTACTAAATCTCCCGATGTATCACCTATGGAATTTTGTGCTTTCGAACTTTTAAAATCTGCATTATACAAACGTCGTCGCAAAACCCTTACAGAACTCTGGAAAGCTGTTCAGGAGGAATGGGATAGAATACCTCCTCTGACACTTCAAAAGGCATTATAATCCTAGAAATTGCGGTGTCGAAAGATAGTTCAGAATAAGGGATGTCAAATAGAACATTTAAAACACAAGAATTTTATGTAATTTAGTTATGTGAATACAATATACATAATCAAAAAAATGTGTGAACAGCCTCTGCATATACACACACACACACAAACACACACACACACACACATATATATATATATATATATATATATATATATATATATATATATATGTTAAGAATTAATTAGGAAAAGAACAATAATTAAAGAATTTATAGGGGGGCTTCAAGGTAGTTAATTTCGTGGCGTAATTCGCCACTATTTTCATATCGTATTTCGAAACTCGCGACGAATTCAGGGGAAATCTCTTTTTGAGCGAACAGAGACTCTATTAATAGTATCAAACGTGACTCCACTCCATCCTCACTTTCTGTGTAAGCGTCACGAGCATGCGCTAAGGCTTTAGACGGTTTTAAACAATAGGGTTTTAACCCAGAGTGGGATAGTATTTAAATCCGTTTGGTCATGCGTCACGAGAATCCAGATGATTTCTTGGAAAATAATTAATACATTGAATCGGGGTAGGTTAATATTCGGAAATAAACTATTAAGCGTAATTAATTTGTAGTTCTTTGCCACAGGCCTTTAATTATTACTGCTATAACATTAATAATTATTTTGGAATAGTTTAAGAAGGAGATTCGTTGGTTATAAGACAACATAATGGAGACGGATAGTAACAAGCTCCGTGTCATAAGCCGCGCAGGATTTTAGGGATCGGGCGAGGGATAAAATTAAAATTTAACCCCACAGCCTTTTAAACTTAAGTTGAAAAATTTAAATTTGTAAATTTGTCCAAGCTTCATCTCTTTCCTCGTAATGCCGTGGACCTTTGGCGAAAAATTCCGTGTTACGAGTTTCGTGTTACGATTGTTTTGTGTGCTGACCCAAGTGACGAGTGCCAACGCCAAACTTCCAGTGTGGATTACGTTAAAATCGAAGCCAGTTGCTGTCTTCAAGATTCTCCTGGAGATGACGTGATTCGTCTTTATCATCGTCGACATCGTTAAAGGAATATGTGCTGCTCATGGATGACCAGAAAAATCTTCAAAGTATTTCGGATTATGTGAAATGTCGATTTTCGCTAATCGTCGATCTGGGGATAAAAATGCCACGGGAAGTTCTGCGAAAAAACGTGATTTGTGTCGTAGTGACGAATAGAAATGTTCATATCCCGGAGCGACGTTGTGTTTGAACAGCGATGCTTTGTATGCTGAATGAGCAACGACATGACATCTATACGTACAAAATACTAAAAATGTTTCAAGTTGATTTTAAAAATGAAAGTGTTAAAGGATTTTAGTCATCAAATCAGAAACGACTGTTTATCGAGCATTATCCGGAGAACAGAAGAAGTAAATTAATTGCTGCAAATTTAAATTTTTGTCTAATTTGAATTAATGAAACAAAAATGATGACCATTTTGTGTAAAAAAAATCAACGTGCATAAAAGATTAATTTTTTTTTTGACGGGAGTAACTAAATAAGGGTAAGCACATTTTTGATTAAACTCCTATAAGTGGAAAGGATTTAGCTTGGTTTTCGAAAAGAAATGTTGGAAATGAAAGATAATTTTTTTAATGATAATGCTTTTAATAACTCTGTCAGAGTGTAAATTATAAATATGGGTTTTTGAAGAGATGTTGTTTTTATATAATAAGTATTTTGAATTTTTTGAGTTTATTGAAGTTGTTGAGTATTGTTGTATTGTTTAAAACCCATAAAATGTTTCTAAGCATAGAGTTTTCCCCACCCAGTTTCACTGAAGAGTATGTAATACTTTGTTACAAACATGAGGATTGGGTTATATAAAAATTGACTGACACATTTTCAATTTGGGTTGTAAAAAGACATGTAAACATTTTCATATTTTTCTCAAAAGGATTCAATGACTGCTGAAAAAATTTGTTATTTTTTGTGAAGGTTTTGCTTGAATTTTGATTAGAATTTTGAGTTTGATAGACTTATTTCATGTTTTCCATATAAATTAAATGGTATTTTGACATTGGAAAAGATTTAAATTTGTTATGTTATGAAATTAAATTGTTTATCCATCTTTTTCTTGGGGAGGGCGGGGAGAAAGCAAAGTATAATGTGCTAAATTATGAGCAATTTAAAATTTTTTTTGGCAAATTCTGGTTTCCTGAGTTGACGATGGCCATTTTTGCTTCTTGTAAATATTTTTGTGTTTTATTTTGATGTTCATAAAGTGTTATCTTAAGTTCCAGTGATCTTACAATTTTATAAGGGTGTTATATTTTGATTTTGGTGGGTACCCTGAGTTGTTGCTATATATTTTTGATAAATATTTTTCTGAGTGTTTTTATAGTGTATATTTTTTATTGCCGGTAAATTAATGAGGAGGACATATAAATGTTAAGTGTATTTTATTGTATTGAAATAAATTTTATTGATTGTGTGATTTTAAAAAGATAGAAGAAAATGAGGTGTGTAATTTGTAGGCTGATTTTCACTAATGTAAAACGTGAAGGTTTATGAAATATTTTAATCTTGGAAATGGTAAGATTTTGCCAGAAATTGAAATATATGAGTTATTTTAACATATTTTGTCAATAAATAAAAATGATTTAATGTTTGACCAGGCATGAGCCTTTCTCATATGGCTCCTCAATTCATACGGATTAGTTTTAAGTAGGTGATTGAGTGATCAGGAAAAGTGTATAATAATAAAATTTGCAAAAGGAAATTGTTTTGCGTATTGTAAATAATTTTGAAAGTTGATAAGTTGATTCCATACATTTAAAATCTAATTTACCTTTTCTCATATATTTTTATAATTCATATTGAGTATTCTTGGTTTTATTGATTAGGATGATATAAATTTGATGATGTGTTTTTGATAAAAAAAAATAGTAATAATGCGAATTTCAAAGATCCATTTTCTTTTTTTTTTCTGGTGCATAACACCCTTGACTCCATTTTTTAGATGGTTAAACTTTGTGTGAAAAAAAGCTATCTTGTTAAAACTCTCTTTTTGAGCTGGTGTTATTTTGGAAATATGTTTTTGGGGGGTTTTGTGTACACATGAAGAATAATGTCTAGCGTCCGATTTAGTGAGTTAATCTCTTTATTTTGTTTGTATACAAATTAGGACTTCTACATTTGTCAACTTCAAGAATGAGTATTCTTCGTATTTACTCATATTTGAGATATTATTGTGTACTTCCTTTGATAATTTTTTAAGGTAAGTTGTGTTTTTAGTGATTGTTGTAAATCTCGATAATCGATATTATAATAATTGATGTGTCTACAAAGTCAGTTGTGTCTCAAATGAAGACTTATATAACATGTATTGATACCTCGATTCAATCTTTCTAGGTGTATGAAGAGAGCAATTTAAAGGTTAGGGTTGATTTTGTGATTTTTCGGGTAGGCCAAATTTTTCTTCTGAGATTTGTGTTGACTGAGGATAGTCGCCCTATTCAACATTCTTTTTGGTAGAGAATTGTGTAGATTTTTGAATTTAATTTTAACGTTTTTCTCTTCTGATGACTTACCACATGGAATTAGCTACTCCTTCTGTGCGTGCCTTCAGAGGGACGGGGGGGAGTTCTTAAGAATTAATTAGGAAAAGAAACAATTTAATAATTTACAAGGGGGCTTCAAGGTTGTTAATTTCGTGGCGTAATTCGCCACTATTTTCATATCGTATTTCGAAACGCGCCGCGAATTCAGGGGAAATCCCATTTTGAGCGAACAGAGTGAGAGTGTATTAATAGTATCAAACGTGACTCCACCCCAGCCTCACTTTCTGTGTAAGCGTCACGAGCATGCGCTATGGCTTTTGACGGTTTAAACAATAGGGTTTTAACGTAGAGCGGGTTAGTTTTTCAAATAGTTTGGTCATGTGTCACGAGGATCGAGATGATTTCTTGGAAAATAATTAATAGATTGAATCGGGGTAGGTTAATATTCGGCAATAAACTCTTGAATGTAATCAATTTGTAGTTATTTGCCACAGGCCCTAAATCACTCACTGCTATAACATTAATAATTATTTAGGAATAGATTAAGAAGGAGTTACATTGGATATAAGACGACATAATGGAAATGGGTAGTAACAAGCTCCGTGTCATATATATATATATATATGTGTGAGTGTGTGTGTGTGTGTGTGTGTGTGTTTGTTTGTTTGTGTATGTGTTAGCCAGGGATGCTTGAGTACAAGTGTCCACCAATTTCCTTGGAAATAAAAAGATAGAAAATTATAAAGATTTTCTGGGGAACCTTCTGCAATGCTCTGATAGACTGGGGATTAATATGTCCTCAAAGTGAAACTTCTTACCTTCGCATTTGACATTCTCTCCGAAAACTGTGGTGCCGTTAGCAACGAACATGTGGAACGCTTTTATCAGCAGATATCGGACATGGAAGAAAGATATCAGGGAAAGTGGAGTAAATCAATGTTAGCCAATCGTCAAAGGATCACCAGCAACCGAATTCAAACGCCAAGCAAAGCGATTTCCCATTCACTGACCATTTTCAGAGGGAAAAACAGAAAGGTAAATATGCATAACCTTTTCAGGGAAATTTCTAAATGTTGAAATAACTAAAAAACTAGAGCTAAACTTGTACTTTCATGGTCATTACCATGTTTAAATTAACTCGCTTTCTTGTTTGTTTGTGTGTGTGTGTGTTTGTTTGTCCGGTACAAATCTTGCAATCGATTTTTAACTAACTTCCCTAGTAAGACATTTGAAAATTTTAGAATATCTCAGAACACGAGACAATGCATTATTTTAATACTTTTAGACTTCTTAAAGCATAATTGAATACTTTTTCAGTTAATTTTGTTTTGAAGACTGGTACAGGCATCTATCGTCCGGGACGGGAATGAAAAGTTAAACTTCCAATTAACTGCCAATTGAAGTTAACTTCCAATTAATTTCATTTTCTTTCAAGTTGATGGGATAATTCACCAAAAAAATTTAAAACCTTTTTTATTAATACATAGAAATGTCAAGTTTATAGGATTCAACCGAAAATTTAAAAACATGGTATATAAAATGTTCTTTTTATCTTATAATTATTTTCGTGTTCAGCACCCTCAAATACATAAATATTAACTGTTTTCGCCAAAGTTAAAGAAAAAAATGCTAGCCCTGTTGCTAGCCAAATTTTGCTCGCTAGTGTTTTGAGAACAGGGGAGCGGGGAATTTGAATAATAAAATCTTAATTTTTCCTCTCTGTGACATAGCAGTGGACTATCTGCTGTTCATTTTAGTGTAATACATTAATAACTAGTTGGTACCCATGAAAACATGACTGCTTGATAGTAAATAAATGTACTAATGCAGAAATTATGCTCAATACATTATTGCTACATGTTGAAAATCATAATACAAAAAATAGAGAAATACACTTTAAAAAATTACTATTGAACCCAATAAAAATAAATATAGTTACCCAACAGTGATTACCCAACAGAAATAAACATTTTCCGTCAGGTTTAATTCTATATCTCACAAACATAATTAAAAATAAATATGGCACAGAGAAATCTAGAGCGAATCCTCGGAGTAACCAAATTAATGTGTTTATGCAGCCTAGTGCTTAGTGAGTATCTAAAGCCAGATTTAAATATATCACTGAGTATTCGAAGAAAGCGATTTTTTTAATTATAAATTATCGTTAATTAATAGAAATTGGGTTATAAAAACCACATTAGACACATCTATAGATTAAAATCTTTCGTTTATGACCAAAATAACGTAAATTGATTCAGTAGTTTTCTCTCACGGACTGCCCAAAGAATTCCCTTAGCAACTTAAACATATAGATAATATAAAGATGTAGCAATAGAAAAAGAATAATCTAGACAACAGTATTGAAACAGATAAATTGAACAAAATTAAATTTCTGGTAATTGGATTTTTAAAACTGAAGAAAGTGTGAAAATACGAGCATAAAATTAAAATTGGAAAAATACAGCTTTGTTTTATGCTACAAAAGAATTAAATAATCGGCATATCACTATAGGTTGATTTTGAATTCTATGTTTTTTTCTGTAATTAAATAATTCCAGATTATATTACCTAGGTATAAATGAAAGGTTTTGACATTTAAGACTTACTATTAATACTAATTGTAATTATGTAATCGTGGTACCAAAGTAAATTGAGTAATACTGTCATATTACTAAATTTTAATAATATACTTGCATAACACAGAAACCATTTTCATTAAAATAACAGACGTATAATTTTATCATACGGAATCCCACATTTGCTAATTTAATTAATATTTTCGTATCTACGCATTTTCCTTTTAATGAGCACTTGTTTTCGTCAATTTTGAACTTTTCGCAATATCTCCTCAAATTTTCTTTACTTAGAAAAATTTCCATAATATGCCTGTCACTGAAATATCAAGCGACTCACAATTCTAGCCATAGTTTACACACACACACACACACACACACACACACACACACATATATATATATATATATATATATATATATATATATATATATATATATATATATATATATATTCAGATATATATATTCTTATTTATGCTTTTTAAGTACATAAAAATGCTACCGAGTGTTGGACAGATTGACGTGACTTAGAAGTATTTAAATCGACATGTCAGCATACCATTTGTGGAACTCAGTTATTTAAATTCGATCTCCATTTGGAAGAATTATTTCTGCTTAGAAAGAGAAAAAACCCAAAATCTATTTCATTGAATAAAGAATATTTCAAGAGTTTTGACATTCTATTAAGAACGAGTTTCTTTAGCCCTTCATTTATTTTTCCGGCACATTCTTCATTCGTCAAAAAGGTTGAACTGCATTCCGCTGAAAGTGGTGCATCGATCTCAAGTAAAACTATTTTTTAGATATGCGGGGAAGTTTAGAGGAAAGTTTTCTGCAGCTTCTAGATGCACACGTTTTGAAATCTTAGAAATGATGTTAGATATCGAAAACATTTTGTACTATCGATTTAACGGTAAACATTCAATGTCTTCTGATTTTGACTGGATATTCCATACAGCACAAAATGGAACATGACTTTGAAAAATAGAAAATCCTTGAAAATTCACAAAGAAAATTACAAATATCAAGACTTGAAATTAAAAAAAAAAATTGGTCTAAGCTTACATCAGAAATTAGTTCGGGTTCGGTCTTTAACATTAAAGCCTAATTGTGCTGACCGCAAAATATTTCTAAACCGACCCACCTGTATTTAGATGGCACTAGATTTCAGAAAGCCCTAATATGCATGATTCCAAAGCGAGCCTCTGAATCTAAATAGCCTCTGCTCAAAACTAGGCCTTTGCAATTTCATTATTTATATATATATATATATATATATATATATATATATATATATATATATATATATATATATATATATATATATATATATATATATATATATATATATATATATATATATATATATATATATATATATATATATATATATATATATATATATATATATATATATATATATATATATATATATATATATATATATATATATATATATACACGTGTGTGTGTGTGTGTAAAACATTTTTAGGTGATAACCTAAGATTTCTAAATCGGTGTTATCCTCGTGGCAACATATTAAACATAGCAACAGGTTTCCTAGCAATGAGTAAAACAGTTTCTATGGCGATGATAAGTTTCCAATCTCTGCATTAGAGTAAATATAGCCTAAAAAAAGTACGATGTAACCGGTTGGAAGTAATCTGTGTTTCTCTTGGAATTATGTTAAATTGTACATATTTATGCTTAACTTAGAATTAATAAATGCACTTAAATATAAATACTACTCTTGGTATTAATGCCTAAGTCTGATGTAAGAGCAAGTTAACTGAATGGCACTATATATATATATATATATATATATATATATAGTGCCATTCAGTTAACTTGCTCTTAAATCAGACTTAGGCATTAATATCAAGAGTAGTATTTATATTTAAGTACATTTATTAATTCTTAGTTATATATGCTAAAATAACCGGACCCAAAAATACCCAAAAATAACCGGAATCGACGTACGGTGGGCGGAGCATCTTTAGTACGGGATTTCTCCCGCTAGGGGACCGTAAATCCACGTTTCCTGAGCCTGTGTGCCAAGTGGCATTACTTGGGAAGGTTCTTTTATCTTTAGTATTTGTGTATTTTTAAGTGGAAGCTGCTTCTCCTCTTCATCTTTTTGGGTCATGGCGTGACGTGTACAGCACACGGACGTGTGCTGTACACGTCCGTGTACTTTTCCTTCCTGCTCGAGTAAAAACTTTTCCTTCCTGCTCGAGAAGAAAGTCGAAGGATTTTGAAAAGAAAAGATACTACCTTTGTGGTCGAGGAATAAACAAGAAAACTAACGTAAATAAAGCTCAAATAGCAATAGGATGCAATTATTTTGCATACGGACGTTTGGAATGGAGCTACAATTGAGCTTCGTTATCACTGCAACGAACTTAGTTGCAGCTCAAAAAGCCGAAGACTAAGCCTTATTGGCTTAGTTGCACTGATGAAGAAGCTCCTTTGTAGCTTCGAAACGGCCGTATGCAAAATAATTGCATCCTATTGCTATTTGAGCTTTATTTACTTTCGTTTTCCTGTTTATTAACTGTTGGGATGTTGGAGAGCTTACCGGGATGCTGTTATCAGTAAAACTGAAGTGCACGAGTGGTTTTACCCTCTCTAACAAGGTTAACGGTCGATTGACGACCGACCACACAGTAGACACCCTTCAAGATTCCGAACGGATAAAAATGTTGAAAAAATTCTCGGAATCTAACGGTAGGGGCTGCGCAAAAAGCCGAAAAGACCCGATTTGTGGGAGACGGACAACTGGTTTTTTCCATCATGGCAATGCTCCGTCCCACACGGACTTCAGACTGTACCAATTTTTAACAAGAAACGGTATGACTTCTGTGCTCCTACAGGACGATTCACTTGATTTAGACCCATGTGACCCTTTTTTATTACTAGTAGAGGGACAGAAAGAAGATGTAGAGGAAGGTGAAAGAAAATCTTTTTGCAAACGTGGATGGGGTGAAAACAAAAACGATGGAGGCTCTGTCCGGCATCACAATGGATGAATATTAAAAAAAAATATTTTGAACAATGGAAGAAAAGAATGGATAGTTGTATTAGAGTGCTTTGAAGGGAATTAAAGAATTTTTGTAAAAAAAAAAATTGAATAAACAAATTGTAAAAAGAAAAAAAATCCGATTACTTTTGGGTAATCCCTCGTATGTACACACAAACACACACATATATATGTTGTCGCCAAACGAGAAAGAGCAAGCGAGCGTAAGTGTGGAGACGCCACTGTGGGCAGACAGGCCCCTACAGCGAGTGAGGAGAGAGTCGAGTGACACAGTGTTGAGCAGACATGCTCTGGCAGACGTGCCATAAGTTTAATTCATTGTCTATTATAAATGTTATATGTATATGTTCGTAGGTGTAGTAATAAATGTAGTAGTTGTCTAAAAGAAAGTGGACTTATTGAGAAGACTCAGAGTCAATTAATAGAACTGTTAACCACCCCCTTGCCATCCTTGACGGACGTTGTTGTTTTTCGCATTCTAATATATATTTAGCGCCAGTAAAAGCCTACGTTTCTAGACCAGATAGGACAACGTTATATCCTTAGATCGGAAAGTCCTTCCATGTAGTCAGTGGTATGAGGGAAGGTACGAACTCTCAAGATGTCGTCCTGAGGGGAGATCTGTCAAAATTGGTCTGACATCAGGGGTAAATGTAAATTCACCTGTATAGTGCTCCCGTATGAGTAGACAATGTCTGTGATATATTGTGCGAATGTCTCACGATTTGTAACCCCGCATTTAAAATCTCTCTCTCTCTTTGTATATATATATATATATATATATATATATATATATATATATATATATATCTCAAGAATTTATGCCACCAGTGTTTTTTTTATTTTTTCACCTTTATAATATGAAAAAAAATATAACAAATCGTCTATAATAAACTCGTTTTTAAAGCAATGAAGAATACGTGACAATTCATAAGTCTTCATTATAAATAAAAATGATTATGTTAATGGGAATGTCAAACCCATTTCATAGTTCTGCACGCGATTATATTTTTAAAGAAATTTCGGCAATTTAGTTCCATTGCTTAAAAAAGATATTATATTAGCAGCTTAAGTGGCATTTCCGATCATTAAAATCTATTTTAAACGGGTATTTAATAATGGTAAAGGAAAATGTGTCGTTGTCATAGAAAAATTCCTTCAGCTCAAAAGTTCACTAGACATGTCAACCATTAGAGGGATTGCTTTACATCCAAGCTAAAGAGATAATTATACAGAAATCCGATTTACGATTGTATTACGAATTGGGACTACAGATCGTTTATCATTGCTGCGGATTCATTATGAAATGTAAAATTATGATTCCCTAAAATGATTTCTAACGCATATTCACCTGATTGAGGAATCTCTTCCCTTTAGCATAATGATATTTTTCCATAATAATGATGTTTCGTTTCTAGACAGTTTATAGCACATTTTGAGTCACTTCTTGTGAGTTTGACTGTGTTTTAAGGCTGCTATGTACTAACCCCATTGGATTCGCTCACTTCAATGTTAACCTATGGAGAAAATTTGTCCAAAGATTGCCGACTTTGAGTCAAAGATTTTTAAAAAAAAATTGTACTCCGTCATAGAGAAAGAAATATTACATTTGTGTACATTTTTCGTTTTAAAAAAAATGCAATTAATATTTTTAAATTTACATTATTCGGGGAAAAATCTAGTATAGTGTGTTTTAAACTCTCATAAATTCCTCCAGTGGACGAAATTTATAAAATGAATCCTGTAGCACTTTGCAGAAAAGTTCAGGCTATCGGACAATCCAATTTTATTTGATTATCAGCATTTATGTACCTGTAAATAGTTGACAAAAATATATTTTAAATAAAAAATTGGGGGCAGCGCTTAATCACCCTATAGAGAGAGAGCCATTATAGTCCCTCAAAATGTCAATCCTAAGGGGGGTGGAATTCTCAAACTGTCAACTGGATTCCTCCCACAACAAGAGTCTGCAAGTATGAAACTCACAAAATTGTGAAATGACGACAGTAAACGAAATATTTATCTTTCTGTAGTAAACGAGAATCTAAGTTCGTCAAATACATTATACAAAAGCCATTATTTATTTGTCATCCGAGGCTTATTTACAGTTTAATATACACTTGGAAAACTCATATTTTTTTCTATAGGAGTCACACGTCTGTCTAAATTTTCCCTTACATTCAATTGTATGTCATTCTTATATCAGTTTATACATCAAAGTACAGGTTGTTCGGGCAAAAGGTATCCAAAAGTCATGACTTATTATTTCGGAAATGCCCATTAGAATTTTTAAAAGAATATTTAAATAAAAATAACATCTCCCCAAGTTTTAATATCAATCACAGATTTCGATCATAGTATCATAGATTTCGATGTGCGCACCTTTTGTAGCATGGCAAACGTCTAAATGGTAATTCAGTTCTCTCCAAGTGTTTCCTAGTAAATTATTAGGATTAATTACACGAATTGTTTGAAGGATACGCTTCTTCAACTCATTCACGGTTTGAATTTTTTGTTTATACACAACGGATTTAATGAATCCCCAAGCAAAAAAAGTCTAACAACGCCTGATATGCTATGAAACACTTGGATACTTTTCATGACTTTTGGTTACCATTAACCTGGGCACTCTGTGTTTTGAAGACGCCAAATTTTATCTTGCAAAAGTTCAGATTAATTATTACAATTTTCCTTTGCACTGCATATTATTTTTAATTGAATTTAAATGGGAATATTTGCAAATAGCGTTTAATTAAATACATATCTTTACGAATTTGTATGCCTATGATCTATAAAGCGTAGTTGCATACCAGTATAAATATCAATGTATTTTGCAAGCATAAAATACAGCTAGCAATGATCAGATTTATCATATTCATCTATATCGTTGCATTTCTCCTATATACTATACATTATTTTCAATCGCATTAAGAATGGGATTATTTGTGAATTACTTTTAATTAAACACATTGCATTAAAGCGTTGCATGCCTAAGATCAAGAAAGCTTTTCTGGAAATCAGTTCATATACTATATCAAAGCATTATGAGAACATGCAGGTTTAGCTAGAAAAGTTCAATCTTCTTTGTACTACATATTATTTACGGTTGCATTAAAAATGTGATTATTTGCAAATAACGTTTAATTAAACACATATCTTTAAAAAGCGGTATGCTTATGATCTATGAAGCATATTTGCATAACAATTTGTAAACCAAAGCATTTTGAAGACATCAAATTTCAGCTAACAAAGTTCAGATTTGTTATTACAATTATTCTTTATAGTTCATATTATTAACAATTCCACTAAAAATTAGATTTACAAATAACGTTTAATTAAATACTTTTCTCTAACAAGCTGTATGCCTGGACAATAACACATTTTTCGCCTATATTTTTATATATCAAAACATTTTGTAAACATCCATATTTAACTATGAAACATCTGCTTTATTGTTACAACAATTTTCCTTTAATAATAAATTTTGTTTACAGTTGCGTTAAAAATTTGATTGCCTGCTCAAAACCGTTAAATTTAACACATATACTTCAGAAACTCTAAAGAAGTGCCTCCACATTAGAAAAAAAAAATTCAGAAACTCTGTTCCTTCAGAAATTAATACTCGAATAACTATTAATTTCTGAAGGAAACTACTAATACAAAGAGCGAAAAGTCTCAATTATGGACTTATAACGTTCAATTAAAAGTAAATGAATTAAAATATACTTATTAGTGCAGTAAATGCACATTTTAATCTCTTAATAGATATGATTTTCAGTTCACTTACTGTAAATTAAACGTTCTAAAAAATTAATCAGAAATAATAGTTATTAATACCCTTAATTATATATAACGTTTCGATGAAAATCAATATTCTGAATTTTAATTATCAGGGCAGTAAATGCACATTTCAATTTGTTAGTAGATATGCTTTTCAGTTCACTTGCTTTAAATTAAATGTTATAAACAATTAATCACAAATAATAGTTTTTAATACCCTTAATTATTTTTAACGTTTTGATATTAATCAATATTCAGAAATTTACTTATTAGTGCAGTAAATGTACATTTTAATCTGTTAATAGATATGCTTTTCAGTTCACTTACCGTAAATTAAACGCTATAAAGCATTAATCCCAAATAATTGTTATTAATACCGTTAATTATTTTTAACGCTTCGATATTAATCAATATTTTGAAATTTACTTATTAGTGCAGTAAATGCACATTTTAGTCTTTTAATAGATATGCTTTTGAGTTCACCCACTTTAAATAAAACGTTATAAAGAATTAATCACAAATAATAGTTATTAATACCCTTAATTACTTCTAACGTTTCGATAAAAATCAATATTCTGAAATTTACTTATTTGTACAGTAAATGCACATTTCTCTCTGTTAATAGATTAGTTTACTCTGCAATTCAATTCACTTACTTTAAATTAAACTTTATAAGTTCTAAATTAGGACTTGTCGCTCTACGAATTAGTAATCTCCTACAGAAGTAAATAATTATATTTAACCGAAAATCTAAACCGTAACTGTTTTTAAGTCCAGACGTTGGCATCGATTCACGTAGTTGGTTGGCGGTCACGTTTTTCACATGGTTTTTCATTTTCGATTACATGTTTCTGTTTCGCATTATTTTTTTTTAACATTGTTCTGTCTAACGACAATGTCTAACTAGAGTAACTTTGTTGTCCACTTTTCTGCAGAAACATCGTAGTTTTTCATCATATCTGATTAAATCAGGGTTGTCAGAAAAGATAAGCTGACAGATGAAAATAGATTTTCCTTTTTTTCCTTGATATTTTATACTCTCAGATACAGAATCAAAATTATTTTTGTTATATGTACCATAACAGACCCCTTTTATAGCTACGTTTTAAAACTTGTCTCAAAGTTATAGCGTTTTAGGCTTTGTATGACTTAAGAATTTCAGGTTTTTGGTATTGACAAACCGATAAAGTCCCATGTCTCTAAAATGTTTCATCTAAGAAAATATTGCTTACTGGCTTCAGTTATACATTGACTTCCACTTAAGTATCCGGGAAAAGAGAAAAACATTTCTAACTGGACCAAAAAAAGAAACAAATTTTTCCAGTAATTAAAAACTTTTCCTTCCGCAAACCTCAAATGTAGGATTTCCTTAAATTCATAGAGGTAGTTTAAACATGAAATCTTTACTTACCAATATTCAGTAGTAAAAAAAAATGTTTAGTTTAGAGCACAAGCGCACATGGAGGGTATTCAAATAGTATGTAGATACATCGTATGTAGTTCCAATATACTCAAAAACAGTTGGTGCTACATGTACACAAAAAGATATAACAAAAAATTTTGCGAAAGTAGATCAGGTCCAGCAATCGGCCCTTGCAATCAGAGAAAGCCTATATCTGACTACTTCAGTTTAATAATTATGAAACATTTCATACAACCACAACACATATTTTACTGTGATACAATGCATAAATATATTATTTCCTATTCTAA
Source organism: Dolomedes plantarius (assembly GCA_907164885.2). NCBI lineage: Eukaryota > Metazoa > Arthropoda > Arachnida > Araneae > Dolomedidae > Dolomedes > Dolomedes plantarius. The sequence continues at coordinate 182,179,920 of OU015490.1, read as the reverse complement.
AGAATTTAAGACGGAGTCATGGCCAAGAAATTCCCCATTTGAAAATATTATTTTGTCATTTGAAGTCGTAATTATCATGTGCATAATATAAACATCGAGAAAAAAATCTTGAAGAATTCAATACCTTTTTCTTGTCAATAAAACTTCTTTTGTTCTGATTCAATCACACATGTCTCCCGATGGAGATTGAGGAGAGATTTTTCTGAGCAATAGGAATTTTTTTAAGTAATTTAGTAAATTCTGAAGAAGAAAATATTTACATAAATTGTAAGTAAATATGTAAATAACTATGCAACTGTATAAACCCATAACGATTAGAATATTTACAGATATGTAAGGTGTTTAAGAAAATATAATATACGACCCATGTCATTAATTTACTTACACACACACACACACACGCGCATATATATATATATATATATATATATATATATATATATATATATATATATATATATATATACATACCGTTTTATTAAGAAGATATGGCATGAAAAAGGTTACAAATCAGTAAGTATTAAATCCACCTCTGGCAGCTCTACAAGCCGAAACACGACGTGGCATCGAATCAATGAGGTCACCTATAACCTCCTGCGGAAGATCATGCCATAATCTTTGCAACTGGGCAGTTAATTCATCAGTATTCCGGGACGGCTGCAGTTGCCTTCCAAGCGCGTCCCAGACGTGCTTTATTGGCTTTATGACGCCAGTTAAGTCTCAGAGGCATCTCTAGTCACAATACCGTCCATCCAAGACGACAAATTTGTTCGAATAACCCTATCGCACGAGCAATCATGCTTTTAAACTCTCCCAGCTGCGCATCTCATATGCGCATAGTGCTTTTACCCTTGTTTCATTGGCGTCGAAATTTTAATCATTTGCATATCTCTTACCAGACTACATTCCTGCCAAGCTTAGTGATAGTAGCTCGTTTCCTTTGGGTGCATATATTTTTTTGTGACAGAGTATATATATATATATATATATATATATATATATATAAGGATTAAAATGCTTACAATCAGATTCCACATCTGCCTCTTCCGAAATTGGAGCATATGCTAATAACATGTCAAACACAGCCGTCTTAAAATCTCACTAAGTCTCAGCACAAAGAATCAACCGATAATGCGCTCTTTTTAATTCCGAAATAGAGTCGTATCTTATGTTTTATTACACTCCATTTGGTAATCCTATTACAATGAAAATCTTTTCACCTCTTTGTTCTCTAAATTTCAAATAATACTACATATCTTCCTTACGATCCAGAGTATTGATTTTAGATATCGATTAGTCACATTTTGAGAGCGGAGACAATATTTTATGTAACTGCATATTGGGATTTTTCATATTTTATATACATAGCATTTTGAAGGAAAAACTTTTGGCCAAATATATAGCACTTTGGAAGCATATATATATATATATATATATATATATATATATATATATATATATATATATATATATAGAGAGAGAGAGTGAGAGAGAGAGAGGAGGATAGACAACGCTTCAGAAATTTAGATCACTTGCGTCCTTTTTTCTTTCTTATGTCTTAACATAACTAAATTTTTGTATAAATGTACTATCTTCCTCACATACATCTATATAAATCGGAGTTGTTCGATTGCGACAAAAAATAGTTGATGTGAAGAACATGCACAGAAAAAAAAACCCGATTAAAATTTCAGAACATCCTACTCTGAATGATTTATTCCAGAGTAGGATGAGTACAAAGAGAGGAAGTCAATGCGGCGTTAGTCCATCTGTGGCCTGCATGAAAGATCTCAGCCGACGTGGCATAGACATAAATTTATCGGATGGTATCCTGCGGGATTTCTTGCAAAATTGTCTCAACTCTCGGGTAAATCGGCAGAATTCCAGGATAGTTGCAGTCGGTTTCCCATCACGTCTCAAATGTGCTCTATGGGGGAGAGATCAGAGGACCTAAGTGGCCAAGGGAGTGTTCGGGAAGCCTGAAGACAGTTCATATCAACACAAGTAAACACGCGCACACACACTTTTTTATATAACATCATGACCGGGAGGCGAGGGGTAGGAAGAATTATTTTAGAAAGTCGTCCGGCCACGATGTCACAACATTAATTTTCCCGCATCCAGCATTATGGTACAAAGCGTATCCAAGAAATTGACGTCACATTGGCCCTTCAGGTCCCAGGAACACAGGATCATATCGCCACTTTAAATACTTTTATTTTATCACAAGAGTACATGTTTACTATACAACAGATTTTCTCGAAATGTCTACCTTTACATGACACAAGTTCTTTTATAGAATTATTGAGGTCATCAGTCATGTGATCTTAAAAGGAGAAGTTATTTGGCTAATGATTAGGAGTGACATGATACTTACATAATACTTGCACGGAAATAGTGTAGTTTTCGTACCCACGCTAAGCATGCTTTGTTCGTTAAAACTGGAATGCAAGAAACTCACGCCCGAATGAAATTTAGAATAACTAGAATTTAAAAGGATATTGGGATTTTTATGTTGTGTGTATATATATATATATATATATATATATATATATATATATATATATATATATATATATATATATATATATATATATATATATATGTGTGTGTGTGTGTGTGTGCGCATGCAAGTGTTTATATGAGTATTTATAGGTGGTCGTGTAGTTATATAGTATAATCTATATATATAAAACAGTTCCGTAACTGACTCATTCATTCATTCATTCATTCATTCATTCACTGACTGACTGACATACAACGCACAGACCAAACCGCTGGACCTAAAGGGCTGAAATTTTGCATGACGATTCTTCTAATAGTGTAGGGGTGCACTAAGAAAGATTTTTCAAAAATTCTTCTTAGATTTTTTTAAATTAAATTTTTAAGCTGTTTTTAGACTTTTTTTACGTTTGCATTTAAAATAATACATGGGGGGGTTATAAAATTTATATCACGAGAAAGATCATAAAAATTCCTTCAAAATGAAATATTTTTCGAATTTTTACCTCCATTTCCTGATTTTTGGTGAATTTTTAAAGATTAATTTTTAGAATTTAATTTATTAAATGTTGATCACGTGATTTCTTTTTCTGGTACTTTCAATAAATTTATCGTCACGTGCGCAACAACTAAATAGACAAAAAAAATACTTTTTTTCCTTGCTAATACGGCAGACGATTGGACATTATCCAAAAAAATATTGAAATACTTTAAAAGATATTATGTTCCTCAAACTGTACTATATTCTTTTGTAGGCATTAATTGCATACATTGACCGCTGAATTTTATTTGAAGGTACTCCGTAGCGAAGCGCGGGTTTTCAGCTAGTAACAAATAAAGACAAACATTATATTGTCATATTTACAATCGTTTTCGAGCAACGGCGTGGTCGAACGGCTAAAGCACTGGGCTCCAATTCAGAAGGTCGTCGGTTCGAACCTCGAGACGGACTGGCTAAAGTATTTCCTGTTCTTTTTAGTTAATTTACGTTCGCTTTCTCGAATCTTCGGGAAAGTACCAAATATGTTAATTCTCTTAATTTAAATAATTCTAGAAAGTTCTTTAGTGTATGAAAACGCTTCCCTCAAGTTGATGGGAAGTCAGTTAGGTTCCAGCTGGGTGCATGTTAACTCGCTTGCTGTGAATAAAAGTCTCGTTTATCTAATTTGTGCTCTCTATGTTAATCCCTCGATCCGTCTACGTGACAATATAAAAACACATTATTATGAATGTAGATTTCGCTGCGCATGTACCATGATCTTATTCTTCGGGAACTAAACGAAAAAGGTATTTGCCACTAAAATTAACGTACTTATTGTGTATTGCACACAAAAATTGAATTTTCATTTACTGATACTGCCATTAATATCCATCATAAGGGAAAATGAAACAAATTACAAAGCTATCCGAAGGATAATTATCTATCCGGATACCTTGGGGATATAGTTTGCTCAGAAGTAATTAAAAAAAGGGAATATGCTCGTAAGGTAATAAAAGATGACTACAACTAAAAATGGGAAAAAGGGCTCAAGTGAACAGATGTTGCCACAACAAAAATAGTAAACTGTTGAGCACACCATTGAGCTAGGATATTACTGCAGTGAGCAAACTGATCTTATGAAATATCACTGAAGAGTACCCGAGAGATTTTTTTTATGAATATTCAACGGTAATGATATGGTGCAAAAACTCTTTAGTCAGAAAGATGCTGAACTGTCAAATGAAAATAAAATATATTATTAAATTGCACCTGGGAAAACATTAAAAATTTGCTCAATTTGAAAATAAAATATATTTAATTTCAAAATATTTAGATTAAAGCAGTTAAAGTTATTATCGCTTAATTTTTAATAATTCAAATTTTTTTTTGAAATGCCTAGCGAGAAGCTACATTTAATCAAGAAACCAACATGTCAAAACATCGTAAAATTTTAAAAAATAAAAAAATTCAAATGCAAGCATTGGAATCATATACTATAAGACACGCTTGCTGAACATGATAAACATTCTATCAAAACATAAGTTGACTAATAACAAAATAACGAGATTCGTCTGCAAAATTATACACCTAATAGAAAAAATAATATAAACGATAGAGGTAATTATTATAGGTTCTTTTTACCAAATTCCTTGCCTTTTGATTATTAAGTTTAATTTTTCCACTCAATAGTAAATGTTACCCAGAAAGTTATTTTTTCCTAGAGAGTTATTGTTGTAGATATTCTCCATACTGCCTTTATTTGCTTTTATAGATATCCTTAGAGTTGAGCATTTTTGAAAATTATTTTTAATTCTAAGACCAATTATTATTAAATATATATTTTTTACCAGTTAAAGATTTCGATATCATCGTTGTCATGTTAGGTGTAATAGGGAAATTCTTTTAAAAGTGTCTTGGAAAATTCTATTGTTTACATGCCAATCGAACGACGATTGTTCATAACATTTTTTTTACAGAATAGAATTATGCCACTTCCCTTATTTTATATCTATTCTATATATTTTTTTCGTATTTTACATCATGAATTATGCATGTTAAACGCATAGCACACACGAGTACCACATTCTAAGCTATAGATTCAAACTAAAGGAGGAATTTGGTCAAGATTTTTTTTTCATTTGCAATTATTTACTTTTAAAGAACGTCCTTAGTGTCAGACATTTCCAAAAATTATTTTTAGTACTACTACAAATTATTATTAAAAGATCTTATGATTAAATATCTTCTCGTATTTTATAATTAAATGTTCTAGATATCATCAATAATATCTAAATATAAAATATTATGTTTATATATATCTATACACTCAAGAGCCAAAACATTATGACCACCTGTCAATAACGAGTTGGCCCCCCTTTGGCGCGCAACACAGCTTCAACCCACCTTGGCATGGATGCCACAAGTCCTTGGTAGATGGCCGGAGACAGATTGTACCAGATGTTTAAGCAACGGTCACGCAAATCCGAGATATTGCGAATTGGTGGTCTTTGAACTCTGAGCTGCAGTCCCATGACATCCCAAATGTGTTCTATCGGATTGAGATCCGGTGAGTTAGGCGCCAGGACATTAACTGGAATTTAGCATCATGTTCCTGGAACCACTCCAACACAATTTTAGCCTTGTGACACGGGGCGTTGTCCTGTTGGAACATTCCATTTCCAGCTGGAAAAACAGAGGCTATGTAAGGGTGCAACTGGTCCGCAATGATGTTCAGATACCATGTAGCATTCATGGTCTGATCTACAACAACCACGGGTCACAGTGACGCCCAAAAGAACGTCCCCCAAAGCATAATACCGCCACCTCCGGCCTGTGTATGACCTACTGTACATTGAGGGAGCAGCAGTTCGCCTGGAAGACGGCGTATCCTGACATGGCCATCGGCGTGATGAATGACAAACCGTGATTCATCTGACCAGGCAACTCTGGCCTACTGATCCATGGACCAGTCGCGATGTTCCTGGGCCCAGCGCAGGCGCAGTTGGCGATGACGCTTGGTCAGCAAAGGTACACGAGTTGGACGTTTGCTGAGTAGCCCCATATCCAACAGTGTCCGCTGAACAGTGTGCTGCGATACTATTCTACCTGGCCCTGCATTGTATTTGGCTGTCAACTGAGCCACTGTCTGGCTCCGGTTTTGCTTCACAATGCGAGACAGTCTCCGAGGACCTTTTTCTTTGATAGCGTGTGGATGTCCAACACCATGTCGTCTACTGATGGTTTCACCGCCATTCATCCACTTTGCATAAGTACTAACAACTGTAGGTCGCGAACAACCCACGAGTCCTGCAGTTTCGGAAATACTTGTTCCGAGCCTTCGAGCCATTACAATCTGCCCTCTATCAAAGTCGCTTAGATCCGCAGCCTTTCCCATCACACAGAGAAGTAATTGAAAGAATGATTCTTCAGACTCTCCAGCAGCAGTTAAATGCCACTTCCACCTGATCACGTGCCTTCCACGTCATCCAGGCGAATTCATTGCAAAATGTAGGGGTGGTCATAATGTTTTGGCTCTTGAGTGTATATATATATAAGTATATATATATACACTGAAGTGCCACTGAATTAGGGATAGCAAAACCTAGGCAAATTGTGTAGGGCTGCGCATCATGTATGCGCAAGTCAGGGCACTGTGGTAACTGCATATATAGCGCGTACTGTGGTTGTTCTGAATTAGTTGTTGGAATTGCCAGTATGAGTAAACTGCCTGATTTAGACGCCTTCGATCGCGGACAAATCGTAGGTGCGCGACGCATTGGCCATTCAATTTCCGAAATCGTCAGACAGCTAGGATTTTCAAGGTCGACAGTGTCAAGAGTATACCAAGAATACATGGATGGTGGAAAAAAAACTAGCTATCGGGAAAACTGCAAAGGACAATTAGCCTTGACAGTGCATGGTGAGAGACGGCTCAGGCGTATTGTACGTAGCCAGCGAAGCCAAACATTAGCTCAAATTAACACCCTGTTTAATAACGGTGCCAGTCGTACAGTCGGTAAACGGACTGTGCAACGCTCACTTCACCGTATGGGTTTCGGGAGCCGTCGACCTACGAGAGTACCATTGCTCTATACTCGCCATCGGGCTGCTCGTCTTGCCTGGGCAAGAGAGCACGAAGACTGGAGTGTAGAGGACTGGAAACGAGTAGCATGGAGTGATGAGTCTCGATTCCGACTACTTAATGCCGACGGGAGGCTGTGAATATGGCGTCAGGCTCATGAAGCCATGGATCCTGCATGCCTGGCTGGAACTGTACAAGGGCATGATGGCTGAATCATGGTCTGGGGTGGGTTTTTTTTGGTGGCACAGTTTCGAATCTTTGGTGCGTGTACCAACCTCCCTCAATGCAATTCGGTACGGAGAGTTGCTGGGTGATCACCTCCATCCGTTTATGCTGTTCTTTTATCCGCACGGTAATAGAGTTTTCCAGCAAGACAACTGTACCTCTCACAAGTCTCGTTTGGCTACTGGCTGGTTGGATAAGCATTTCTCTGACTTCTCTGTCATGAATTGGACACCTAGAAGCCCAGACCTAAATCCTATTGAGCATCTTTGGGATGTTTTGGAACAAGGCGTAAAAGGCCATCACAGAGCACCAAAAAACCTTACTGAATTATAGACAGCTTTAGCCAATATTTGGCAAGCCATTCCCGTGGAACGTTTCCAGAAACTTGTTGAATTTATGCCTCGTCGTGTGGCAGCCGTTATCAAGGCCAGAAGAGGCCCAACTCGTTACTAGGTAGGTATCCCTAATTCAGTGGCACTTCAGTATATATATATATGTGTGTGTGTGTGTGTGTGTGTGTACCGGCCAGAGATAAAGGGCCCCAAACCCATTTTTGAAGTAGAGTGTTTAACATTTTTCTTACATATGTTTTTTAATCTATTTCTAGTCGTGCAAGGCTCTAACTTGTACGCTTCTATAAAAGTAACTTTGCCAGTTAGAAACGACATTCTTTCCAATGGTTGTATTGAGGTAAAAGGCACTTAGTGGGTTTTAAATTAACTGACTGTAAAATTAAACCATTGTATCTGAGTGCTTTTTCCCTTATATATATATATATATATATATATATATATATATATATATATATATATATATATATATATATATATATATATATATATATATATGTATACATACACAGTGGAATCTCGGTCTATCGTTTTCCAAGGGACCGACTGAACTGAGCAATGAATGCGGAAAAACGATAGATGCTGGAACATAATAAAGAGATATAATCGTCGGGACTGATTGAATGAAACGATTGAATGAAACATACGGGTAAACGACGATTCGGGAACGATCGATCGAGATTCCACTGTATATATATATATATATATATATATATATATATAAGTAGAGTTAAATTAACCCATAAAAAAGAAAAAGTGAAGCTAGGGATCGTATGTCAAATTAGACGCAATGTTGGATTCTTTTAAAAGATTCATGGAAAAGTGTTTTGTTTACATACACGTCGCAAGACAATTATCATAAATAACTTTTTTTACTAAAGCAAAAATGACGTTTCCCTTATTCTATTCTAATTCTTTAAGTCATTCTGAATTTATTGAGAACAAAAAATGGAGAACTGTTATTTAAAGACCAGTTATATTTAATAGTAAGCAATAACTACGCTCTCCTACGAAACCATCAGCACTTCAGGGAAACAATAATAAATATCGCATTATATAAATCCAAACATTTACCAACAAAATATAGAAGAGAAGATCGTGCTATTTGCGGCACAGCTCGGTTTAAAGAACAATAGATTGAGTTTAGGGAGTCCGTGTTGGAAGCTTTGTACTGGCAGGTTGTCATCATAACTGTCAGAAGGAAATGTAATCCCGTGACACAAATACACAAACTTCATTTTTCTTTCCCGGGATAAATTTTTAAGAACAGAATCATTTAGAGATACCTTATTTGATTGATTTTTTTCATCTATAAATCACGTTTTTTAAGCGAGTCATATGGTAAAAAAAATAGATGTCATAGAACTAAATGACGGTATACATAATTTTTATTTCTGATTCTAAATACAGTCGAACCGCGTTATAATGAACTCCAAGGGACCAAAGTTTTGTTCGCTTTATCCGGTGGTTCGTATATCCGAACCGTTAAAAAAATTTTAGAGTTCACAAAATGTATAACCCCTTAATTGCAGCGTGTATTCAATAATGATGTATTAAAAGATAATAAAATCTATGAAAATTGATAATTAAAGAATTAAATAGACTAAAATAGATTACATTAAACTGACACAATACTAATTAAATTACGTAAAATAGGATAACGGCGGGACCAAAATTTCCATTTGTAATATCCGTGAGTTCGTTATATACCGGGTTCGTTAAAACGGAATTCGACAGCAATTCCAGCCAGAAATATATCTAAAATTAATTCTAGTTTCATTTGATCAAAGCCCATGACCCTTACCTTTGAACATTAATTTTGTTTCGGGGAAATTATGTCTGGCTGCAATTTCATTAAGCCTTTTTATGTTTAAAAAAAGAGCTGTTTAATTAACACAGTGTAACGTATTTTGCAGTTATCAGGAATTGTGTAAATTAATCATGTAACACACACCTGAGTGCAACATTCTAAAAAATAGATTTAAACAAGTAGAGGAATTTGAACAAGAATAGTTTTTTTCCCAATTATTTGCACTTTTACCCTGTGTATTCCGTTATCAAAAGGATTCTTCAAAACAGGGGTTCCCAAACATTTTCCTACATTGGCTCCTTTTAAAAGAATGATTTTCTTTATGGACACCCACTCACATTTTTCTCTATAATATACCACCTACAACATAATTATAATATCAATAATTGCACATAAAACACTTAAAGATAACAATTTGACTAAGAATACGAACAAAAAATTAAAAAAGTGGTTCATTAGGTTTATGTTTTATTCTTTTTGTACTATTTTCATTTTTAATTTCACAAATATATACAAGATTTCAAAAACACAGATTGTAATTGCACAAAAGTTCGATTTAAATTAACGTGATGGTTGTGATTCATGCATTGGTACGATATTTTGAATGCTTGGCCTGAAATTGCTTATAATCGTATAGTCACAATAACTAACATAACGAATATAAATATATATTTTACTAAACAATTTTTCTGCCTCATATGTAATTATAATATAATTTAATTCGACACATATACAAAAGTTTCATGACATTCGACTTTAGATGGATGGATTACTCCGTCCTGTGCAAATCTGTATTTATATATATTAAAACGGATATTATTATCTCATAATTACATTCCTAAAAAATTAAATTAAATTTTAAAACAGAAAAAAATATCGACCCTCAATAGGCCCCTGGAATACAATACACCCCTTTTAAACTTCCATTGAACCCCAAGGGGTCCACCTGGACCCCCGTTGGTAATCCCAGCTTCAAAACAATTGCTCTAATTTTTGCTTGTATTATAAACGAGCAAAATTGTTGATCAGCTCATGATGAGTAAATATTTTTCCAACACTGAGAGAAGACGGGCGAATACAATTCCTGATTTTGAATCACTTATTCATGAAATTTTACCATGTTTTCCGCAAGACTGTCATAAATTAAAAACCAGTCCATGACTGCTATTGGAATTCACTTAAGTACTATTAACATTTTAGAAACTTGAAATTTACTCATGATATAACCCCTTTTTTAATTTAATGTTTTAATGTTTAAATTCCAAACTGTTCTTTCTATTTATAAACTATAAATGTTTATTTACTTTTTCCTAACCTGGATAAATTTGCCTGTTTAATTTGACTTTGACTTTCCATTGATTTGTGGCATTAATCAAGATTAAAGGACTTGAGTTTAACAGCAATAGTTCAACCAAACATGCTATTAATATCTTAGTAACCAAATAATACTATTAACATCTTATTTACTGTATAATACATACTAATAACACCTTAGTTTAACAAAGAGGATGACCAGACTCCAAAAAAGCACAACCATCATTAATCCTGGTTAATACATATTCGTTATCTTATCGTTCATTAAACGAACGTCCCATACTCGGTGGTTCAAACAAAAAAGGATACTAAACACTGTTAGAAATTACATAAGACAAAACAATCTTCAAAATACATCAAAATATGGACGACTAACGCCCTCTATACTTAACAAACACAACTAATTTCCGTCACACTTAGTAACCGTATAATACTGTTAACGTCTTAGGAACCGTATAATATTATTAACCTCTAAGTACGGGGGTAATGTTACTCGCGTCCGTAGCATACTTTAAGCTACACCTGCCCCCTGGGTAGTGCTAAATGAGTGACAATTCTTGCAAGATTGGAGCTCATTTTCGTTGCTATTGCAGCTATGGAGACGTTATATGTTTTGCACTGGAATCCCGGTGGGATGTCACAGACAAAGAAGGTTGAACTCGAGATTATTTGTCGTGATAGGAACGTCGATATCTTCTCCCTAGTAGAAGCTAATGTCACACATGATACTTTACAAAAATTTAAGTTTAAGGGATATTATCTGTTTTGTCTGGAAAAGTGCAGACAAGTTGCAAGTGGATTCCTGGTGGGAATCAAGTCCACAATTACATCGAGTTTTACACTTTTAAAACAAATGGTAAGCACGCAAGATAGGACTGAAATTGTAAAAATTGACTGTTGGAAAGATCAAAATCCTTTTTAAATTTATTCACTATATAGTCCACCAGGTAATAAACCAAATTTTGGTGTTTTAGATGTTTAAAAAAGGACAATCATTATGGGTGATTTTAATGCCCATTCACATTTAGTAGGGTATAAAGATGAGAATTTTGCTGGTAGAGAATTAGAGAGTTTTATGGACACTCATCAAATCTAACTTATGTAACAAGTTTCCGATTGTCCTTCATATATGCATTATAATGGAACTTTATAAAACCCCGATGTAGTTTTGGTATCCTCTGATATTTCCCAGCTGGTTCAAAGATATGTACTAGAGGACCTGAGTTTTGGACATCGAGTTATTTTGACAACCCTTCATATACATCTAAACAGACACTATAGGAAAGGAATGAGGGCAAGACTATCTTGGAATTTTAAAAAGGCAAATTGGCTGGAGTTCCAAAGTATATTAGAGAACAAGCTTAAAAAGGACAATATCTTCAGACACAACATTTCAACGGATAAGGCAAATCAGAATTTCTGTAATTTTGTCCTAGAGGCAGCATATAAAACTATTCCACGTACAAAATCAAACAAGTACAAACCATTTTGGAATGACCAGCTAGAAAATTTCAAAAAGAAACAAGATCAAGCTAGAACCCTCGCTGAAAAAAGAGGTACAACGGAGGATATTGGCACTTGGAGAGTCTTGGCGAGAGACTTGAAGTCGAAGATCAACGAATCCAAACGAGGTGCATGGAGTGATTTTATTTCCACTATCGACTATAGAAAAGATGGTCGAAAATTTTATAAATTCATGTCAAATATAACAAATAAGTACCAAGAGCGAAGAAAAGAACCAATTTTATTTGGTAATAGACAAATGACAACTGATAGAGAGATTGCTGAATCCTTTACTTAGTTTTTAGCAGACAAACAAAAAAGAACTATAGAGATAAATATAGGTGAGGGAACTTTAAAAAGATTAATCGGCCGTATAAATACAGTAGATGAAGACATTTTTTGTATGCATTTTTTCTATGAGTGAACTGAATTATGCTATCGAGAAGCGAAAAATCCGAAAAAGCCCTGGCCCTGATAATATTCATGCAGAATGTATTAAACATTTGGGTACAGAGGTCTTAAATACCCTTTTGACACTTTATAACTTTTCCTGGAATTCTTATGTTCCAGCTGCTTGGCGAAAATCTATTATTATCCCAATAGCTAAGAAAGGTAAACCGCTTCATTGTTCAGACCATTATAGACCAATATCACTAAACCCCATTATAGCCAAAATAATGGAGAGAATGGTCAATAAGAGCCTGGTTTTCTACTTGGAACACCATGATCTTTTTACAGACACTCAGAGTGGGTTTAGAATACATCAGTCTACTAGCCAACAAGTTATAAGACTCTCACAAGCAATCAACGATAGTTTCGATCGAAGCGAAACTTTAGTGGCAGTTTTTATCGACTTTAAAGCTTCATACGATCGTATTTGGAGAACTAAATTGTTTCCTAAGTTAAAAGCCCTTGGAATCGGTCACAAAATGTTCCAATGGATTAAAAATACTATTACTCAAAGATTTTGTGCAGTTCGCTACGGATTGGAAACCTCTGGTTACAAACAAATCCATTGTGGCCTATCGCAGGGAGGTGTGACAAGTACAAGCCTTTTTCATGTATATATTAATGACCTCCCTGGTATAATTAAAGAAAACACGAAGGATATTGAATGTGTTTTATATGATGATTATTTGGTACTATGGATTTCAGCACCTAGATGGCATACTGAAAAAATTATGTTTTGGATCAATCAGGCTTTGAAAGCTTTGTACGAATGGTCAACGGAAAACCAAATGGAGGTAAACATTGACAAGACTATGTACCAAACTTTTACTCTCAATCACCAACCAACTGAAATGGATTTAAAGTATAATTGTAGTAATATTCGGGAAACAGAAGAAGCTGTTTACTTGGGGGTGAAATTTGAAAAAAAGCTCTCTTGGCAGAGACATATATATAATGTGATTGATAGAGCTCGAAAAAGGCTAACAGTGATTACAAGACTCGCAGGAGTAAACTGGGGCTGCGGAAGAGAAACTTTAAATAAAACTTATAATTTATACGTCAAGCCATGAATAGGATATTGTTGTGAGGCCCTGATTCCATGTAGTAATGCATGCATTTCTAAACTTGAGGTCTTTCGAAATGAAGCCCTGAGGCTAGTTACTGGAGCTGTTAAAACTACTCCAATAAATCCTATGCTGGCCCTAACGAGAAATAAACCAATAGTAGTAATCATTCCGGAGAAAGCTTTAATATTATATGAGAAATTAATTAGATTACCATCAACAGAGTTATGGAGAAATTATGATATCACTAAAGCTAGGAGATTGAAGACTCAGGAGGGATTTTTGCAAAAAGTTTTTTAAATTGAAAACTGACTATTCCCTTCAGGACGTTCCCACAGAGGAACTGTTGAAACCAATAAACCCTATTCACATGGGATCTGTGAGAAAGGAATGTTGTTTGATGATTGCTATGACAAAGTTATCAGCAGTTGATTGTGAACTAAAAGCAGCTGCTATGGAGACAATTTATACCAGGTATCCAAAGAATAATTGGATTCACATATATACTGATGGATCGAAAATGCTCGACAACGTTGGAGTTGGTATGTATTCAGAGTTCTTTGCGTTCTATGCCTCCCTTGGTCCATTTCGGACCAATTTCGATGGAGAACTGGAGGCAATTAGAATTGCAACAGAACAAATTAGTGTTAGAACAGTTCAGCTTAACCCGCCAGGACGCGCGCAGACAACACTGACGCGAGGACGCGCGTCGGGTCGAAGAGGCCCGGTCAATCCATTTTGCCCTTTTTATCATTAAAAATGGATTTTAATTAGGTTTTATGCATTATGAATGAAAATGAATAGATATAATAAAATTTTAGACAAGAATTTCAGAAAAAAAAATATTGACTTCCCATTTAATAGCATAATTTACATGCAGTAAAAGCATGTCCGTTGCAGACTTTTTTTCACATTCGGCACAATTGTTTTTTGATTTTCTACCTTTGATTTCAGTCAGTGTAATTTTTTTAGCATCGTGATCTCTTTGAAAATTACTGGCTATGCTTTCAGCGTAAAAACTCGTGCAATTTACAACGCTGCCAAAATTGTATCATCAACTAAAATCTGCCAAGAATCTAGTAGAGGAGACATATTTTTGGCTATATGAACATTTCCTGGAAGCTTGGTGATAATATTGCAAGTTGGGGCTCTTACATTTTGTCGGAATTTTTGCTTATTCCCTTTTGTGAGCCCATCTTTACGAATGAAATATTCTTGGGGGGAATCGTCTTCATCACTGGAATCAGTTTCTTCTTCAGATGACGAATGATGGTCACTATGTTGTTCATTGTCATCTATTTCTTCAGATTCTTAATCTAAATACTCCTCATCCGTTGAAACTTCGGCCAATATAGCCCGTAAGCACTTTGTCTCTTCCTCGAAACTCAAATATAGCGTAATGGCAGTAAATAAATCCTCTATGGTATTGCGACAAACCTATACCACCAGCAAGCGCGCCGGGTCTGAGAGGCCCGAGGAACCAGTTTTCGACCGGAAGAGGGGTAGAAAATGTTTGAAATTCCAGAACCTGAAAGAAGGGGACTTAAGGGGCAGCAACACAAGGAATTGCTCATTTCTGAAAAACAGGGGTGTTTTTATGGTCATGCCATTTTGCGGCCGGGCCTTAGAGGCCCAACGCGTGTTCTCGCGGGTTAACAACAAAGTTATTTTTTCAGACTCTCTGTCAGCCATCCAGGCTATTGCTGCACATAATGTCGCAGAATCAAAAAATATTGTCTCCTGCAGAAGAAATATTGATCTTCTGGCTTCTAAAGGGAAGACTGTTGTTCTGCAGTGGTTACCATCTCATGAAGGAATAAATGGTACCGAATGGGATGATACATTGGCTAAAAAGGGAAAAGAGATTTTGCAGTCGGGTAATGGCAAAATACCACTTTTATCAATTAAAAGAATTATAAAAAATGTGGTGAGGAAAAACTATGATATCAGTTTCTCAGAAGAAATCAAGAATAAGAGATGGAGGGACTCAATGAATAAAATCCCAGACTCCACAAGATCCATTGCAGTAGCGGCCTTTCGCCTGGAGACTGGACATAACTGCCTTGCTAAACATCTATACAGTATTGGTATATATAGCAGTCCTTTGTGCACTTTGTGCAACCAGAACTTTGAGATGGACAAAGATCATTTACTAAGTTGTTCTTCATTGAACGAAGAAAACTTATACAGTCGATATCGGCGGGCTAGGGAGTTGATGCAATTGACATCCAGCAACTGATTTTCTTTCATGTTTATGTATTTTATATTTGCTGTTTTGATGCAATTATTGTTCTTCTCTAAGTTATTGTTTTTGTATTGTTCAGCTGTTCTATTTTTGTTTAAATTCTCCAATCTCAGGCATCTTTGATGCATGGGAGCCAATTATGTACAATCAAGTGATTTTGCAATAAAAATAAATAAATAAATAAATAAATAAACCTCTAAGTAACTGGAAATTTCAGCATGATATAACGCAGTCTTAAATTTAAAGTTTTCATGGAGAATTTCAAGCTACTTTTCTATTTACAAACTATACATGTTTCTTTACTTTTTCGAAACCTCAATAAATTTGCCTACTTACTTTCACTTTCCACTGATTTGTAGTATTAGTAAAGGATAAATGACCTGAGCTTTCATAGCACTAGTTCATCAAAACATAGTAAACTTGCTATATGAATGAGAAGGTTAAAGATATTTAGTGAATAGCTTAGATATTTACGTAATGTCTTCTGTAAAAAGAGTTTGCTTTAGATTATTCTCAGCAAATACTTCGACATGTTTACATTACTATTTGAGAATTTACACATTATTTTACGCTTGTGTTGCCAACATTTTCAGCTAGGTATTGTGGTTGATCGATTTATGGATTTCGACTTCTTGATTTCAGGGAACTCGAAAATCTAAGCCGTGAGATAAAGTTGTCTTGAACGATAAGTTATTTCACAAACACAACACATCACTTCTGATATCATAATAACGTTTCTAAGATATTTTCCTTTTGGTACTTTTTTTATAGAAATAATAGTATTATTTTGTCCACATACCTTTAGAGCAATGTTTCTCAACGTTTTTCGAGTCGTGACCCCTCTCCCTCCTTCAGTGGTTTCCACGCATTCTGTCCCCTCCCCCCTTTCACACCCTGCCTGTTTTCTTAAATAGAACATTAAAGACACAAAGAAAAATAAAACCCATTTTGGTAATTTAACAAAAATTAAATTTGTAAAGAATGGAGCACTTTAACCCTTCGGCCAGAACATGATTATTTTCCCGCTTACGGGGAAATCTGCCTGTGAAGCAGATATAAATGGAATACCTGTTTCCCAGGTATTCCTAACTAGAAATTCAGAGGTTATTTGTGGTTTATTACATTTCATGGTAGCCACAGTCGTCAAACCATTTCTCCTTAATTCTTGACCAGCTTCTATTGAGCAGAACCAATTATCACAGGTTATATTACGGTTCTTTTTTGTAGAGGCATTTAAGAAAAACCGTCTTACTCAGCCTTCGTTTCAAAACAGGTAACATGAAACAGGGTTTGGCCAAAGTCGTTCCCAGAACCTTCAAAAACTCAAATCTTCAAAGATTTTCAGCCTTACTTTACATTTTATACAAAATGTATGAAGACTATGTACCTGATAGTCAGATATTTTAAACATACTTTCGTAAGAATATCTGTCTAGTAGACAGACAGTGTTCTAGAAAAATGGCACTTACCAGAACCATAGAAGGCTGACTTCACGAATCGCCTTTCCAAACTGAAGACAAGATGTTGACTGAAGCATATGTAGACTCACAGTACCTTAATTCGAAGGGTGGGAGGGGGGCAGTGCTCAATAACGAAACCATAGCTATCTGAGAGACAGATGTTCTGGTTGAAGGGTAAGAAATATTCATTACTCAGTCAAAGGTGTGTTAAAGCAAGAACAGATGATGTACGCAAGCAAACTGACGTTTAGAAATTGCGTACTGTACGTAGTAATTAACAGTTATTCTTATTTACCACCAAAATAAGGGTAGCAGATTTCTAACAAACTAAGTTTGCGCATTGAATAAGTCAGACTTTTTCCCATCAAAAAAATTCATTGCCTTAGAGTTCCTTGGTAAAAAGATATTGACGAACTTTTCCATTCAAATTCGATAAAAAGTTATTTTAATTGGATAAAACCGTGGCACCCTTCCAGAAAACACACCGTGATCCCAAAGGGGGTCGCGACCAACAGGTTGAGGTCCCCTGCTGTAGAGTACCAATCAGGATCAAGCTAAAAAAATTTGACAGAGAAAACTGAATAAATTGTGTTAAAAATGGAAATACTGCATAAAACAAGCGAAGATTATAGCAAAACACGTAAACAAGTAAAAGAACACCAGAACACAGGTAAAAAAAAACATGACTATCAAGAAATCCAATTTCGTGTCACGATTTACTAATGACATACTATTTACTAATGACAGGGGAGGCGGAAGATCGATTTCAATTATTGTTTGAATCGATTCAGTTGGCTAAACTGTTCTTCATACGCATTGTTGACCAAAATAAACATTGGGTAGAAATAAATGCATTATATAAAATTCAAGAAAAATAATACGACCAGTTTGAGTGTTTTTAGATTAAACATTAGTGGCAATGCACTATCTACATTTTAAACTTATGAAAAATAGTTTAAATCAATCTAAATGATCCCATTTAATCTTTACACAGTAGATCTTTTAAGTAATGTATAAAATTTTGTATTATTCCGGAGTCAAGATAAAATCATAAAATCATGAAAACAAACAAACAAACAAACACACACACACACACACACACATATATATATATATATATATATATATATATATATATATATATATCCGGTTGCGGCCGGAAAACGACCTTTAATAAACGGGGCCGTCGACGACTAACGAGAATCCGTGCGTTAAACGAGATAGACTTGCAACATTTCCTCAAATTGCTACGGATTTCAATGCTGAGACATCAACAAATGTCAGCATGCGAACTGTTCAACGGACCGTCATTGATATGGAGCCACAGGTCTACACGTGTACCGTTGTTGACCGCACGGCACAAAGCGTTACGCCTCGCCTGGACCCGAGAGCACCCCCATTAGATCGTTGATGACTAGAAACACGCTGCATGGTCTGACCCGTCTCGTTTCCAATTATATCGGGCGGATGGACTTGTACCGGTATGGAAAAAACCTCTGGAATCCAAAGACCGTACATGTCAACAGGTAACTGTTAAAGCTGGTGGAGCCTCTGTGATGGTATGTTGCGTGTGTAGTTGGTGTGATATGGGGCCCCTGATACGTGTAGAGACGACTCTGGCAGGTGACGGGTACATAAGCATCATGTCCGATCATCTACATCCATTCATATCCATTGTGCATTCCGACAGACTTGGACAATTCCAGCAGGAAAATGAAACCTCCCCCCCCCCCAACGTGGAGAGTTGCTACTGAGTGACCACTGGATCACACATCTGACTTTAGCCACTTTTATTGCCCACCCAAATCCCCAGACATGAACATTATAGAGCATATCTGGGATGGTTTTCAACTTGCTGTTCAGAAGAGATCTTCACCCCTTTAGCACTCCTATGGATTTGTGGACTGCCCTGGCGGATTCATGGTGCAAATTGCCTCCAGGATACCTTCAGACATTAGTCGAGTCCATGCCACGTCATGTTGCAGCACATCCGCGTGCTTGTGGGGGTCCTACACGATATTAATCATATGTACCCTTTTTTTGGCTCTTCTGTGTGTGTGAATATTATATATATAGTCGAGTCTGGTTCTTAGATAAACTGATATTTTAAATCATTTTAGTGGCTTATCATTGCATCAATTTTTTAAAACTTTTTAATTTTCATTAATGCCATAGTGTTCGAAACCTTTTAACCTTCGGCTCTGGTCTTTCAATTTATTTTCTAAATATCCATTAAATTTTCACTTTTCAACACTTTTTTTATAATTTTTAACTGGATCATATAAACCTTAATTACGCAATATGACCTTTTAAAGTCATTACTGAAACTTTAATAAAATTAATCTCCAAATAC
Source organism: Dolomedes plantarius (assembly GCA_907164885.2). Lineage (NCBI taxonomy): Eukaryota > Metazoa > Arthropoda > Arachnida > Araneae > Dolomedidae > Dolomedes > Dolomedes plantarius. The sequence goes on along the minus strand of OU015490.1, from coordinate 182,160,082 downwards.
ATTTCTATTATAAGGCTCTTATCAAAACAGTTTATCCAAATCCTTGTTTAAAAGCATATTAATATCCTGAAAATATCAACATCCATCAGCACTAAAACAATATCATCCAGACAATTAATGACTTTGAAGGGAATTGAAATTTTATGCGCACTCACAAAGCATTAGATATCCCAAATGTATCTCTCAGACGCAAAATAGTGTCTGAATAAATGCGTTTATAGAGAAATTGGGAGGGAAATAAGCATGAAATAAACTCAAAAAGATAAAAAAGAAAAAAAGTAACCATGCCACGTCTCGAAATAAATACGGGAATTTCCGGTATGAAATATTTATCGCTAAACTTGGTGAACTGTTTGCTTAGTACAATTTTTTCCTAATCTTTATCAAGGTACGATCCTCTTTTATGATAGCTAGATATTCTTCACTGTGGCATTTATTAACAAAGCCGTTATTTAATTAAGTTGAAGGAAATATATCAGAGGAAGAAAACTACGATTACTACTCCCCGCCCACAAACTTTAGCTACGCCCTGCAGGCTGTGACCCTCAAGTCTGAAACAAGTTAGAATAATGGAACAAGAGCTTGGACAATGAATATGCTCTTTATAGAAATTTGAGCTTTCCATCTAACAGACTGAATCTGTCTTTAATGGGGATTTCTTTCATCAAATAATGACGGGCGATGGAAACTCTTTTACCCAAAAGGTCTAGTATTCGGGAAATATGTTCATGATTGGTCGTATTTCGTTATTGCAATCTGCGTTGATCCATGGTAACTCTAAATTTTTTTTCCGCTGTAGTTGCATACCTTCTTTTTCAATATGTGTAAGGTTTTCATATGACATATAAAAAAATGATTAAGAGTCAGACGTTAGATGTCCCTTAATTAAATTTTTAAAATAATATGTTACCTTTCCACAATAAATTCGAAAATTAAGGCTACTTGGGAGTGGCTATATTGGATTAACTCAGCAAACTGTGGAGAAGTTTTCCAAGGATTATCAACTTAAAGATTTTGTTTTGAAATTGTACTCCCTAATAGAGAAAGCAATGCCTATCTTATTGATTTTGGAAATTTCGTCCACCAAAGTATATTTTGAGCGTTTAAAACACAATGTACCACAATTTTTCTAACATAATTCAAATAAAAAAATATTTTTTGTGTTTAAATCAAAGAATTCCGAGTAAGAAATTTCTTTCTTGTGACATGGAACTCGACGTTTTTTGGGCGGTTGGTTTTAACGTTTTTTGGAAGGTGGAAGAAAAGGCAGCGGCTGAAAAAGACCTCTAGGTTGTCCGCTCTTCAGCGACACGCCGTTTTGTTTGGTATGCTGATTTCTGTGGTCTACTTTAAAACCGATTTTAGTTAGACAATGAGATATTATCTTCAGTCTCCAATGAGGGTGATGGTGAGTAATAATTAATTTGTGTTATATTTATCAAGCGAGAGCACAGAAATAATTTAATATGCGTAACTAGGATTTATGTGTAATTTTTAATGTATGAAAATAATTAGTATGATGATTTCTGTGGAAATTTGTAATCAGTGATAAAATTAATGTTAATTACTATAAAGAGAAATTAAATGTTAGCATTACCTATTAAATTTGAGTTTGTTTCTTTTAGTTATTCTCAGACATGTGTCAGAATGTGTTTTTCTCAAATTGATAATTTTGTAAAAAAAAGCGACTATACGATTTTCTTTTTATTACATGTTCTAACTCCACTTAATATATGGTGCCGTGGCCAGGATTTTCAAGCTCTGGGATTTTAAGAATGAAAGTAATTACACTGCTGGCCACTGTAAATGCAACACCCTGAAGGAAACATGTAAATAACATGAAATTTACAACATGCATTAGCGGAGGTGAGATATGCAAATGATTAGAATTTCAGCGCAGACGCACATCACGCGCGCCTGTGGGGCCACTTCAAAGCGCTATTTAAGGCTTGGAGATTTCGACGATTTCAAGTTCGGCAATTGAGTTTTACTTGTGGTTTTTTTCAAAAAAAACGATCAATTATGCCTCGTCGAAAACATCAATCATATTTTGATCAAGTATCCGAGTAAGTAATCCGGGTATTATGGTATGGGGCGGTATTGGATATCACTCTCGCACACCTCTAGTACGCATTGCCGGTACTTTAAAGAGCCAGCGCTACATCTCCGAGGTGTTGGATCCAGTTGTCCTTCCTTACCTCCAGGGCTTGCACACAGCCATATTTCAACAGGATAATGCGCGACCACACGTGGCACGCATTGTCCAACGGTTCTTCGTCAATCGCCAGATTGAATTGCTTCCCTGGCCGCCTCGCTCTCCGGATCTTTCGCCGATAGAAAACATGTGGTCCATGGTTGCTCTACGATTGACCCAGATTCCATCCCCAGCTGCCACAGCAGATCAACTTTGGCAACGTGTGGAAGCTGCTTGGTCTGCTGTACCCCAAGAACTCATCCAAAGTCTCTTTGAATCATTGCCGAGGCGTGTGGCAGCGGTGATCTCCAACAATGGCGGCTACACTGGCTACTGATTTTCGCAGGAACCACACTTCACAGAAGTCTATAAATTTAATCATTTGATACTTAGTCAACATGTTATCTACAAAATAAATTTTGTTGTGATATGTCTTGTCTTTCGTGGTGTTGCAAATTGGGTGTCCAGCAGTGTATATAAATCACTGCACATTGTCTGAGTAAATACTTAAATTGTATGTAAAATGTTTAAAATGTATTTTAATTGTTGAATTGTATGTATTGCATTATGAAATTGAGTTAGGTATTTTTTATTATTATTATTCATTTGATAAGATAAATTTAGAAATTCCATTCGCTGAAATTTGAAATAATTAAACATGTCGAAAGGTTGTAGAACTAGGAATAGGCAGGCTAGTTCTCCCCCATCACCTTCAACGTCTGATTCAAATACTATAAATCTAATAGCGTCAGCAAGTATTATGATTTATCTGCCCTCTTTTGGTGGTTCTTCACAGGAGAACTGTAATTTTTTTAAAATCATTTTGAGAAAATCGCCTCATTATAAAAATGGAATGATGAAAAAAAATACATCCTTTTAAAATCGCGTTTAACAGGAAAGGCGTTAGATTTTCTAATGAATGAAACAAAATTTGGGAATATTTCTACCCACAAGGAGTGAGTGCAGGCCTTACAAGATAAATTTATTATGTCCCCTTCGTTTTCGACACTCCAGGAGGATTTACTAAATATTAAACAAGCTCCCAGTCAGTCAGTTTCCAATTTGGCAGACAATATTCAAGATAAAGCTACCAAATACTTAAAATTTACAAACACTGACTCCGAGGAGGACATTAAATTCAAAGAAAACATGCTACTCGGCTGATTCTTTGAAGCCTTAAGGTCAGATAGCAGGATAGAAACTAAATAATTTTCAGTACCGAAAAAGCAGAGGTCAGAAAATGTTCTCGAACAATTAACACCTTTCAGCTATCATTGGTTAAAAAATGTTACTAGGCCGATGCTATGGGGAAGCTAAGTCCCCCCTAAATGCCCCAGAGGGTGGCAAGTAATTTTCCCTTCTGTGCACATGATCTTGGGTACTATTCGTACTCTTACAGGTTACGCTAAATTGCCTCCGGGAGGAACATTCCTTTCTTCCCGGAAAAACCGGTACGAAAAACCACAGGCATGAATTTAAGTACATATACATTTTAGGATTTACAAAACAAAATAGAAACACATATACTTGTGCATGAAACCGAATTAATGCTGTATCGACACTATGAGATTAGAAAATATATTTTTTTAGAGACAAAACAGTATATTAATGAAAATATTTACAAATTCGAGTTCTATATCACATTCCCGCAAGCCAAGGTCTTAAATCCTAATTTGGATTTAATTGAGATTTTTTTTATCTACATGGTTAATTTTATATTTGTGTTTTTTTCTCCCTATGGGAGTGGGGGGGATGTGACATGGAACTAGGGTTGCCAACTGTCCCGGATTAGCCGGGATTATCCCGGAATTGTAATCGCTGTCCCTGATCCCGGATGAATGCTAAATTGTCCCGGAATGTAGCGGAAACTATTCCATTTTTTTAAAATTGAAATTGACATCTTGTAAAACCGTTGAACGTTGTGACATGTAGTAATCCGACAGGTAGCGTGAACGTCATAGACTAAAATTAAACTTTCCACGATATTTATTTACAAGATCAATTTATATACAGATCAGGAAGTATACAGTGATAGCACAGATGTTAATTGCAATGACAAAATATGGCCAGAGTATTTCAAAAAGCATGAAAAATCGGTCGAGCTGATGAAAATTGTTTCTTTCATTTTGTCCATCCCTGTGAGTAATGCTTACTCAGAGAGAGTATTTAGACACATAAACAATGTGTGGATGAAGGCCAGGAATAACATGAATATCGACTTAGTGAAGGCGGGATTGGAAATACGACCTAATATTGAATCGTATGCAGAATTTGCGAACTTTTTAAATAGGACTCACTTGCGAAAGAATTGGTGATTGCAGCAAAAAGTGACAGAAAATATTATTGGAAAAACTCATAAAAAATATAACTTTAAACTTGTTATTATAAGATTTAAAATTTTGATCATTGTTATCATGTAATTAATATATATATATATATATATATATATATGTGTGTATATATATATATATATATGTGTGTATATATATATATATATATATATATATATATATATATATATATATATATATATATATATATATAATTAAGTTTCTATAATAGTTAAAATAAAAAATATTAAAAGAAAATTAAAAAAAAATTGTATTTTAATTTTTTCATGCATAAAAAGTTTCCTCAGAAAACTAGGTAATGACTGACTGATGATGATGAGGATGTTCAGTTTTGAGCTATTTGTCCCGGAATCGTCACAGAAAAATTTGGCAACCCTACATGGAACTCGACTTTGTAAATATTTTCATTGATATACTGTTTTGTCTCTAAAAAAATATATTTTCTAATCTCATAGTCTCGATACAGCATTAATTCGGTTACATGCACATGTATAAGTGTATCTATTTTATTTTGTAAATCCTAAAATGTATATGTGCTTAAATTCATGCCTGTGGTAATTCGTACCCGTTTTTCCGGGAAGAAAGGAATGTTACTCCCGGAGGCAATAATTTAGCGTAACCTGTAAGAGTACGAATAGTACCCAAGGTCATGTGCACAGAAGAGAAAATTACTTGCCACCCTCTTGGGCATTTAGAGGGACTGAGATTCCCCATAGCAACGGCCTAGCAACATTTTTTAGCCAATGATAGTTGAAAGGTGTTAATTGTTCGAGAACATTTTCTTACCTCTGCTTTTCCGGTACTGAAAATGTTTTAACGTTTTTTGGGTAGTGGAAGAAAAGGCAGCGACTGCAAAAGACTGCCTCTAGGCAGCGACTGCCTCTAGGTTGTCCGCTATTCAGCGACGGTCCAATTTTGTTTTGTATGCTTATTTCTGTGGTCTACTTTAAGACCGATTTTAGTTAGACAACGTGATATTATCTTCAGTCTCCAATGAGGGTGGTGGTGAGTAATAATTAATTTGTGTTATATTTATCAAGCGAGAGCACAGAAATAATTTAATATGTGTAACTACGATTTTATGTGTTCTAATAATTTTTAATGTATGAAAATAATTAGTATTATGATTTCTGTACAAATTTGTAATCAGTGATAAAACTAATGTTAGTTAGTATGAAGAGAAAATAAATTTTACCATTACCTATTACATTCGAGTTTGTTTCTTTTAGTTATACTCAGACATGTGTCAGAATGTGTTTTTCTCAAATTAATAATTTTGTAAAAAAAAAACCACCAAACGATTTTCTATTTATTACATGTTCTAACTCCACTTAATATTTCTCTAAAATGAACTACAACTAAAAAAATGTTTACATCTAAATCAACAGTAATAAGAAATATTTCCTCCATAGTTAAAAATTGAACTGAACGAATTCATCGTGTTTACCACTCAGCTGCCTAAAGAGTAAGTTTCACTGACTAAAGGTTTCCTAACATACCCATTAAATCGTTGAATATAAATTCCGGTAGTACCTTGCAATTTATGCGAATGGTTCTTTTAGGCCTTCTCTCTGTCAGTTGTTTTGTGAATTAATGGATATTTCAAAATTGTAGTACACGGTAATCCATTCAAGAAGCATCAATTGCTGCCCACTGAAATGTGAAAATGACGGAAATGGTTTCCGTCGTCATAAAAAAATATGAATTTAGTTTGGAATAAAATATTTCTGCTACACTTCTTCAATCGTCGTGAACTAAGAATTTACATCTAAAACGGACAGATAACATTGGACCCAGGTTTCGCCCATGTTATGTGTTCCTCAGCAAAGCAAACGGATAAGTGCTGTAACACCTCCCGTACAATAGCGAATATTTTGTTTGTGAAAATTCTGGCAAGACCAACCAACGTGCGGTCTGTGCACATAATTGATTTAGACAGTTGCAGACAGTCGCCTGGCGACATAAAGGCCTATAGTGCTACCGTCAGCTCAGGGAACAGTAAACCAGCTACAAAGGGGAGCTGCTGACAGGAGGCGCCAAGTCGTCTGAAAATGTAACTGAATAATGAAAGGCGGCGTTTTCCAGACCTTTCGAGAACATTAAGTGCAGGTATATGAAGTCACCGAACGCGAGTTCAGGGATTTCAGAAATACAGAAATTCAGAGATGACGTTAGTCAGAGTTATGCTGGAAGCGAAGACAAGAAGATACTGCATGGCCTATAATGAGAGCAGCGACAACTCAAGACTGACCTTCCTCGTCGATGGTGTGAACCCACGAATTTAATATATATATATATATATATATATATATATATATATATATATATATATATATAGATATAGATAGATATATATAGATATATATATATATAGATAGATCTATATATATATATATATATATATATATATATATATATATATAGAGAGAGAGAGAGAGAGAGAGAGAGAGAGATAGATAGATAGATAGATAGATAGATAGATATATAGATAGATTGATAAAGGTATAGATATAGATATAGATATACATATATTGTAAATAGCCTGTATTTAGTCGAGAAATACTATTAAAGTATAAAATACAAAAGGGCTGGCAGTCTTTTATGTAAGGCAAAGTCCTAACAGTGCACTGTCCACCTTGGAAAGACTGCTCATTGTCAGTCATTAGTAAATATTTAGAGAAGTTCCATATTAGGAATCCTATTCTCTAAATTCTACACATTGGTCATGCCTTGCTATCACCTATGTCTAAGGCTAGCTGTAATAGTATATTTTTGCTTTAAACTCCGCTTCTGCGGCACATGATATGCATTTTGTCACCAACTGAACGTCGTCCAAAAAATCTCACAACCAGGTCCTCGATCTCTGCTCGAATGCACGATTAAATCACATAACGTCTCCATTTATTACATCATGAAAACAATAGTGATTTATATATAACCGTAATTCAAGATGATAATTAAGAATTAAACCAATAAAAATATATTTATATAAATTAACTGTGTTGACATAAAGCAAGCGGAAACTTTTAATTCGTCTCTCAGGTGTTTCTAAAAAAAATTTCTATCTAAAATATCTCCCCTATTATTTTTCTTAATTTTTCCTAGGTAAGTAAAGCAAACTGCAGAACGTAGCACACAATAATTATTTTGTTTGTTTACTTTGTCGACTAAAATATAATTGCATTAGGGGGACGACATATTGTTCCAAGGAAATGTTTCGGGCAACTATCTCGACGTCTAATTATTTCGTGATGTAATATGTTTTCATAGTGTTATAATGCCTGTTTTATGTCTGGTTTGGATGTTAGGATATCTATTACGTAACTCTTTTTCATTCATGTTTTGACGTATTATATAATTAGTACATCTTATCGAGTTATATTAAATTATCTTTGACAGTTTTTCAATTGAATCAAGATTGCACTAGTTAATGATAGATAGCTGATTTCATTATTTATTAGTATTAAATAAATTTCATACTCCTCTCAGCAAAGTTATTGTCTTTAAAATTTTGCACAAACCGATCATAAACTAGCTATTAGTTTTAAGACTACTGTGTACTAAACCTATTGGATTCTCTCACATCAATGTCAACCTATGGGGAAAATTTGTCCAAGGATTGCCAACTTGGATTTGAACATTTTTTAAAATTTATACTCCGTAATAGAGAAAGAAATTTTACACTTTGAGGCATTTTCTCTTTAAAAAAATACAAAAAATATTTTAAAATTTTAATTATTTGGGGGTGGGGGAACCTGGTATAGTGTGCTTTGAACGCTCATAAATTCCTTTGGTGGACGAAATTCAAAAATTGAATTCTATTGCAAGGTGCAGAAAAGTTCAGGCTATCGAAAAGTACCATTTGTATTGGATTATCAACATTTCTGTAGCTGAAAATAGTAGATGCATTTTCTCCATACGTTAATACTGAGATGGGTGAATCCAATAAGGTTAGTACACAACAGCGTTAATGTTGTTACATGAAATATATTGTTACATGAAATAAAGAAAATAAAACTTCAGAGCACAATAGTTGTTTTAAGCTGCCCCTGAATTATTTATAAAAATATTTCTTTAAAATGCTCGCTCAACTGGGACTGAGGTTCGGTTGTGTAAAATCCAGCCCGCTTTGAAGCAGTAGAGCATTTCGCAAGCATATGGATATGAGAATTAAACTGCCATAATGTGGGGTATTGAATCCAATTTAACCCCCCAACCCACCTTCTAATTTAAATAAATTGTCGTTTGAAGAAGAAACAAGCGGCGCTTTTCTACTAGATTGTAAAGCTCGTGGATAGCGTACACGCGCGACAGTCAGAGGGGAGAACGCCACGAAGCAAGGCGGGACGAAGTTTAACATAGAACGAAAAAAAAATTTTGAGAAAGTGAAGATCAGTTTTTTCTGTGCATTTCGAGTACAGATATTGGGAATTGCCAAGCTCACCGATGGCGTTTGGAGTTAAACTCAAGACAGAAAGGTTAGTGGGGCGAATTGTACAAAGAGTGGCGTGGTTGAATTCTGACAAGGTCTCCGTAATACAGCTACCGGGATTAACACGCACGATAAATTCCCCATTGCCTGCTAGCAATGAGTAAGGTAATTATATAGCCTAATCGTTGTTGTAATAATATAGCTCAGTGTAGAAAACTTTTTGAATACATATTAAAGGCGTGCCATAAAATATGAAAACGTAAATACAATGTAACGGCCAATTTAGTCACCAATACAATGCAAATATATACCATCCCCATACTTCAAAATTTTAATGGTGTTGTCTGAAAGTATATTGTTAAAATTATGTGAATATACATTATTTATAAGTATTCTTTAACATGAACATAAACGTATGTAAAAAAATATCTATCTTATAATTTTAATCTTAAAGATGCATGATATATTCAAAGATTCTATATGAATGATTCGATATGAATAAAGATTCTATATGAATTTTATTCATATAAAATTCTTATAGAATTTAATATGAATTTAGTAATATTAATTAGTATTTAGTCTGTTGACGAATTTTCTAACTAATTTTGAAAATTGGTGAGAATAAATTCCCTGGTTACGTAAGCAGAATGCAGCAAACCGCACATTTCTATCGCCTTCCATTTTTCTTTAATTGATTTTTCAAATCGTCGGTTATTTTTGGGACATCCGGTATTAACTTCGTATTATCCTAAAATTAACTCATGTTAAAACCCATTTTCAAATTTGATGATTTCATTGTTAACTTAATTTGTTTATTTTGTTTATGAAGAGTCTAGATCTTTTTCTTTAATTTTCCCTAATCTGAATGAATTTGCCGGTGGCTTTCACAATTCATTGATTTGTAGTATAAGTTGGGGATAAAGGACCGGAGACTTCGCAACACTATTTCATCTAAACATAGAGTGAGACTCTCACATAGTCTGAAAACAGATTCAATCCTAACTTTGGAAAATCCAGTACAGATGCGTCTTTTTGTTAAAGGAATCAGAAAGGTCGTTACGCAAACAATTGTGCGACGCACACTTCCCTAAGTAGAAAAAGGGTCATTCGTTAGGAAAACACCATCAAAGCACAAAGAGATAATGCAAGGCCATGGATGTTGGACTGACAAAAAGGAAACGCAGCCTGGAGGTGACCAGCTGACAAACCCATGTTTATGAGATGGCGTAAAGTACATGAAAGAATGAAAACTTCGAGAAACGAGGAAAAAGGCATAAATGATGAAAAGACTATTAGACAAGGCTTTTTTAGACTAGACTTAGACTTTGCCGAAACGACGAGTGCGAGAGGAGAGAATAGAGAGGAGACTGGGTCTCTATTGAACTGATGTATGAACTCTGCGCCCGTGGATCGATGTATGATGGTTCTTCGGAACAAACGTGTATATATTGATATTAGCCTAGATATTGATTTTATAATAAACAAGATGTAAATAGACATGTATTAGGTCCACATTAATATTACGAGTGGCTTATACATCGGATCACGACGATTAAGTTTACACATAGTAAGTTTGTCTCTACGGAAATGTGAGAGGTAAAGAGATTTCATGAATAGTTTATATGTTTAAGATTCTGTTTTGAATAATTCAATTTAGCTTCTTATTGAATTGAGAGAAACGACCTCTTAGCGTTTGCACTGATATTTACGCATTGGTTTGTGCTTGACTGTTCAATACTCTCTTAGCAAGATATTATGGCTGATCGATTTCTAAGCCTTTGTGGGTCCGAGGTAGGTTATTGGTAGGGCGTCGGCTTTCGGTACAAAGATTTCTCGGATTCATTCCCGCAAGCGCTTTTAAATTCCTTTCTTGTGTAGGGCGGATATGGGAACGTTAAATCCGTGCATACGAAAAATCCTTCTGTGTGGTCAGAGAGAGTGGGAGAAGGCACCAGATGACGCAACTCGGAGTGTCTAAACTGTGCTGGCAGCCAATTCACCTTCAGGAATTTAATCTCGGAAGGCCTTAGTTGCTATGTCGGGCCTTTTCTGGTGTATTGGACATTGTAAATATGGCTATCACCCACTAGCTTTAATAACTTTTTTTTAAACATTTGGGGATTGTGAGTTAATTTGGGGATTAAGAGTTTTTGTCTAATGACAAAGTACCATTTTGGACCTTTATGGGCAAGTTAAATTTGTATGCCGGAAATTCCTTCTATGAGGTCAGTGGGTGGGAAAGATACGATCCCGCCAGATGTTGCCCCTGGGGGGGGGGGGGGGGGCGGTCAAAATTGTGGTTGGTATCTAGCCAAGACGAACTCCGAACCTCGTGGTGCTATTATTAACCAGAGCCGCACTACTCAGCCCGGAGCCTATATGGACCTATTCTGGCACTTTCAGCCAGGGGGCATTAGGAATAACAACATAGGTCTCAATTTAAAGGATCTGCAAAAAATAGCCAAATTACCAAATCAATGATATATCCAAAGGAATATTTAAAAATTAGCGATGTATGGCAAACTGAAAATAGATGTACTGATGTTTCTCATAATTAAAATGGAGTAGAAATGGATAATTATATAAACTTCTAAATACTAATACAGTAATAAAGGGGTAAAATAAAAGGAGAGAAATAGGAAAAGACAATAAATGAAAAGAGTAAATGTAAGTTATTGAAGAAATTATATAAATAACTGCTTATTCTTAAATATATAAATTTTAAAAATGAGTTCTTTGTCATTGAAAATCCTATCATAAATCAGATATAGTGTTAAGTCTGCTATTCATTCTAAGACTCTATGACATTTTAATACCTTTTGAAATCCAATTTCATTCTAATTAATTTTCTCTAAAATTTCAATGCCCATTGTACCTTCGATTATCCGTGTGGATTATCCGTACGGATTATCCGTGCAGGAACAATCTGAATTCTTTATCAAAAATAACACCTACATAATTTATTTAAAAACTGCTTGGAAATTTCATCCAAATATACATGTATAAACAACAAGATTTTTAAAACAGTTTTCTATTTATTGAGAAGATGTTTATTTGATAAAAAAAGGGGCGATATTGTACTAAAATAACACTTCATTTCGTCGGAAATATTACCCTGGAAAAGACAGGTGGGAAATTACCGATTTTATCAATTTAATGGCAAATTTAAAGTGATTTGAATACGTTGATGAAGAAAATCTTTTTGAGTGGTTAGAAAGTGATTTACGCTAACCAAGATTTTAATATATGAGTGACCCTGGTATCATAATGTTGCTACGATTCATCTTCAGGAAGAAGTTGACGATGAAGAGAGTGAAGAAAATCACGGTGATACGATTAAACACAGTTACTGTGAGTCGACAGTCTGTCATGTGACTATGATTCAATGGAATTATGAATACAGTGATATCATAGCTGCTAGGAAAATTCGTAGTGATATCAAAGAACATATCAAATATTCAACAAAACAAAAATGAAATATTGTCGTACCCCATTATAGCGAACCCAGTATATAACGAACTCACGGATATAACGAACGAAAATTTTGGTCTTGCCGTTTTCCTATTGTACGTAAGTTAATTAGTATTGTGTCAGTTTAATGTAATAGATTTTAGTCGATTTAATTCATTAATGATCATTTTTAATAGATTTTATAAATTTTTTAATAAATCATTATTGAATACATGTTGCATTTAATGAGTTATACATTTTGTGAACTCTCGCATTTTTCTTAACGGTTCGGATATAGCGAACCACCAGGTAAAGCGAACGAAACCTTTGGTCCCTTGACGTTTGTTAAAAAGGGATTCGACTGTATTGCGGATTACATACATAAATTAAGACAATAAAATTGAAAAAGAAGTGTAATATTAAATTTTGAAAATACAGTAAAGTTTAATAAAGTTCAGATTATCCATGTTTTTTAATTATTCGGGTTAATCCTCCCCTTCATTATCCCGAATAATCGGGAGTACACTGTATTTTGATTTTTAAAATACCCTCGACGTAAATGCTCTTTGTATTTGTCTTCACTAATTTAAAGGGGCGTAAATTATTTAGATTGCAATAAAATTTGAAAATCGGTCTTGTGGCGGTCCTGTGGTATAGCGCGCTGTTTTCAGTGCTGAGGGTGCTCGGATCGAATCCCGGGGTCGAGCCACGAGAAAAGCCTCCGTTTGCGTTGTCCCTTCATAGGGGGTAATGCCGTCCGCCTATATGGTGCACCCATAATAAGATGGATAGTAAACTGCGGCGTAGTATTAGCGAATGTTTAACGACAAGTGTCTCCGATTTAAAAAAAAATAAAAAAATAAATTAAAAATTAAAAATAGCGCCCTTTACATGTATGCTCTTTTGCAAGTGCTTGGAGCGTATGGGACTGCTCGTGGGAAAACTTGCAGAACGCTCCAAAGCAACTTTCCGTTCCTCCCAGACACCTTCACACGTGCACTCAATAGCGCCCTTTACACGTACGATCTTTCGTACGTGTTCGAAGGTGTCTGAGAGGAACGGAAAGCTGCTTTGTAGCGTACTGCATGTTTTTCCGCGCGTAATCCCGTACGCTCCAAGCACTGCAAGAGCGTACGTGTAAAGGGCGCTATTAAAGGGCGCTATTAGCGCCCTTTAATAGCGCCCTTACACGTACTTACACGTACTTACACGTACACATTTATTACACGTACGCTCTTTTGCGAGTACTTGGAGCGTGCACGCAATCCCGTACACTCCAAACACTCGCGAAAGAACGTACGTGTACGTCGCGAAAGAACGTAAGGGCGCTAATGTCTTTTCAGGTTTTACACAGCGTCGATGCACCTAAGTGGCAGTAATACTCATAAAATATCAATATTCATCAAATACCCGAATGATGCAAATAAAATCAAATTTAGAAATCCAAACTCATGTTCTGTTTTTGGTGCCAAATTTCTTGCCATAGGGGAGGGTTTGAGATCTATTAGAACTGATGTTGAATTTAACGATGTATGGATTTCATCAGATAATCACAGTTCCTTCCAATATTTGAGAAACTGGGAAAGAGTGGGCGATAGAGGCGGCTTATCCATCTTGTACCATCTAGCTCGTCTCTCTGTGAACCATGCTATTAATTTTCAGTGGGTCCCCTCTCATGTGGGCCTATTTCGGAATGAGGTGGATGACATCATAGCTAAGGAGGGATCCTCTGAACGTTCACCAACTTCTTCGACTCTTACTTATCTGGAGATTCATTCCGTAAGGTAACATTTTACTAGAGTACCTAGATATCTTCCCCGGTCCATGACTAGTACTTTGGTGTAAAAGCTGGTAAGAGCCCTGGTAAAGCTCTTATCTTCAAGGCTAATAGAGATGAACAGATTATAATCGCTAGATGTTCCAGTGGCCACTTGAAGTTCCTAAAATTTGACCGATAAAACAAAACTTTTACTACTTGTAAAAAGTGTATTACTGAGCAGGCCACTCCTGTCCACATCCTAACATGCTTAAAGGGGCAAGGGACATTTCAACCTCGATTTTTTAAAATTTTCAGTTTTAACTCTATGTACAAAAAAATAATAATTTGTAGTCCATTTTACTACATTGAAGACCTTTAGAATTCGAAATAATGATATTTTTGCAGAATAACGTCTGGTTTAAAAAAAAAATTTCAAAATTTTCTAGCATTTTTTAAAATGCTCTATGTGCATTCTAAATCATTTAAAAACCTTATTTTTTAAATATAAGTGTACCGTACATATATAAATATAATTGTGCAATGATTTTTTTTGTATGAATCTAAAGACATAAAGAATTATTTCTCATTCTGCCTGTTTTTTTTCTGTTATATTTCTGAATGTTTTTTCTTTATTTCATGGTCTATAAATTTGAAAAATATTTGTGGTTTCAAAGAACAATGCGCAGGTTTGTGGAAAACGCTTAGATTAACTATCCTGAGAAATTTGGAAGGAATCAGGAAAAGATGTATGCGCATGGAGCTTTTTAAAAAAATCTTGCATTTTTGAAGATTTTTTTGAAAAATGGGTGGTATTCTTCCACAAATTATTTATTTGGGAATTCTATGTTTCTTCAACGTATTAGAAAAGAATGTTAATTATTCTCATTTTAAACATGAGAGTAAAATATTCAAAAATTTAAAAAAACGGGGTTGAAGGTCCCTTGTCTCCTTAAATGGATCTTGGGAGAAATTTATTACCATTCCTCCCTCGCCTGTTAATGGACCTTCTGAGGATTTTCGGTTTCATGGACCTGGTCTATTGTCGATACACCAGGGAGGATTAGAAACAACAACAAATATGAATATTGTTTACATTTTTAAATAAATTTGTCTTAAAACACAGTCGATATAGTATTTTGTCCATATGCACGATCAGATCCATCTTTAAAATGCATATAAAATCGTCTCATGCTTAAATTTCCAATATTTAGTAAATATGAGGAAATATGAAGACAACAAAAGATTATCTAATTTGAATTACTTTAAAAAACCTTTTCAACTTTATTTTCTAGATCATTTATCTGAAATCTTCTAAATATCCTTTCAACCTCGTATACACCAAACTTTCTTGTTTATCTACAAGAAAAATGAAATACTGAGCCCATCTCTGGTTAAAATGACTCATGTCTGACTCATGATCTGTTTTTAGTAACCAAACTTTATCACCGTAATTTTTCACTTAATTTGGTATCATTTGTTCGAATTACGGTGAAAATTTTTGTCACTAGTTTTATTGGAATATTTAATGAGTAATTACCACTTGGATCATGGCTTCGGAAAAATCCGTCCTCGCGAAGAGATCCAGAGAGTTTACTGTATTCTGTCAGTGTCAGATGATCTGCAACCATCTGTAGTTGCTGTGGGTTGATATCAAAAGTTCAAGAAAAATAGAACATAAGCCAGACATGAGACATTTTAACCAGAGATGGGCTCAGTATTTCATGTTTACCACGTTATTATTAACTCGCTTTCTTGTCTGTCCAGTACAAATCTTGCAATCGGTTTTTAACTAACTTCCCGACTAGCTAGACATTTGAAACTTTCAGAATATATCATAAAACGATGACAATTCATTATTTTAATACTTTTAGCCATCTTTAAGCATAATTAAATTTTACCACATTTTTATTTTCATTCAAGTTGATGGGATAATTCATCAAAAAAATTTTTAAAAAGTATTTATTAATACATAGAATTGTCAAGTTTATATGATTCAACAGAAAATTTAAAAACGTGGTATATAAAAGTTCTTTTTATCTTGTAATTATTCTTGTAGATAATCAAGAAAGTTTGGTTTATCACCGTAATTTGATGATAAACCAAATTTCATATCCATCTTTAAAATGCATATTAAATCTTCTCATGCTTAAATTTCCGATATTTAGAAGAGGAAATATGAAGAAAATAAAAGAATATCTAATTTGAATTACTTCAAAAAAATTTTTTCAACTTTCTTTTCTAGATCATTTATTTGAAATCTTCTAAATATTCTTTCAACCTCGCATAAACCAAACTTTCTTGTTTATCTACAAGAAAAAAGAAATACTAAGCCCATCTCTGGTTAAAACGATAACAAAAACACAATTCCCCCTCCAGCAACTTCGTTCTTTCACGTGTTTATTATTCTAGACAAAGACCAGACGTGAAAGATTATCTCTCAAATAGAGAACCTTGTACGATATAGGAAAAGTATTTCTTTTATGAATGAATGCTGGGAATTCGGATAGAAAGTTGAGATTGTGAACTAATATGAATTTTATTTTCTATGAATTAAATTTTATTAATGGCTATATATTTTGAATTTGATTTTGTGCCTATGAAATAAAATACAAATTTTATAATATTTTTTGTTATTTTGCAGAACTTCCATTTGGCTATGCAGTCCGATTTAATGCATGTAATTATTTTAACCCAAAAGACAATAAATCGTTTTTCAATTAATTATTCATTTCTAAGAGCTTTTTCCAACCACATCAAAGCTGCATTTTAAACATAAATACAGTTTAATTTCTTAAAAATGTAGCATCTTTTTCTAAATTTATAAATCTTGAATTTCAGGTCTTAAAGCCTTTAACTTGTATTTTTTTAAAATTCGTTGAGTTTAGAATATTAGAAAATATTTGTAATTACATTAAAAAAAATAGTGATTGAAAACAAATTTGTTAATTCTGAACTAATAATTTCAGTTGCGTTTTCGTTGAGTCTCGAATATTAGAAAAAATGTGTAATTACATTTAAAAAAATTAGTGATTTAAAGCAAATTTGTTAATTCTGAACTAATAATTTCAGTTTCGTTTTCGTTGCGTCTAGAATATTAGAAACATTTGTAATTATATTAAAACAAATTAGCGATTGAAAAAAAATTTTAATTCTGAACTAATAATTTCAGTTGCGTTTTCGTTGAGTCTCGAATATTAGAAAACATTTGTAACATTAAAAATATTAGCGATTGAAAAAAAAATTGTTAATTCTGAACTGATAATTTCAGTTGCTTTTCAGTGTTGAGTTAAGTTATGGCAAGTCTTACGGTTTTAATTGTAACAGTAAATTTAAAATAAGAAAATTGTTATAACATTTTTAAAATGAGCAATTATTGCATCAAACTGCTGAAACTGGTTAATGTAGTTTTATACTTTGCATTGGATCATAGATAAATGAGTAGTTATCACTTAATTACCTGGAATCGCACATTTATCTACCTCATTTATCTCTACTCAAATTTCCAAGATACCTAAGAATAAATTAGTAAAAAAATATCTTTCATTTTTCAATAAATTTCTGATTTCAAACATTTATATACCTAAATTAATATTTGTACACTTGAAAAATGAATCTAATTCAAAGGTAGTTTGTATTAAGCAAGATTCATCGCATGATAACCTCTTGGGGATAATCTTATATCCTTTTACTCGGTTTTGAAAACATCACTTTCAATGACCAGCCTTCGAGCGATAATTTATAAATTAGAAATTTTCAAATATTGCCGAAGGTGGTTTCTTAATTCAACTGACAGCATTTTTTTTCTGTTCGCTATCTAGCAGAAGGTTGATTGAATACCCGGCTTTTCTCGTCTCTCGGGTATTAACGCTAAATAAATACTCTTAACTGGATCTGGTAATGCTCTTTGATACCAGAGTTACACTCGCTTCTCACATTTTTTGGTATTATTTTAAATTTTTCCAACTACAACATTACAGTGATTGTATTATTTGTACATGTAATACCATTGAGCAAAAATGAATAACACTTGTCATATTGAGAAGGTAATAAATTTTGTTAAAAAAAATTTATTGAAAATCGTCTATATTTTACCAGGAATCTAAATTTTATTATTAGTTTTTATTATTAGTTATTTTATTATTAGTTTGAAAGTTTATTATTAGTTTTTTTTTTGTATTTAATATAAGTAACATACTTATAGCTATTTCCTTTTAACAAAGCAAAATACAATTTTTTCCAAATACAAAATTACATTGATTCTATTATCTGTACAGGCTATAAGATGCAAGGATTCTTGTATTTGTACATGCAATACCATTGAGCACTAATGAATAACACTTGCCATATCGTGAAGGTAAATTATTTTTAAAGAAATTTTATTGAAAATCGTCTAGATTTTACTACGAATCTAAATTTTATTAGTTTATTTAAAAGTTATTATTGAGCACAAATAAATAACACTTGCCATATCGTGAAGGTAATAAATTTTGTTAAAAGAAATTTTACTGAAAATCGTCTAAATTCTACTACGAATATAAATTTAATACTTTTTAAAAAAGTTTATTATTAATTTCTTTTGTATTTAATATAAGTAACATACTTATGACTATTTCCTTTTTACAAAACAAAATACAATTTTTTTCCAAATACAACATTATAATGATTCTATTATCTATACCTTCAATACCACTGAGCACAAATGAATAACACTTGCCATATTGTGAAGGTAATAAATTTTGCTAAAAAAAATTTTACTGTAAATTGTCTAGATTTTACTACGAATATAAAGTTTAATAGTTTATTTTAAAGTTTATTATTAGTTTTTTTTTGTATTTAATATAAGTAACATACTTATAACTATTTTCTTTTAACAAAATTATAATAATGTTGTTATTTGATATCAGAGTTATACATGCTTCTCATAGGTTTTGGAACTATTTGAAAATTTTCTAAATACGACATTATAATGGTACTGTTATCTCTACAATCCACACAATTGAGCAGGACTGAATAAAAAAATATTAGCGCATATCAAGAAGATAATAAATTGCATTTAAGAAATTTTAATGAAAATCGTTTAGATTTTACTACGAATATAAATCTTAAAAGTTTATAATAAAATTTATTTTCGTATTTAATACCAGTATTATGCATATACATATTTAATTTTAATAAAATTATCTCAATGTTTTACTACGAATAATCAGAAATACTATAATATATTATTCGTAATCCGCAACATAGCCGATGAGTTAAATAAACTATTTTATATAACCTAGTGACCAGATAATCAACCTAAACTTATATAAATAAATCATAATTATTTATTTATCAAAAACTGTAAATAACGTCCAAACTCTCATATCAACACTATTTATAACCACAGTCAAACCTGTTTTTGTGCGGTCTTTTTTTTATGCGATTTTTTGTGCGATTTTTTTATGCGGTATATGAATATGTATCGAAAAAAAATGAAATTATATGCTTGAACTTATTTATTTGAAACTCCAAAATGAGTTTCGATCGTGTATATCTGGCTATCGCGATGTTTACAAGCAGCTAATCGAAAAACCGTCTTGCAAAATCTTATCACCGACTACATTGTAACAAAAAATAAATCAACTCTAATATCTTCAAGTGACGTCAGAGAATAGGAACCAGTTAATCAGAATATGCGCGTTTTGGACTACGACTAGTAGTGTCAAATTATGTACATTTTGAAACTTTCTCCATGTTTAAAATGAGAAATTAAAATCTTTTAAAATGTTTCCATGTGCAATTTAATTAATTTTTTTTTGTCTGGAAATCACTTTCTCGCTATTTCGTAAAGCTTTTACATATTTTCTAAGTGAGACTTGTTTATGCGGTTCCTCTCCACAGCATAAAAAAATTTCTTTAATATATTGTGAAAAAAATATTTGTTATAGCTATTCATAAAGTTTCTGAATAGTTTTTGTACGAATTTTTTTTGTACGATCCCTATCTACCGCACAAAAACAAGTTTGACTATTCATAGAAATGCTACAAGAATTTTAAATGTCTTCTATATGAGACATTGCAATTGTATATTCAACGTTGCTAAACATAATTATAATATATAATGTTTGCATGAAATATTGTGTTTCTCAAGAAAATTTATCTATCTTAAGAATGCAATTTAGAATCAAATTCATAAAATTACTCACTTACCTTCTATTCTAGACTTGTTTCCTCCGTACAGCTTCATGCAGTCTTCTGGAGCTATTGGCAGGACTTTATCATGCACTTCCACACTTAGAAATATTTTATTATTCATGATGAATGTTATGACATAAAATCAAATAGCATATAATCTCAGAAAAATAGGCTTATTGAATAGTTCTTTGAAATCTACTTCATGTATTTTCTTCTTATGATTTCCAGCAATAATTTCCTTTTTCACATAATTAGAGTTGAAATTACCAACTCTTGGCTTGGCATAAAATTACTCAAAATACCATAAGATATTCAGTTCCAGTCTAGAAAAATGAAGATAACTTCAACTTCCATTTCTTGAGTATTAATGTTTAATTACATGGCCCAATTTCCTCGAGTCTTTATTAAAAAATGCAATTTTTTTATTTCTTCATTTACAATGTTTAATAATATTTAATAATTTTTAGTCTTTCTCATTCAGTGTAAGTTTATTTTAAAATTGTATCAATAAAAACTGATTAACATGGGCTCATATTCTCAAAAATATTTTTTTTTAAAATTTGATTTAAAAAATCCCTTACAATAATTGTCTTATCATCTGAGGGTGTATGAAGTCCGTAAATTAATTTAAGTTCTTCAATGATGACTTTTAACAAAAGTTAAAATATGTTGAAAAATTTCATTTTTATAAGTTCTTGATTGCTTTATGTAAAGCACATAATGTCTAATCCAAATATATCCTCTATATCCACGAAATGCTAAAATATTTTAATATAAAACTTTGCTTCAAATGTAATAATTCAACCACCAAAACACACATTTTATGAGTTAATATCCAAATATTAGTATTAGGTTGAGTTAAACTAAAGGTCTCTAGTAAGCAGTATTCATACTGAAACTCGAAGTTTACTTTTTAAATCATAAAGCCTCATTTACTCAATAACTCAATTTTCTATGAAACAATTTTTTCACTATCCAGAAATACAGCACAATTCAATAATTTAGGACATATATTTTGTACTTGAGTGCTCGCTATTCATTCTGAGGAAAAATAACTGACATTAATAAAATGACACTGAATCTTTAGTTGCACGTTCAACTGAACGTTCACTGAATATTTTGCTAGAACGTTCAACAGAACGACTTTGTATACATTCGATCACACATAAATATATTTTACACTTCTAGACAGTTAATTTAATAAGTTTTTTTTCTGATTTTAATAATTTATAGTTTTTTTATAATCTATTAGAAATTCATAGATTTCATAAAAAGGTTGAAAAAATATTTTGAATTTTTTTTATTTTAAGTCCATTTTCACAGTATTTTTATAAATTGAGTATTACAACCTTCTTAAAACCTAAAACATAGATTTGAGGAGTTGTTCTTTCACTCTTCCTTGAAGCAATATGATTATTGTCTAGATAAATTTAGTTTCCCATCATCTATGACGGAGCATAATTTATACAATATATTAAAAACAAAATTTTACATTCCCAATTTCCTTTTCATTTTAGTTTAAACCATTTTTTTTCTTGTATCAAATAAAACACAATGTCGCCAAAATATATTTCACATTTCATCCAAATTTTTTCGTCTGCTTCGGAAAATTACTTTGATCTTCTGCCCAGTTATTTTCAAAAAGTTTTACTGCCGGAGGTATGTAACATAAAACTGAAACCACAGCGTTTAATTTATTTAATTTTATCCGAGAGTTATATTAATCTACATCTTCTACGACAGTTTCCACATTAAAAACTCAAACTCAGCCGTTCAGAGCAACAAATAAATAGAATTTGGCAAAAAATACCTATTTAAAATTAAGCGAAATAAGTGCGCTACATCCAGTAATGGGGGGCACACACGACCTTTTCCAAAGAGAAGAGATCTGCAAATGACTTTTCCCCGTTGGCGCTCTTTTTGTGAACACCGTGCGGTCCACCGTGATCCGACGGCGCATGCGCCGATTTTCTGACGTCAAATGCGTAGTTCAACAGTTTTCTTCGGAGAACACAGAGAGTTTTGTTTCCATGGTTTCGGGATGCGTGTTGATTGGCCACCGAAGTATGAGAGACGTAGGAGTTTAAAGTGATAACTTTAGTCGAGGATGAAAGAAGACGAGGTGGCTTGAAGTAATTTACTCGCTTTATTTTCTCTTTGCTCAATCATGCGAGGTGCGCGAACCAAAGGAGTTATTCTCTAATTTATTCTAACCTTTGAAAATTACACAGTATCATTTCTGAAAATGTTGTGACATTCAACTTGCGGTAGGTTGAAATAATCTGAGATTGCTACGGAAATACTCAAATAATTTAAGTAGTCTTTAGCGTCGTCTTTGATTTTAAAATTTTATGGGGGGGGGGATTTTAGAAGGTTTTAAAATGGTAGCTTTTGTTAAAGCGTAATTACGTGTCAAAATAAGATCATATGGAGCTATAGGTTTAACTTGAGTTCCATAAAAATACTAGAAATATTAAAAATTAAGTCCCTGATCAATCAGAATATAGAAATATATTTTTTTATAATTTCTAGGTAGCAACACTATTATGAGATAAATTAACCCAAGGAATTATCTCTACTTAATTTTCTGACCGTTCGCAACATTGGACCGAGTGATGTTAATACAACTTTCCGTATCCCATGGATTTTGTGGTACACTTCCTTTGTGAACGTTTATACACGGTATTTTCCATTTGATTTTTTCATAAATAATTTAAGGAGATATATTTAATATATAAATGAATATATTCATAAAAGTATTTTCCCAGTTCTGTATAAAATATAGAATCACGGTTTGTATTTTGAAATGGTCCTGAGCTTTTGTGAAAACTAATTAAATTATATTCAAAATTTTCAACACCTTGATATCGAAGAAATTAGAGCATAATTAATTGAGTCATTCGCGTCTCTTTTTAGCAGGGAATTTCATTTACATAAAAGGCTGGTATGTACTAACCCTATTTGGATTCGCTCAACTCATTGTTAACCTATGGAGAAGATGTGTCTACTATTGGCAGCTACATAAATTTTGATATTCCAATTAAAAGAGAATTTTCAGATAACAAGAACTTCTATGCACCTTGCAACACAATTCATTTTATAAATTTCGACCACCAAAGGAATTTAGAAGCGTTTAAAGCACACTATACCAGATTATTTCCCTGTATAATTTAAGAATTTAAAATATTATTTGTATTAAACAAAAAATGTCCCGGTGTGTAAAATTTCTTTCTCTATTACGGAGTACAATTAAAATAATTACAAGATAAAAAGAACTTTTTTATATATCATGTTTTTAAATTTCCTGTTAAATCATATTAACTTGACAATTCTATGTATTAATAAGTACTTTTTAAAAATTTTTTTGATGAATTATCCCACCAACTTGAATGAAAATGAAGTTCATTGAAGTTAACTTGCGTTTAACTTTTCGTTACGGTCCCGACGGATAGATGGCTGCAACAGTCTACAAAGCAAAATTAACTGAAAATGAATTAAATTCTGCTTAAAGTTGGCTAAAAGTAGTAAAAGAATGCATTGTCATCGAGATCTGAGCTATTCTAAAAGTGCCAAATGTTTAGCTAGTCGGGAAGTTAGTTAAAAGTCGATTGCAAGATTTGAATTGGATAAACACACAAACAACCAAGGAAGCTAGTTAATAAAAACATGTAAAAAAAAAATCTTTCAATCCAAGTCGGCAATCCTTGGACAAATTTTCTCCGTAGGTTTACATATAGGTCAGCGAATCCAATACGGTTAGTACACAGCAGCCTTAAGGAAACACAGGGAAAGAATGGTTACACAAGACTTATACAAAGAATGTTTTGACAATGTTAAAGATTATTTTGTCCATGATGCCCAAAACTTTAACTGTGACATCCAGTTTCATAAATCTGATACTATATTACAGGAATAAGAGATACAAAATTGCACTAATCCCTAATTTTTTATATTTTTCGTCTGAAACATAATATAGAGCTTTTAGAATCCGGTTATATAAACCATATGTTTCTACGATTACTTCTTTGGCAGATACGGTATTTTTGTTCTGTATTGTTGAGGTTACCCTAATGTGATGTTTATTTGAATCTATAAAAGATTTCAGAATCTGCTATCTTTTTAAAAATATATCTCAAAAACAACTTGTAGGGTACTCTAAAGAAAGTTTATAAAGCCTTTATCTGTTCTATTTTCATTAAAATGTTCTATTCCTTTTTTGATTTAAGGGCGAAATTTTGGAAATATCTTGTCTAAAGCACAACTTCGAATAATATATCTATTGCATTTTAGCTATGGAGGTTTTACAATCAAATGACATAAACTTCAAGGTTCTAAGAATATCCCATTACTAGGTACGACATATTGTGTGCTGTACTGTCTATTCTTACACAAATATACATTTGTACTTTATGTCTATTTACTTTTAAGGACATTTTCGTGATTAGCCATCTTTTAAAACTTATATATCTGAACCTGCTTGCGAGGTATCTCTTTGAAGTTTAATGCAGTGATGCTTTATTTTATTTTCATCAACATCTTGTGACGATTTCTGATACATAGTCTGAATTCTGAAAATATCTTCTGTCAAGCAAAATTTACTTCGCAAAATACTTCTGTTGCTTTTTAGATGTAGATCTTTTAAAATGAAATATAGTATAAAGCACACGTTTCTAGGATTATGCCACTGCAAGATACAGCTTTTTTTGTACTTTACTGTCTGTGCTTAACCTAATATGCATCTATACTTGATGTCTATTTACGTCTATGGAAATTTTCATGATTGGCCATCTTTTAAAACATATACAGGGTGTTCCAAAATTCAACCGACTAATTCAGAGAGCACAATCTGTCAAAGTGTGCATAACAGCACAATTAGACCGACTAATTGTGCTGTATTGAGGTGATAATGCCTATTATCACCTCAATACAGCACAATTTTTTTTGTGCTGTATTGAGGTGATAATCGGCATCAAGAAGAGCAATAATCACATAGGAATGTATGACCGGAAACACAAAGCTGACGCTGGACGGCGCTGTTTACTCAATTGGACCGTACCTCTTACCAACCGCACAACATTTCTGCATCTTTGTTTATCCTCTAGCTGACCAGGTTTTCTAGCTAGTCAGGGTTTTCCTTTCTTTTTTAGCGTATCTTTCCAGAGTAGACTGGGGAACATCAAATTGGTTCGAAGACTTCAAATACCCTGATTTTGCAGAAATAACCACCTCGACAGCATTGCTCATTGCCTCAGTAGACCATGATTGCCTATTTGTTTTTTTTCTTATGGTCTCGAACTGCCTGAAATCGAAAGAAAAAAATTAGGGGGCGTACCGAAAACGATCTCTTGGTTAAAAACATTGCCCCACCCGTTCCGCCCCAGGTAAACGATTTAGGTTAAGGACGTAAGGTCACTCGAGAAAGATACGTGAACAAATGTTTAACTACAGGAAACTAAAGACAATTAAACGTAATTCAAGCATGTACTAACTGTAGTTGTGATGTAAACAAGTATGTATACCTTACCTTGGTTACAAAATCATCAAAAGTTACAATACAGGAGCAAAAAATCACGCAACGAAAACTGCACACACCAACGCTCGAAAAAACTATACTAAAATGACTTTCGAAGTTGAGCAGCAATACATTGGTCTAATTGAACTTATTGCCGGTGGCTAGCAGCACCTTCTTGACACCTGAAAACGTTAAACTTCATTCTACCCTGAACCCCGTTCTACCCCGGCTTCCCCTACCTGTATATCAAAAGCTGAACATGCTTATAAAATTTTAATTTGTTCTTTTAAACAAAATTACAACTGTTTCAAGTATTTTTTGTGTGTTTGACTGTTTTTACATATGAAGATGATACATTTGAAGAAAAACTCTGTATTCTCCAACTATACTGAACTGTCGCCAACGTTACTCAAAAAAGTTGCCAATTATAATACAAAAAAATCGCCAATTAAACAAACGCAGTATAAGAAAATACACACTTTTAACACCACTTTTCCACTTTTACGAACATCAAGTTAAAGTACATGAAAAGTTGTTAAAGAAAAGATAATGTCCACTTCTTTCATTCCATATTATCTTTGGAAAACAACATTTCTACTTTCAGTGGAATATATATCGCTGTTCCTTTTAGGCGGGAATTTCGTTAACATGAAGAAGTGTATGAAAAAGTATAAAAACAACTCTCTTTAAGTGTATGCTAGAAGTGGGCAATGCTACATCAAAACATAAATCTTTAAATATATCTTTAAATTTCCTTTCAATGAACATTTCTGTCCAAGTCTTGCATACAATTAAATAGATCTGTTTTGTTACTAACGCCATGGTACTCTAGTTGCGTCTGCGATTTGTAAGTGGATGCTCCAGGGATCAAACCCAGATCTCTGCAAGGATTTGTGAACTGCTTTTCCTATCCAAGAGAAGCAATTCGCCAAGAGGTTAACGAAAGGTAAGGTAATGGGTGTTAGAAGTACCTAGAGGGATGGAACATACCCCACTTTAACCTCCGGTCGGAAAGAATAAAATCGAAACTGGAAATTTCGAAGCTAAATATAGCACAGCCAAACTAGAATTTTGGAGGCGAACGACAAATTCCAATCAAACTGAATTTGTACCTTGCCTAAGACATATACAAGTTAATTGTAGGTGCAATTTTGTAGGCATAGAAATGGATTGGGGGAGAGGGAGCTTAATTACGCCCATCATGTGTTACCGACTATTGACAGCAGCGAAGAAAACATATAAAACGAGAAAGAATAAATTTTAGAAAAGAAAGTCCACAGCTAATGAGGACAAAAAACGCGCGCCCAATTGCACTTACAGGAGTTAGGGGACTTTCAGGACTTACAGGATTTAGGAGCCCAATACAGGGTTTTATCCCGTCCCGCGTCACTTGGACGGGGGCAGGATATCTGACCAGTATAGGAGGGCATGGGACCTCTCAGCAGAGCCAGGATTTAAACGGTCGAAAGCAGGGATAGAATAAATCACTGGATTTGGGGCAAGAGGAATACTACTGTGAAACCTAAGAGCAACAGGTCAGTACAATGGTAAATTACCAAAAAATACAGGGTGGTCATAAAAAAACTTTGCTGATATATCGACCTCTAGAGGCCGTTCCGTTTAACCGATCCATGTGAAATTTCAGATATAGTAATTTAGAGGTAAAGCTCGGGATTCTGTGAACGGCAACAAAGTGGCACTCACTGTCACGGTTATCGGTATAGAAATTCGAAATTTTCGAATGACAATGCCCACTTTTTCCCACCGCAAATTACTCAGCGCATGCGAAAACCCTACAGAGCGTTGGAACGGTACGAGTATCACAAAAAACGAACGCGTTATGCACGCATAAAAAAACAGCTCTGCGAATGGCCAACAAAAACACGGTAATGGCTCCAATGTGGAAAATGTGTAATCTGAATAAAATTTTTCATTTTTCCGATCTGTGTTGTCAACAGTGATTGGTGTCTTGTCTCTGTCATATGCAAATTTCCTTCGCTCGCCCCGATCGTGTTTTTGTAGGCCGTTCGCCGAGCTGTTTCTTGAGCGTGCGTAACGCGTCCGTTTTTTGTGATACACGTACCGTTCCAACGTTATTTAGGGTTTTCGCATGCGCTGAGCATTTTGCGATGGGAAAAAGTGGGCGTTGCCATTCGAAAATTTCGAGTTTATGTACCTATAACCGTAACCGTGACCGCCACTTTGTTGCCGTTCGCAAAATCACGTGCTCATACCTCTGAATAACTATATCTGAAATCTCATCTCCTTCGGTTAAATGGAACGGCCTCTAGTGGTTGATATATCGGCAAAGTGTTTTTATGACCACCCTGTATAACAAGAATATTGTGTTTTGGACTTCTTATATAAATACCATAAATGTTTTGACTTCCTGAAATCCCAAACGAAACTTGACGTAGCAAGCGTTAGTTACTTCACTTAGTTGCATTAGACAGGGATTTCCTGATAAAACCATTATGGATAATGACATTTAAAACACATTACTGATCGACATCGAACCTGACATCTTCGTATAATTATACAAAGTTATACTATAAATAATTTATCTTTTTTAAAAAGTAGAATTATCTACTCATATTGGGTTAAACTAGTTATAAACTCACTTACTTATTAACATTTCGTATATTGATATCGTAATGATGCACATAATAATGAATATGTGAAAATAAAGCTATTGCGAAATTTTCATTCTTCATTCTCTTCACAACGTTTCACTAGGAGCAAAATTGTTAATTTTTTGTTAAGTAAAGATTACCAAAACATATTCAATTGATTATATTCAGAAAAATCTTGGCTTTCATTTGGCTTAATTCGGCTTCATTTAATTACTTTATTTCGCAATCAACTCGTCACTTTAACATAGTACTACTGGAAAAGAAAATTTGTATTTCCTCCAGGTTTTTTCATAGAGCTCTGTAAACAGCTTGAGCTTTAACAACTCAATCTTTAAGAATCCCATTTCACAAAATTCTGAATTCTATATTGAACAAATTGTAAAAATATGACAGATTCCAAAAAGATTTAATGCATCTTTTGTGCGTGTTGCTCCAGAGATGTCTATATATAAGAAGATATGTCTGCAGATGTTTGCAATAGTTTGTAATACAAAGCCATGCTATCATACTACGTCTATAAATGTAGTAACATATATAGAGAGAGGAATAACAGATGACGTCTCTAGATTTTATATGTTGTATAGGAATAAATCCCCTATTGAAATTCAATTCTAAATATGTTTATCTCTGAGTATGTTTATGTTCTAAATATTTTTATGGGGGGAATAGATTGTTTAAACTCAAAGTACTTTTAGCTTAAGTATTTATCACTTTCTAAACTCATTTTATATTGATGTAGAAATCACATCCTCTTTAGATTCGGCCACGTTTACCTAAAGATTTCCCCCCTCTACTCTACAGTAGAAGGACCACGTGGGGGTTTCTTCAGTATTGGAGAACTGCATAAAAACGCCCATGCCTTCACCGGTATTTGAACTCAGGCCTATAAGTGATATTAACCAGCGACTCCGTACACTATAAAATTTTGGGCTGCTCTAAATATCAATAAAATATTAGTATTTTTCTTATTATCATTTTTATTTTGAAACAGAGTAACAAATCTCTATATATAAAAGAGCTTGTCTGTTTGTTCGTCCGCTAGAGAATCATAGACTGTTTCACCCACCGGGACGAAATTCGGCACACTTAATATTTAGAACCCGAGAAACATAAATCAGGAAAAACGAAATTTGGGGCGCAATTAGTTTTTTTTAATTAATTTTTTAAGGTTTTTTTGTGGCTCAAAGAGGTGCGTGTACCCCCTGTGTATAGCTCTTCTCTCTAACCAGCTGCGTTCAGAGGGACTGCGTTCAGAGTGGTTGGATTGGGGGTGACGGGGGGGTAAAATTCCAATGCGCGGGAGGAAGAGGATTGGGAATGACCTTTGTCCCTGGCCAACACCGACTCAAACACAAAGCCTCGGCGCACAGTCCGTGACGTCACATACCCCTGTCATTCGAATCGTCCGGTTTCGGCTCATGAGCGTACATTTAAAAGCCTGATATTAGGACTTTTTGCTACTTCAATCAATATCAATCAATATATATATATATATATATATATATATATATATATATATATATATATATATATATATATATATATATATATATATATATATATATATATATATATATATATATATATATATGTGTGTGTGTGTGTGTGTGTGTGTTATATATATAAATATATGTTGTGTGTTTGATTCGGTGTTGCCCTGGCTCCCCAGATAAGCACAACTTTCCTGGCTCTGCTTTGTGAAATCTGCAGATGATTCGTTTTCATGCGGAAAGTGATGCAGACGATTTTTTTAACGGATTCTTTAACGGATGACGCTCTTAAAAAGTATAAAGGAATAAATGCATCTGGATGTTTATCTTTAATTAAAATAAAGGATAAAAACTAATAATGCCACCAAAGAAACGTGCTTCGTTTGGAAAGTCTTCTGATGCGAAAAGAAAACAAGCACAAAGAGTAGTCGAAACAGAAGAAGGCAATCGAAGGCTTCAATATGCATGAAAAATTTAACATCTATATATCTACCCGGGCAACGCCGGGCAATAATGCTAGTATTTTATATACAGGGGGATTTTTATAGCCACCTATAGCACGATCTATCAGCCGGAATTCCACCAACATTGATAGAGGGACTAAGGACGACATGGGAAAGAGTTCCCATGAAAAGAAAATTTAGTTCCAAAAATCGCCGATAGGGTAAGATATGGCGCTGTTATAGTCGGCGGACAATAAAATTTGCATAAAACGCAAGTAAAACATCAAAATGCAAATCCATGACTACATAGTCGACAGCAGCGTAATTATTTTGGGCTATAAAGATCGATGCGGTAGAAAGGGTCATCAGTCACTTTTTTCCACTTGCATGGACACCTCGCTCCCCGGACTTAACCCGTGGGTCTTCTTTCTGTGGGGTTATTTAAATTCCAAGGTGTATCTTCGTGGAGTCTCTAATTTGGAGGCACTAAAGGTCCCTGGCTTTGATGAACATTCCTGGTGACATGTTACGCTCGGCCGTTGAGAACGTAGTTTTCATGATGCAATGTGTCGTCCATCAGGATGATGGTCGCATTGAAGAAGGGAGAAGGGGATTTACTGCATAAAGCGGTGTTCCAGTGGAATTTTATGTTATTCATTTGTCTGCTTATTACAACTTTTTGTGTATTCACCCCTTATCTTTATAGCCCGAAATACTGTCTCTGCTGTCGACTACGTAGTCGTGAATTTTCATTTTAATGTTTTACTTGCGTTTTGTGCAAATGCTCGGTTGCGCCAACAACAACAGTGCCATATCTTCCCCTATCGGCGACATTGAAACTTTTTTTTTCTTTTTTTTCACTGAAAATTTTCCCCATGTCGTCCTTAGTCCCTTTATCAATTTTGGTGGAATTCCGGTTGATAGATCGTGCTACAGATGGCTCTGAGTATTGTCAGTTTAATAAAAATCACCCTCTATATTTGCGAGCCGAAAGAATAGAATTTTGACTTATAACAAAGAAGAGCGAAAAGAAAAATCATTAAGCATCACTTTATTTTTTTTCTTTGTGTGTGTGTGTCTGTATCAGAGAGCCATCGTTTTACAACGACGATGCTGTAAATGTTCATGACATATGTGCCCTGATGCTTAAATCAAGAATAAGTTGCTTAAAAAGAATTCCTATTTCTTTTCTATTCCCCAATTTCGTGCCTTCCATTCCACTATCCTAACAATTAACCACATACCTTAACACATTATCATCCCGTAGTTCGCTTAGCGATTACTTTACTAACCGTGCTACGTATTTATATCATTCCTAAATAAAGTACAAGTAGCTGTTTTTTAAATTTAGGTTTTTCATGTCACTTGTTTTAATTCAATAAGTTATTTTGGTGGTCTGGAAATACTGAATAACCTTTCCTGCTGATGGAATCTGTTTTGAGCTTCACGCTGTAATGCACCATATAGAGTACCAAATAAATACTGAAAGAGGGCCTACAGTGTTTAAATTTTACAAATATCCATGATACTTTTAATTCAAATATTACTGCACGAGATCTCAAACTGAAAAGAGAGATGATTTTCTTACTCATGCGATTGTAGCTGAAAGCAAACGAATAACTGAATAGTTAGCGTTTAAGATGTCCTCGGAAACTAAACTAGGCAGAAATAAACATCTAGAGCAGGGGTCGTCGACCTTTTAATTTCTACCGCCCACTTTTGTATCTTTGTCGATGGTAAAATTTACTTACCGTCCACCGGTGCCGCAATAAGATAGTTTGTAAAAAAAAATATGTCCTTAAATTTATCATTTTTATTTATACTTTATGTATGTTTATACATACATAATTTAAATTTAATGAGATTCTACATTTCCAAGAAAGAGATACGGCTCGAAGACTGAATGATGGAAGGTTATAAAGCATTAGACCTCGTTAAGCGCATTAGACTCACGCCTTTGGCTGGTAATTCATTATTTGCTCCCTAGTCTGCGAGTATACTTCGTGAAGTCTCCGGTGAATTCTTATCTATATTCCAAGTTTAGAGATTGAATTCAAAAGTAAATAACAAAATAATTTCAAGATAAAAAGGACTTTTTATATACCATGTTTTTATATTTTCTGTTGAATCATAAAATCTTGACAATTCTATTTATTAATAAATACTTAAAAAATTTTTTTTAATAAATTATCCCATCAACATGAAAGAAAATGAAGTTAATAGGAAGTTAACCTGCGTTTAACTTTTCGTTCCCGTCCCGGCGATAGATTGCTGCACCAGTCTACAAAATAAAATTAACTGAAAATGAATTCAATCCTGCTTAAACATGGCTAAAATTATCAAAATAATGCATTGTCATCGTGTTCTGAGCTATTCTAAAAGTTTCAAATGTCTAACTAATCGGGAAGTTAATTGAAAATCGATTGCAAGATTTGTACTGGACAAACACACACACACACAAATAAGAAAGCGAGTTATAAAAACATGGTAAATAATGTTTTTAAAAAGTAAAACTCGTGAAGTTACTAGCAATGTATTGGATATATGGAGAAAGAACAAAATTTATAGCAACAGACTCTCACCGCCCACCATGAAAGCTTGAATCGTCCACCAATGGGCGGTAGGGATCAGGTTGGCGACCACTGATCTAGAGCGTACGGGACCCCTGAACATAGGTTTTGCCCAACGTCGGTTCAAGGCTACCTGTACGCTGGAGGTATATATTTTTACATTAAGCACCCCCCATTTAACAGGCTTAGTGCATTTTGTCGTCAACCACGCAGCTTGATGTGCCCACACAAGGGATGGTCTATGGAGAAAATCCGGTCAGTTTCGTGTATCCATACTAAATATGACCTCCTGAGATAAGCTGAAAAGCGTTCAGATACCCCAAGGGAAATGATTTTCTTACATAAATCGGACAGCTTGATGTTTCCAAGCAGAAAATGGACTCCGGAATTTAAGACACTGGACTGACTGAAAAGTTCATGGCGGATATAGGATCAGAAGAACCCGCAGAAATTGACTCACCCACGCCGTCCACTATTCCACGTCTGTAGTCATCGGAAGTTAAGGTTAGACTCTCTCTTAACCTTTTAACTGTCGTGCCCGAAATATTCTAGGGGTAGATTTTTTTTCTCTTGCATTTTATTGTCAAACCCGAATCTATCTCGGGACAAGTTGATTTGGGGCTTTATTCAATAGATGGCAGCACTAGTATTCTATACCATATCTTGGGAGGTGAATGTTTGCGTTATTCTATAGATAGCAGTTTATGTACGTTATTTTGTACTAAACATTTGATTTTTGCGATAAACAAATTCACATTTTCCGTACCAAAATCATCAAAATAACATGACAGTTAAAAGGTTTTAAGGCTGTTGTGTTCTAACCCTATTGCATACGATCATCTCAATGCTAACGTATGGAGAAAATTTGTACAAGGATTGCCGACTTAAAGATTTTTTTTAAAATGTACTCCGTAATAGAGAAAAAAATTACATCTTATGCTGTTTTACGTTTTTTCTTTTAAATGCAAATAATATTTTTAAATTTAAATTATTCGGGGAAAATATTTGATTCAGTGTGTTTTAAACACTCATAAATTCCTTTGGTGGAGGAAATTTATAAAATGAATCCTGTTGCAAGGTGCAGAAATCAAGGTTTAGGCTATCTGAAAATACCATTTTTATTGGTTTATCAGCATTTATGTAGCTGTTAATAGTAGACAAATTTTCTCCATGGGTAAACATTGAGGTGAACGAATCCAATGGGATTAGAACACAGCAGCCTTAAGTCAATTCTTGATATCCATAGGGCATCCGTACCAAAAAGGCTTAGCAAGTAACTCCATGCTCTACATTGCATTAATTTACATATTGTTACATGTTGCCGGTACATCGTCACCGAAGTCTCAGTGTCTTCTACATAAATAAAAAGAGAATTTTAAAAAATGGGAACAATGAATAGTGAGTCCATCAATTACTCAGTCCAGTCAGAATATCTCAAAGACGGTTCTCTCCAGCATAGAAAACATAACGTTTTCCAACGTCTTTCTCTCCAATAGAACACAATACATCGGGAATAGTTAAAGTGGAATTTTTTCAAACAGGCCTGCTTGAAAATATAGCCTATTCTAGGCCTGGTTACAAACGTGACATCATTTCTAGGTACCTTTGTTATCCTTCTCTAAAGATGGAACACGAACTTTACTAATTGAGGAAGATTTAACACGTTACACGTTCGAATACGGTGGAAATACAGGGTGTCCGACCTAAAGATATCCAAAAGTGATTTTTACGGAACTACCCATTAGAATTTTTTTTAAATATTTAAATAGAAAGAACATCTCAGCAAGTTTTAATTTCAATCATAGATTTTAATCATAGTATCATAGATTTCGATATGTGCACCTTTTGTAGCACGACAAAAGTCTAAATGGCAATTCAGTTCTCTCCAAGTGTCTCGTAGCATATCAGGAGTTATTGCACGAATTGCTTGAATGATACGCTTCTTCATCTTATCCACAGTTACATTTTTTTGTTTATACACAACGGATTTGATGAATCCCCAAGAAAAAAAGTCTAATAACTCCTGATATGCTACGAAACACATGGAGAGAACTGGGTTACCATTTATGTCAGTATTTATGGTATGTCAGTCGTGCTACAAAATGTGCACACATTGAAATATCAGATACTATGATCAAAATCTATGACTCATATTAAAATTTGGAGAGATTTTTAAAAATTCTAATGGGTAGTTCGTAAAAATCAGTCATGACTTTTGGATACCTTTAGCCCGGACAACCTGTATATGATGCTTTCTGAAATTAAAGAGTTCCTTGTATACACGTTAAATAAATAATAATTGGATGTTGAATGTTTCATTCCATTTTACGAATTTCATTAGTCCTAGGGGTATGTATTAAGGTGGGTCGAAAAAAATAAATATGTTTATTCGGAACGCTTTAGTGCGGAATAGTTGCCTATTATAATAAGAAGAAAAACGGCATAAAAATTTAAAATCGGTTGACATCTTCCGTTCGCGCATCGTACTTAAAATTATGAAAAATTGCAAAAATTACGATATTTTTGTAATTTTTTCCTGTTAGTTAAAACTTTTAAAATAAATACGCTTTAGTTTTTTATGCTTGTTTTATGGCTTTAATGACCCAATTAAATTAAATTCGGATAATTTTTGGAACGGAAAAAATTGATCGTGAATTTAATTTTTTCCGTTCACGCAATGTCTTTGAAAAAACAGAAATTTAACAATATTTCGCAATTTTCAATGTGCAATTCTTCGCTGTATTTGTTAGAACAAAACGACCCAGAACTCAGTACGCGGGGGTGGTTGCATGTCGAGTTCCACCCACACTCTAACCAACCAACCATCCAATTGTTAGGTGTGGTATTTACATTATATTTACATCTATTTACAAAGATTTTCCATAGAGTAGGATTCTTTGGCTTACTCTGTTTTTTACTTTTTCTATTTATACACATTTTAAGTCTGATTTTTTGTAGAAATGAGGCATAACCGATCTTCAGGGTTATGCCTCATTTCTACAAAAAATCAAACTTCAGGGTTGCTCGGATATAGTCATATTTATCTTCATGTCCCTATACTTCATTCGAGGCCTCCTTTTGTCACAATTTTGACTCTCCTCTCTATAGCCTGGGAATGAAATGGGAACTTCAGTATTGCTCTGATGGGCGTAGTGTTAGAACTGATGAATGTTTAATATCATTTTCGCTTAGATTCCTCAGCACTGGGGGGGGGGTTACACCACACAAGAATTCCAATTAATAATTTTAATGTAATCGGAAGGTGGAAAGTTTATCTTTGGTGGTACGAAATTTCTAATAGTTTTCTTCTTTGGGACGGTTTGTCTTGCTTTTAAGATCCTTCTGTGACCAAGATCTCGAATATGTCCTTTTTGATCAACAAGCATTGCCAACAGAACATTCACTGGGTGCGCAAAAAATACATTTCGGTGAATTACTGGATCGACAACTTCAAGTAATTCGTCGGATAAATATCGTGATGTTTGGATTGCTTGTTTGGAAAGACATGTTTTGGTCCGTCAGTAAAATATTTGCTCTATTTTATGGCAAACCACATAGGTATATATGATTTCAAGACGAGGCCAACTATATCTTTCAAGTTTCCGGATGGATCTAATGAACTTATATACAACCTAAAGACTCGGTTGGCCGCAGTTCGTTATCTGGAATGGGACAAAGAACCAGGGTCCCTATTTGCCAAATATTCTGGGCAATGTCCAAAGGTGATGGCATTTGAAATGTCCAACAAATACTGTTGGTCTTTGCTCAACAAATTCCTGTCTATATCAGGAATCGAACACTCTATGGGTTCATAATCAACCACAGGGAGATTTTCACAGCAAGTGAGCTGTTGCCCAGTTGACTCACTGAAAGAATTAGGTCCTGCAGTTTTACCGTCAGTATGTTGGAAAATGTGTCGAAAAGAAAGCTCATTAAAATATAGAAGGCGTATGCTCCACTGTAGCGGGCGTCCTATATGATTTTCCTATATGATTTCGGTGGATGCAAAGTTCTTCCATCTAGTGTTGGTTACAGTGCCATCACACCCTACTACTTCTAGATTTTCTAGTGATATTGATAGTTCAGACAAACGAGAAATAATAATTTGAGTTATATCATTTGATGAACTCGAGGAAGGAGATACATGTCCAATATAAGTTGATCCATGTCCCTGGATAATAGAATAGTGTTCTTCTTTCACATTCCTGCGAAATTGCTTGGCATTCAATTTTTTGACGAACAAAGTATCATATTTTCGTCCGTCAAAGAAAAGACCCCGACTTTTCTCAGGAGGTGTGAATTGACTTTCCGAATCCGTCTTAACACGACTCTTGTCTCTTCTTATTTTACACTTATAAACCACATATAAAGAATCTGTGTTTTGTTCTAGCAAAACGAACGAAGAGTAGCACAGGAAATATTGCGAAATATTGATAAATTTCTATTTTTTCAAAGACGTTGCGCGAACGGGAAAAAAATAGATTATTGATCAGGATTTAATTTATTTAGGTTATTTAAACCATAAAACAAGCATAAAAAACTGAATCATGTTTATTTTAAAAGTTTTAATTAACAGAAAAGAATTACAAAATTATCGCGATTTTTGCAATTTTTCATAATCTTTAAGTACGATGCACGAACAGAAGATGTTAAACAATCTTAATTTTTTTTTCTGCCGTTTTTCTTCTTATTACAATAGGCAACTTTTCCGAACTAAAGCGTTCCGTAAAAAAAAAAAAAAAATATTTATTTTTTTCGACCTACCCTAGTATGTATCTCGTAAATTTTTTACAACCCCTGGAGGGATATGTTCCTCTGATTTCTTACAGCATACAATTATCTTTAAGACTTATACGGGGAATTTAAATTACTGTTACATAATGGCAGTTCTATGCATATTTTTAAAAAAAAGAATTAAATACGCACTGTTATACAATAAAACTGTTTATTTAACAGTTCCATAGCAATTAAAGTTTTCGTCCCATTCTTTTAGCCGCACAAGTCTAAGGTGTTGTTATAATAATTACTATTATCATAACTTTAAACACCCTTAATATTGATAGTTTCCTTTAAAGTAAGTATAATAACAAAATGAATTGACAATAAAAATTATAAAATGAGATAACGAAAATATATAAAATTAAAAAATTATAAATATATATAAGGATATAAAATTTTAATAAATAATAAACTCGTTTTATATATATATATATAGGCATTATAAAAGTTTTAATTTTAAATAATAAAATTAGGAAGAGTAAAACTAAATAAAAAATTAATTACATTCTGAAGTCAGCTAAGCTTACAACAACAAGCATACTGGAGCTAACTTTTCTCCCCAAAAATAAAATTGTTTTCCGTCTTTTTATTACTTTTCGGTTTAATGACCTTTCGTAAATCTGAGTTAAATGAAACAAAATACATTAGGAGTTCTTAGAATGGATTCATGGAACTTTTAGAGTTGATCCAAGAGTTATTTAAAGGAAAAGTTTAAGTTGTTTGGTAAACGAAGATTTTATGTCTCTTTCAGCTGATATTTTTGGAGAATAAGTTATGACTGCTCTTTATTCACTATATTATTTTTACTAAACACTGAAAAAATCTATGAAACCCATAAAACATTGCGATTTCCTTATTCTTCCAAAATTTAGCGTTTGCAAGTTAAATTGTGTTCATTATGTGTGAATTATTTCCAAAGGGTGAGTTTTAAAATAATCCTGATCCAAAAATAAAAAAATAAAAAATAGTTATCTATAAACTATGATTAAAGTGGCACTCCTTCATGTAGGTGTAAGTGACTTATGCAGCAAACCTCTCTATTTCCTTATGAAACATAATGTTTAAGTATGTAGTTATCTGTAAATGTTTTTTGCAATTTACGAAAAATCAGTCTTAGTACATAAGGACAGTCATGAAACTAACCATCTCATATGTTTCTATGCGATATATAGAATATATATTTGAAAGAAAAATTCTATAACCTTTTAGATTCTGTTAATTTAAATAAGAACTCGGTGTTTGGTATTCATTATACAATGCATCGTTAGGTATTTTCCTAAAACGCTCTTCATAGAAAAATTCTAATCCTCATTTTCCAGCTAATGATCATATGATACTTTCAATTTCAAAAGTTGCTCTAGCTTCTAAATGCTTTAATTGCGTTATATTGCTCTAAATTTAAGACTCTTATAAATGAAGAATATTCCAAGATCTATAAAACTAGCTAAATTCACTTGCTTCGCTACGGTGTACATTCAAATTAAATACAACGGTCAATGTATGCAATTAATGCCAAAAATATATATATTTATAATAAATACAACGGTCAATGTATGGAAATAATGCCAAAAAAATAAAAAATATATATTCATAAAAAATCGCATCGGATATTTTTATAGACATTCATTATGTTTTTGACCGTATTTCAATATGTTTTGTCAATTTATTTCGTTGTTGGGCACGTGACGCAAAATTAAATTAAAGTATCACAGAAAGAAAAAAACCACTTGATCAGCATTAAACAGAGGCTGTTCACACATTTTTTTAGACGATGTATATTGTATTCACAAAACTAAATTACATAAAATTCTTGTGTTTTAAATGTTCTATTTGACATCCCTTATTCTGAACTATCTTTCGACACCGCAATTTCCAGGATAATAATGCCTTTTGAAGTGTCAGAAGAGGTATTCTATCCCATTCCTCCTGAACAGCTTTCCAGAGTCCTGTAAGGGTTTTGGGACGACGTTTGGATAATGCAGATTTTAAAAGTCCGAAAGCAAAAAAATCCATAGGTGATACATCAGGAGATTTAGTAGGGATATCAGTGAAGGGTATGGCCTTGATACCAGTTTTTTGTTCCATTTCTTTTAGGAAATTTACAGTGGATTTTGATGTGTGACTGCTAGCTTTGTCCTGATGGAGTCTCACAGATTGATGGCACTGTGGGTAAAGCGATGGTATTTCATTCAGAAAAATTGGCGATAAAATATGTTCCTGATAGTATTTGGAGTTAATCTTGATATTTTTTTTCACTCTCTTTATTTTTAACTTGCCATTATAAGAAAAACCAGCAACAATCATGAATCCCCTAGAAAAACTTTCTTTCGATTCTTTGAACCATGTACTAAAATTTTTTTCTCCCCTTTTATGATAATAAATGGCTCTTTTTTGTTGCAATCATTTAAATACACCCATGATTCATCTCTTGCGACAATTGTTTTCCATTTTTCTTTGGATAAGTCTTTCTCATATAGAATTCTGCAGCGTGTCCTTCGTTCAGCGATATGATTTGGAAGAAGACGATGCACATTGCGTTTTTTCGCTTTCTTAAGATTTAAATCAATGTTTATCATTTTGTTTACAGTGGACACCGAGCATTTTAATGATTTTGCAACTGTCCTTTGACTAGGGGGATTTTCTTTTAACATTAAACAACGTACCTTTGCAATAGTCGAAGATGTCCGTTTTTTCCTTGGATACTTGTTTGGAACTTTTGTCCCACTTGAGGCTCCAATTTGACGTTTTTTTCCTTTCTTGTTGACGATATTACCTATCGACGCTTTAGATATCACAAAACCATGACTCTCACATCGTTTTTGTACAACGGAGTATGCATATTTCTCTTCGGAAAGAGCATAAATGTAGCCTTCGAACAACTGCTTTGTTAAAAACGCCATTTTGAATAAAAACAAAACTTTCAAGCCGTAGACGATAATTTTGACTTTTAGAAACATAGTACAATTGCAATTATTTCTTTTGCAGAAAACGATTTTTTACCACTGCTTACCAAAATCGTCTAAAAAATGTGCGAACAGCCTCTGTATAAAATAAATTCTAAAAATTGATCTTTAAAAATTGATATATAATCTTTCTTTATCTATTGAACGCTCTATAACACGTATTCCTTATGGTGTGTATAAGCCCTCAGAAGAAGTGCCAGCTACATTATAAGAAGAAGTATTGTTGTTCCTATGGGCAGGAACCAACCGCGAGATTGGTTGGTTTCCGATAAAGAATGCACCGGACAGCAGAACTAACAGACCCCTGGCGCCACCTCAATCTTGACCAAGCACCTACATGGCGACATCTGGTGGACGTGTACCCTCTTTCTCCATATAAATGCAGTTGCCAACCAAAGGATATAATGTGCCTAGCCCAAGCGTAGACACAATGGCATTTAGTGGTTCTTGGCGAGATTCGATCCGAGCACCTTCCAAGTTTCAGCGTGCTTATCACTACGCTGCCTTAAATCTGTGCTCAGAGGGCAAAATGTTATAGGAAAGTTTCCTTAAAAAATTGTGTTTTTCGCATTCCGGATTCTCGTTTGCCGATATTTTCTATTCGCCTCAACTACTGTAAGGAATAGCCAACTATTTTTTTCGAAACATTGGTACGACGTTTGCTCATGAAAATCAAATTACAGATTTTTCATGACATCTTGAATCTTAGAATTGCTGTCAAGTAAATTTATTATAACATTTTGCCATCTGAGCACAGAAATAAGAAGTACAATCAGCTGGATTGGACTGCTTAACAAAACAACTAAATATATATTATTAAAAAAAAAAGACAGACAGCTGTCATAAAATATCGTATACGAAATGTTTTATTATTCATTTATTCATTCTTGTTTAAAATTTCGTAAGAAGCAAAGTTTTGGAAATAAAACGCAATTTTTTTATATTCAAATTTTGTAATTTGTACGAAGGTTTTCCTGATCTACTTTAACACAATTTCATGAATACTTGACGTATTTTCACGAAAAAATATTAACTAGATTTAATGCAGAATCGAGAATGAAAATGTATTACATTTCAATAAAACAAACCCAGATCATAAATATCTCTTTGGAAGATTCAAGTTCTTGCAAATGCATACCAGAAAAAAAATAATTTATTTATTACGTCTCGCATATCAACTCCCAATTTCAATAATTCTTTTTCGCCAATAACGGTGTTTCCGTTTATTGCTTTACTTTATGACCAGGAAATATCGTCTTGCAGAAACGTCACGTTTCAGCTGTGTTTTGTAGAGGAAAGTGCAGTCGCATCGAAATGGCAGCACACTAAGAATCATATTTCTTCCAGGCGGCGGGCTATTGATCACCTTATGTTGCGTTGCGGGAAAATTTCCGGTTTTTTATTTCACAAAAGTGTCTATCGTCTGGAGATGTTCTTATAATGCGATATGTTTTGTTTGGTTATCAATGTTTATAGTTTTTTTAATATCTTTAATAGACATTATTACAAGATAAAAAGAACTTTTTATATACCATGTTTTTAAATTTTCTGTTGCATCATATAAACTTGACAATTCTATGTGTTGATAAATACTTTTTTAAAAATTTTTTGATGAATTACCCAACAACTTGAAAAAAAATGAAGTTAATTGGAAGTTAACTTACGTTTAACTTTTCGTTCCCGTCCCGGCCGATAGAGGGCTGCACCAGTCTACAAAACAAAATTAACTGAAAATGAATTCAATCCTGCTTAAAGATGGCTAAAAGTATTAAAATAATGCATTGTCATCGTGTTTTGAGCTATTCTAAAAGTTTCAAATGTCTAGCTAGACGGGAAGTTAGTTAAAAATCGATTGCAAGATTTGTACGGGACAAACACACAAACAAGAAAGCGAATTAACAAAAACATGGTAAAAATAATGGGATGTTAAAATGTGGTTTTCCGACAGGTATAAACAAATGCTAAATATTTATAAAGTAATATACTGCTAATCGAATGCTACTCACATATTATGATCACCGTAATAATCGATAAAATTTCTTAAAAAATAATCTTCTGGGGGATTCACTTGGAACTCAATCCCTCTTCCTCCCAAAAAAACTACTATGTAAAAATTTTGAAAGGAGAAAACAAACATGAAATGCCCTCAATTATTTTGGACCACCCCAGGGTGATCGAAATTTGAAAAAAAAAATAGAAGA
Source organism: Dolomedes plantarius (assembly GCA_907164885.2). Taxonomy (NCBI): domain Eukaryota; kingdom Metazoa; phylum Arthropoda; class Arachnida; order Araneae; family Dolomedidae; genus Dolomedes; species Dolomedes plantarius. Next base: position 182,117,131 of record OU015490.1, on the reverse strand, counting down.
AAAGGAGTTACAACAGATTTGCTTTCATGGAACCACAAAACGAACATTGTTTATTCCTGTACAGTAGCCATTTGCAGACTGACGCAATTAGTAAATTTTGTCTTGCGAAATGTTGTCGCGCCATCTACCGGCTTATGTGGTTGTTATTTAATGTTTAAAATTTAGTTGTGTAAAACTATTTTAAATTGTCTTTCCAAGAAAACAATAAACATGTACGTATCTCATTTTGTTCTTTTATGTTTTGAAACATGAAATGCACTCAATAATTTTGGACCACCCTGTATGACAGAAGCGACAATAAGCCTAGGACTATTCAACAGATGGAAAGCAACATCACGTAGGAAACAGAAGCAATAAATAGGAACGTGCTGATTTGTACCCTTGGCTATACGCACTGACCGTAGGCCATCGTATTGGATCAGCTGACATATCAGAAAGTACAGAAACTTGGAATTTGAATTTGAATTTTTTTAATGAAATTTAAAGTTCTTGATGAATTTTCATATGTATAATTATTTTTACCATGTTTTTATTAACTCGCTTACTTCTTTGTTTCTTTGCATGTGTGTTTGTCCGGTCCAAATCTTGCAATCGATTTTTAACTTTCCGACTAGCTAGACATTTGAAACTTTTAGAATAGCTCGAAACACGATGACAATGCATTATTTTAATACTTTTAGCCACCTTTAAGCAGAATTTAATTCAATTTAAGTTAATTTTGTTTTGTAGACTGGTGCAGCCATCTATCACCGGGACGGGAGCGAAAATTTAAACTTAAGCTAACTTCCAGATAACTACATGTTCTTCAAGTTGATGGGATAATTCATAAAAAAAATATAAATTATTTATTAATACATTGAATTGTCAAGTTTATATGATATTATGACAGAAAATTTAAAAACATGGTATTTAAAATGTTCTTTCTATCTTGTAATTATTATGTTACAGCAGATTAGAGGGCCAAAAATTTTATCCCAATGCGCGAACAAGTTTATAGAAATAAAATTCGACACCTGTGAAATTATTAGTGAAATCTTTGGAATATTCGATCGCTTATCTACGAACACGTTCGACACCAAGTCATAAAAATTTTCTTTTAAATAGTAATTGCAATATTTCACTTTTAAAGAACATGCTGTCTGCTGATGGATTTTTCATAATGTAAATGGGATTTTCGAACCATGCAAAAATTAGCAGATATTTATTTAGCAAATATTTATTTATTTATTTACATAATTTTCCTTCAGGTCAACACATTTAGTGCAACAGTTTTCAAGCTCCCCTCCCCCCCCCCGCCTCCGCCATAAAGTGACTTAACCAGTTTTGTCATGATTTAAAAGATAATTCTTTTCACTTAGAGTAGCCTTTTTGTCTTAATTTACCGATCCAAACGATCCACGTGGGAGTCCTGAAGTAACAGTGAATTAGAATGAATCCGGGATTTGAACGGATCGGATATGAGTGACTCCCTAGATTCTACCATCTTTTCGTCCGAAACCGATTGGGCTAGACGACTCCGTGATGCCTTTCTTTCCAATCTGATAAGACAGGGTATAGTTGTTGGAATGACTAGCCTTAGTGAGTGCGCATTCAAGTGCTATAGGAGGCTCAGACAGGGGACATCATTGGGCTCTGATTAAAGATGCCTTGAACACTCCGATGATTGTTTTGTCTTTTTCCAAATAAACTATAAAAATTATACCATAAGTACCCCACAAAATAAGTGTCATATTATTTTTTACTGATGGAACCTTTTTCAGTTTCCTTTGGTTCAGGTTTACATGCTTAACCCACTGTTTTCACCACTGTTGTTTCGTTCCCAGCTGGCTATGATGAATCCATGTTTCATAAATCATTACGAAAAGACTCAAAATTTCATCTGGATATCTTTGTAACAACTCTAAATTCTTCTTCGAAGTATTTCACTCGATCACGTTTTTGACATAGCACTCACTTTGCCTTGCAACAGCTTTCTCATATCGGAAAAGTGATGTAGTGTAAAATCTTGATTGTAATACGCACGTTTTTCACATTTTAGTCCGCAAACACGAGAGTGCGTATTATACTCGTGTACAAAAAAAAGTAGTTTTAAACATTGAATAAACGAACGTACAGCAGCTGTAACACATTGTAGTACAACGGGTGCCCGCGCATCTGCACTCCGTGATTCCTCAACCCGTTTACTAAACAGGTTTTCCTTTTAAACAAACGGAACTCACAGTTCGTATTGCACACGAGTTCATTTAATAACAGATCCCTCGAAATAGTTATAGTTCCTGGTTGTTGCAAGTACAAAAATTTATCTATATATATTTATATAAAAATAAATGTTTGTTTGTTCGCATTTTATGCGCTTCCGTACCGTTTATCCGATTGCGATGAAACTTGGTCAACTTATTGCTTGAAATTGAGCGAAGGTTATAGACTATTTTCATCCAGCTACAACGTTCCATTCCCGAATTATGTTAGAACAAGTTTGCGCGGTATCAACAGATATTTTTGTTCAAAGCCATTGTAACATCACATTGTTGCCAATTAAATTATAACATTTCCGTAAAAATAAATAGACATGAATTAAAAGTGTGATTTATTCATATATTGGCGCATGCAAGAATGAATTTGATATATTATCTTCATATACGTGGCAACGCCAGAATATTTCTTTTTGAAAATGAAAATATAAGGATGGAAAGTCATTCATTTTCAATGAATGTGCTATCTATCCATTTCATGAATTGAAACTATCCCTAGCTACCGGTTCAAACTCAAATATACTGAAGGACACGTTCACTTAGCTAGAAACACGTGCGTTTAGCCTTGACGCGATGATTTATAAAACTGGAGTGACATTGAAATATAGCAGAGGATTTAGTTTTGAGAAAGAATTTCAATCATGGAATACGTGTATATTATAATTCAGAAAGTCTGAAAGTGGCATTGAAACGTAGCAGACGATTTAGGTTTGAGAAAGAATTCCGATTATGAAATACGTGTATATACTTTTTCTATAATAATTATCAGATTTGCTGTGTTTTAAGATTGAATGTGTTCTCAATCCATTCAAACATTATTAATTTTTTTTCTATAATAATTAATCCATTCAAACGTTATTGACTAGCAGTAAATTACTGTTTTAAAATGCCCAAAAAGCGGAAAGCAACTTTTAATCCTGCAGAAGTAAGGGCAAAATGTCAAAGATTGTTGAGAAATGAGCAATGTGGTGAAAAAAAAAGAAGAGCGCGAAGCCAACAGAATTCGAAATGCAGTTAGACGCACACAAGAATCTGAAGAAAAACATTCCCAAGAGCTCGAAGGCAACAGAATTCGATTTGTAGTGATCCGGAGCAGTCAGACTGATGAAGAAACTTTTAACGCGTTGAACATACGATGTCTTCGAGCTTCAACATCGAAAGGAGAGGAAAGGATGAACAACGACAGCACCGACAACAAACTTATACTATTTGCTACCGCAAAAGAATTTTAGCGAAAACTTTAGAACATCATAATATGAGGCTAATCATTAAAAATAATAATAACAGTAACTGAATCCCGAGCGAGGCCGGGTAATACATCTAGTTATCGATATATTTAAGTTTCTAAGCTGACTTTTTGGGCAGTCCGTGAGAGAAAACTACTGCATCAATTTACTTAATTTTGGTCTTAAACGAAAGATTGTAATATGTAGATTTGTTAAATTTGGTTTTTATAACCGCAATTTCTATTAATGAGCGATAATTTCCAATTAAAAAATTTATTTCTGTGCATGCTCATTGGCATGTTTAAATCTAGCTTTAGGAAGTCACTGTTTCTGCGCATTCTCATTGACATGGTTTAATGATAAACACGTTTATTCCGAGGATTCTCTCTCTCTTTCTGCCATTTTTATTTTTATGGTAATTATGTTTGTGAAATATAAGATTAAACCTGATGGGAATTGTTTATTTCGTGCTGTTTAAGGGCAGTCGGAAGGCCCTATACCTGCCATGTTAAATCAATGTACCTTTTCTCAGAAACTATCAAAGATATTCACTTGAAATTTTTTATATATATAATATAGATATTTCCTAATAAAGTGAAATCAAATTTATAAATATATATTCTTTAGTTTTTTTTTTTTAATCTGGAATGAAAACCACTTTTAAATAACAAAAAACAGGCATTTTTCCAAAGAAAAACTTCTTAATATTTTTTTTTTACATATGTAAGTAACTAAAGTTCACTTCAGATTGATCAGTGATATGTGTAAAATATTCAAGCAAAATAACAGACAATAATATGCAGTAGTTTCTATAAAAAGGTACATCGAAGTTCAAAAAACAACATTTTGAGAAAATTGAGTTTAAAGTTTATAAACTTACCTAATTAAAACATTCCTGCTCCATAGTATATATTTTTGCTATTTTCTTGTTCTATTTCCTCTTGTCTTTTTCTTTTTAATCTTTTTAACACTTTTTTTCTCTAGTTTGTTGTAAATGGCCATATCTAGCTCACAACAAACGTTCACGGTCTAGACATTTTAAAGTTGTTTGGCAATATAGGCCTGGATCTATACTTAAATTTTCCAGCACATTCATCTTAATATAATTCCCTTTGTTGAAACAGGCCACAGAATCATAAACACCTAATTGAAAGCATTCTAGATGAATAAATTCTTTTTAGGTACACGAGTCCAAATAACATTGTTTACACTCTTATTTGGATATTGGGTCTTTCCATGAAGACACTTTTTTTATCAGATCTGGATGAGAAAGGTCTCGAAATATTGGTCTCATTGCTTCAACGACTGCCACTGGGAGACTGTTTTTATGTTTAAAAGTTTCTTCTAAAGACTCGGCTTTTTTAAATTTACACCACGATTCTTCTCCATCAGGGCAAGATCCATGATGTGGATTTTCATCTGTGGATAATTTGTGAAGGAAGATGGCCCATACAGCTTGGCGCATGCTTTTTAAATTACGTATGCTTTATAAATTACATAGCGATAATCAACACAAAAATGTTGGCCACTAAAAAAAAAAAGCTTTCTGCGCATACTTAGTGACGTGTTTATATCTGGCTTTAGATACTCTCTAAGCACGAGGCCGCTTAAACACATTAATTTGTTTCTGCGCATTAGTATGATTTTCAACATTTGACAATGATGTGTTGAGTATAATTTGTGTATTATTGCATTTATTTACTATCTAGCCGTCAGGTTTTGACGGGTACCAGCTAGTTTTATTTCATTTATTTCCCTCTAAATGTCAAGACGGTCCTATACAGCGACAGAAAATTTTTCAATTGTTAAACGTGAAACAGTCGTGAGAACAACATATTATGGGAGGATGGGCAGGTGTCATCAAATGAGGATGACGATGGTGACATAAATTACGACGGCACCAATAATTATGACATAGACGGAACAACAATACATGAGCTGAATTCTAGTGAAAGTGATTAAGACTGATAATTTAACAGTATTCTTTATTTTGAATTAAAAATTTAAGTTTTTTTTCTACCGAATTTGACGTTTTCGTTTCTTTTTATTACAAACTTTATTTCCGTTAATAAATATCTGTGCAATTTTTAAATAAAATATTGAAAATTTATGGGTGCGTATTATAGTCGAATTTAAATTTTTTTCTGAAAATTTCGTACAAAATTTAGCATGCGTATTATACACGTGTACGTATTATTGTCAATATTTTACGGTTGCTACATTTACGATTTGATGAGAAGCAAACAACCTTAGTGGAGCAGCAGCGATTTTATCCACCCAACATCCTGATCATATCATGAATTTTAATAATTACAATATAAAAAGAACTTTTTATATACCATGTTTTTAAATTTTCTGTTGAATCATATAAACTTGACGATTCTATGTATTAATAAATACTTTTTAAAAATTTTTTGATGAATTATCCCATCAACTTGAAGAAAATGATCAAATGCGCAATAAAGAGGTATCAAATGCGTAATCAATTACGTTTAACTTTTCGTTCCCGTCCCGGCCGATAGATTCTACAAAATAAAATTAACTGAAAATAAATTAAATTCTGCTTAAAGATGGCTAAAATATCAAAAGAATGCATTGTCATCGTGTTCTGAGCTACTCTAAAAGATTCAAATGTCTAGCTAGTTGGGAAGTTAGTTAAAAATCGATTGCAAGATTTGTACTGGACAAACACACAAACACACAAACAAACAAACAAACAAGAAAGCGAGTTTATAAAAACATGGTAGTAAAAATAATTTCTGCGGCAGTGACCTCAGCAAGGTTACCAGAACGGTCAGAGTTACATGTGCTCCCAATGCACTAGACAAGGCCCTACCTCGCAACAAAGTCCTTTCGGAATTGAATCCCTGCCAGTGAATAGGCTGCCACCCCAATTTAAACCCAGCACCCCCAGGGGCGACGCCTAGAGGGTTAGTACACCCCTCTCACTAACATCATAGAAGGGATTTCAGGTCAGATTTAACCTGCCCATATCTGGCATAGACAAGAAGGCATTTAGTAACATTCGTTGGGATTCGAACCGAGCACCCACACTCCGAATCCCAACGCGCTAACACTAGGCAACGGACTCATTCGGCCTCTAAGGAAATGAAAGAATCGTTTGCAAATCACCCGCCGCAATATTTATGAAACCTGGATTTCGATTTTACAGCCATTTTGCCCATTAAAAATATTTTATCAACACGAAGAATTCGATTTTCTCTATTGTGTGAACAGAAAGAAATGTGGACCGACTACGGTAGCTGTTAATAATAGAATAATCTTCGAATCTGCTTGTAATTTGACATGCTTGCTTTCAAAGCGTACTAAATGTGAGAGTGCCAACAATTTCAGTGACTATTATATTTTACATGGAAATATCAAACATGCTGAAGAGGTAAATTTCAGTATCACAAATTTCTGTGAAAAAGGGAAATTTCTTAAACTATTTAGAAATTGTATTCAAAGAAAATATGCGGTTATTGCATTTCCATATTTTATTACCAAATGAAAAAATTCCAATACAATAAATTAAATGAAATAGTCTTACTTAAGTTTAAATATGATCCTTTATTTCCATGTTTTTATTAACTCGCTTTCTTGCTTGTTTGTTTGTATGTTTGTCCAGTACAAATCTTGCAATCGATTTTTAACTAACTTCCCAAATAGCTAGACATTTGAAACTTTTAGAATAGCTCAGAACACGATGACAATGCATTCTTTTGATACTTTTAGTAATCTTTAAACAGATTTGAATTCATTTTCAGTTAATTTTATTTTGTAGAATAGTGCAGCCATCCTTCGGACGGGACGGGAACGAAAAGTCAAACGCAAGTTAACTTCCAATTAACTTCATTTTCTTTCAAGTTGATGGGATAATTCATCAAAAAATTTTTTTAAAGTATTTATTAATACATAGAATTGTCACGTTTATATGATTCAACAGAAAATTTAAAATAATGGTATATAAAAGTTCTTTTTATCTTGTAAATATATTTTTATGTTTAAATATTATTTATTTTAAAAGCAGGATATTTTTGTGTACCTCGAAATCAACCAATGCATTTTTTTAAATTCATTCTTATTAATCTATTATTAATCAGCTATTTTAAATCAACTATATCATTGTCTAGACAGTTTATAATAGTTTTTACGCTGCAATAGTTTTAAAGATTTTTTTCTATCAAAAAGACATACAATGTTTTGAAATTAGTATATCCATATAAATTATAATAGTTTATTAGCTTTATTATATGTGCAAATATTCTATCAGAATAAAAATGTTCCCAATGCACGACAAACACAAAAAAAAAACTCCGAAAAATATCCTATTACAGACATTTTTAATCTACATTCATATTGAATTCAGTTTTGCTCTTAGAAATCGCACTAAACAAACCATAATTTTTAGGATAGCAAATATGAGAATCTTACAATGATTAAGCATTTTAAAGATAGTTTATAGGAATGAAAAAAAATATTTATCGAGCACTGAAATTAACTTCATTGTTTACATACAGAATTGAAAACTAATTTTCAAAAAGACAAAACATAAAAAGTGGGTTATGGAGTTTTCTAGATAATAAAGTACAGTTTTTCGTCAGTAGGGCGTTTCCCAGTGAAAGACAAATAAAACGTCGCTCTCATACGGGCATAAGAATCTGGTAGGAAAACTTGCAGTAATCCTACACACCCCCAAAGCAAAAATACTGCTCCAATTATCACTAGGACGACTGCAACAGCTATTTGAAAAGTCGTCCAACTTTTGTAATCCTCGGGTGCAGGAGGCGGTGGCTCCACGTGGGGACTGTCCTGGAGCAACGGTGAGTTAGTATGAATCCTGGACTTGAACGGATCCGAAAGGAATGACTCTCTAACTTCCGCGATCTTCTCTTCTGAAACAGATTGCGCCAAACGGTCGGCGATGTCTTTCTTCCCAATCTGCTTGAGTCGTAGAGATAGTTGGTGGAATGACTGAGTCTGGCCTTCGTGCGTATTCCAGTGCTCTAGGAGGCGGAGGCAGGATACATCTTTGGGTTCTGATTCGCCTGTCAGGGAAAAGACAAACTACAGCTCCTGTTTAGACGATGATAACTGTGACAATCTGTGATAATAGGTTAGCAATAAAATAACTTTAAGGAATGCAACTTCCCTTAAAGACCTTTATTTTACTTGCAGAAACATCACTTCTCCCTTAATACTGCTGTATACTAACCCTACCGGGTTCGCTCACCTCGTTGTTAAGCTATGGAGAAAATTTCTAGTACTTACAGCTACATGTTGGTAATCCAATGAAAATGGTATTTTCAGATAGCCTGGACTTTTCTGCACCTTGCAACAGGATTCTTTCTAAAAATTTCGCCTTGAAAAAGACTTTTATAAAGTAATTTATGGGCGTTTATAACATACTGCACCAGATTTTTTTACTGAATAATTTAAATTTTAAATATCATTTGCATTAAAAAAAAACTAAAGGAACTTTTCCGTTATAAGCACTCCACTTGGCTTATTTTTAATCTTGGCAGAATTTAAAAAAAAAGGTAAAAAACTTAGCTTGAACTGGTTTAAAAATTTTGAACCAGTGCAAGCCCATTATTACCATGTTTTTATTATCTTGCTTTCTTGTTTGTGTGTGTGTTTGTGTGTTTGTACAGTACAAATCTTGCAATCGATTTTTAACTAACTTCCCGACTAGCTAGACATTTGAAACTTTTAGAATAGCTCAGAATACGATGACAATGCATTATTTTAATACTTTTAGCCATCTTTAAGCAGATTTAAATTCATTTTCAGTTATTTTCAGTTAATTTTGTTTTGTAGACTGGTGCAGCCATCTGTTGGCCGGGACGGGAACGAAAAGTTAAACGCAAGTTAACTTCCAATTAACTTCATTTTCTTTTAAGTTAATGGGATAATTCATCAAAAAATTTTAAAAAAGTATTTATTAATACATAGAATTGTCAAGTTTATATGATTCAACAGAAAATTTAAAAACATGGTATATAGCAAGTTCTTTTTATCTTGTAATTATTATAAATTTCGCCCCCCAAAGGAATTCATGGGTGTTTAAAACACATACCAGATTTTTTTACCGAATAATTTAAATTTTAAATATTATTTGCATTAAAAAAACTAATAATTACAAGATAAAAAGAACTTTTTATATACCATATTTTTAAATTTTCTGTTGAATCATATAAACTTGACAATTCTATGTAATAATAAATACTTTTTAAAAAATTTTTTGATGAATTATCCCATCAACTTGAAAGAAAATGAAGTTAATTAGAAGTTAACTTGCGTTTAACTTTTCGTTCCCGTCCCAGCCGATAGATGGCTGCACCATTCTACAAAACAAAATTCACTGAAAATGAATTCAATGGTGCTTAAAAATAGCTAAAAGTAAGAAAAGAATACATTGTCATCGTGTTCTGAGCTAATCCAAAAATTTTTAAATGACTAGCCAGTCGGGAAGTTAGTTAAAAATCGATTGCAAGATTTGTACTGGACAAACACACAAACAAACTAACCAGAAAGCGAGTTAATAAAAACATGGTAAAAAATGCCCCAAGGCGTAACATTTCTTTCTCTATTACGGAGAACAATTAGAAATTATCTTTAAATCCAAGTCAGGTGTCTTTGAACAGATTTATTCCACACATTAATATTGAGGTGAGCGAATCCAGTATGGACAGTAAGTAGCAGCCTCAGCTTCACGTGCTAACCCTAGGCACCACTGACACAAAAACCTGTTAATAACCATCAATTTATGCTCCAATTCCCAAAGGATTCTGAAAGGCGTTACTGCAGGATATTAGCCCCAAATCTGTGAAGAAAGGGTATCGGTGAGATGGTTTGGTAACAAATCAAAAGTAATGTTTTATTGCTAGCTGTAGTGAGACAACTCAAACAATATAAACTGAGTACTGTAAAATCACTATTGTTCCGTTTTCCTGGGTTCGTTAGGATTGAATAAAATCTCTTCAAAAAATTTACACAAAATAAGTTTATTATTCCGTAAATTCTTCAGGCGAATACACAAATCTATATATATAAAACAGTTTCGTAACTGACTGACAGATAAAGTACAGACCAAACCGCTGGACATAAAGGGCTGAAATTTTGCATGGCGATTCCTTTTATAGTATTGGGGTGCACTAACAGAGATTTTTGAAAAATTATTCTTATATTTTTTTAAATTAAATTTTTAAGGTGTTTCTGTAACGTTCTTTTAAGTTTGCGTTTAAAATAATAATCCGAGGGTTATAAAATTTATATCACGAGAAAAATCGTAAAAGTTTCTTTAAAATGAAATCCTTTTCGAATATTAACCTCAATATTCTGATTTTTAGTGAATTTTTAAAGATACATTTTTAGAATTTAATTTATTAAATACTGATCACGTGGTTTCTTTTCTTTTAATTTTGCGTCACGTACATAGTAACAAATTAGACAAAAAAAAAATAGTTTAGTATGCTCTATTAGATATTTTTAGTATGTTCTATTAGATTTAATTTGAACATTTTCTTCTACATTATTTTGTCTATAAAAATATCCGTTACGATTTCCGTTTATATATATATATATATATATATATATATATATATATATATATATATATATATATATATATATATATATATTCGTTGTTGTTTTATTACATTAATTGCATACATTGATCGTTGTATTTATTATAAATATATGTATACATATACATATTTTACATATACATATACATATTTTTTTTAATATATATATATACATATTTTTGGCATTAATTGCATACATTGAGAGTTGTATTTAATTTGAATGTACTCCGTAGGGAAGTACGGGTTTTCAGCTAGTTTAAACATAAAACACTTAACATCTGTCTTCTATACAGCAAAAAATTTTAAAAACACGAGTCAGGATACCAGAATTTTCAATACAATACATCACAATTACCCCAGTTTCAACACATTCAATTCCCACTAGGAAATTGAACTGAATTCCAATGTCAATGTGAGGTATATTTATAGTTTTCCAAGGCGTCCCCTATAGGTTCGACTCAGGTAGATATTTCTAGAAGTTTCCAGAATGGTTTAGTCACCAAGTTGGGGACCATTTAGCTAAATATCGCCAAATTTGGTGACCGAAATAAGTCACTAAATCCATCATCAATTTGTCTATATCTCTCATATTTGGCGAGATTCCCATAGACTCTCGTGTTGAATACATAGCTAGAGGAGTTCTTCCAAAGAAGCCATTTTAACGAAACAAAATGCAATATTTACAAAGTTCGTAGCACTATGATATTCATTTCTTAGTGACATCTACTTCAAGTGGCATGCACCAAATTTTAATCTCCGAATTTTCATGCTCCGCATTCTTTTTGAAGAAGAATGATTATAAGACTACCAAGTGAATTTAATAAGGAAATACAACAGTTATATTTTGAAATAATTTCGGTTAAAAATAGAATTTTTTTTATAAATAATTTCTCTGTAAAACTATGTGAGTTTCCCATGGTATAGAATGCTCCCATATTTGGCGATCACCTGTTTGACAGATGTATCCTTTATTGGTAGGACTGCAGTTTAGGGTGCCATTTTATTTTTGGCGCCAATAGTGCCCCGGAATTTGGTCGCCAAGTGTGCGAGTATTCTTACTCGTATGCCAATGTTGTTACTCCTGAAAATTTATGACGTGTTTGTCATGTTATTATTTTGCGACGCATATGTCATGATGGATATTTATTGCCGCAATCATAAATGGCACGTTTGCACTATTGGCGCCAAAAAAAACAAAAAAAAAAAACAAGGGGCACCCCGAAGTGCATTTTTACAAAATTCTACCAAGCTATGAAAGGAAAGCATCTAATTTATTTCTTTTTTGCTTCTTCTAATTTATTGAATTCATACATTGTGTTAAAGATTTATTTATACCGCAGCCTTCGGATAAAGCTAGTTCTGCCTAAAGTAAGTACTCTTATTTTCTGTCTTCAGTTTCAGAATTTTTTTGATAATTTTAAAAATTGACGCCATACATTTGCAAATGTAAAAAATTGGTACAATGCAATTTTGTATAATTTTTTTTCTGTATTGTTTTTTTTACTATTTTGATACTATAGTTTATGCTTTTCATTGCATTTCCATTGCTTTTATTGATGTTTATCGTAAAAAAAAACAAGGGGCACCCCGAAGTGCATTTTTACTGCATGGAGGGTGCCCCCGGAATTTGGTTCTTTCTCTGTCTTAATAAACGCCAAGTGTGTGAGTTTTCTCACGCGTGCGACAATGTTGTGACTCCTGCAAATTTCTGACGTGCTTGTCATGTTGATAATTTCGTGACGCATATATCACGATGGATGTTTACCGCCACTAACTTAAATGGCACGTTGGCACTATTGGCGCCAAAAAAAAAAAAAAACACGGGGCAACCTAAACTGCAGTCCTATCCATTTATTCATATTACGGTGAAAATTTTTCTCACTAGTATTTTTGTCACTAATTTCATTTTTGTCACTAATTTTTAATGTGTAATTACCACTTGGATCATGGCTTCGGAAAAATCCGTCCTCGTGAAGGGATTCAGAGAGTTTTCTGCATTCTGTCAGCGTCAGATGATCTGCAACCATCTGAAGTTGCTTCGGGTTGATGTCAAAAGTTGAAGAAATTGTTCTCGCTATTATCAGCAGCTGTAAGACCGGAAACAAATAATGTATGAACAGCATCTCTTATTCTTAGGTTTCGTTTCAACGGGAAATATTAAACAAATTCCTTACAGTTTAAAAAATTTGATTATTCAGTTTCGTTTGCCATGAAAAAATAAAATTAAAATGCACACATTATCACTGTTTACTTTGCTTATACAAATAAATCTGGCGCCAAGAGTTAGTTTAACTGAATAAAGATTATGCACGTGCATCGTAGCTATGCTGTTTGCTTGGGCTAGACACCAAAAAGGCGGATAAACCGTACAGATCGCGTGCAGTTTTGTAAACAAAGCATTGTGTACGTAAATAAAACGCTGCTGCATCAAAGATCTCTTCTTCTTCGCTAGCACTACAGCCTGTTACAGGTCAAGGCTGTCTCGCCAATTTTTCCCCACCTAGCTCGATCCCGTGCAATGACCCTCAATCGGTTCACTCCAATTGTTCTTAGGTCCTTTTCTACCTCATACAGCCATCTGGTTGGATGAAAGATTTATAAAGCGAAATGTCGCTACGTCACTGGCTACGTCAGTTTTCGTCTACTATAGATCACGTGATTATCGGGTGGCAGAAAACAGAAGCCGTTCCTATGCGTTTGCATGTGTTTTTGGACGATACCTTCATTTTGAGTCAAATATTTTAAGTTTATTTATAAAATTCCTCATATTAGTTGTATGTAACAGGTATTTTAACACTTTTTTTCAATATTTCGCAACGTTTATGAGAATATAATCATTCTTTTGTTGAGAATGATTATCATTATGTTGAGATATGTATAGATATCAGGATAAGTTACTTCAGGCCAGCGTCTTGTATCGTAAATCCAGTCTTCCTCTGTCAATAAATACGGGTCACATACTGAATAAACCTTTCCGGGATGTACGTGAATGTTTAACTTAGGGATATACCTTTGTTTAGATACCGTATCTAAAGACTTTGAGTAATCTGAGAGCATTTTATTCAACAAGCTGTAAGAATGCTCATTGAACGCCATGTTAAATTATGCAATGTTTTGCCACTCCTAGCCAAACAAGAAGTAAAATCTGACAGGAAGACTAGAGTTACGATACAAAACGCTGGCCTGAAGTAACTTATCCTGATATCTATACATATCTCAACAGAATAATAATAATTCTCAACGAAAGAATGATTATATTCTCTTAAACCTTGAGAAATATTGAAAAAAGTGTTAAAATACCTGTTACATGCAACTAATATGAGGAATTTTATAAATAAACTTAAATTATTTAACTCAAAATGAAGGTATCGTACAAAAACACATGCAAACGCATAGGAACGGTGTGATGAAGCGCTGTCGATTTTAAAGAAAAATTAAATTTTTTTAGTGAGATAAAGTGATCAAAGACTGTTTTCATCACATTTTGGTTAGAAAGTTAGGAAGCCGCCTTTGATTAGAGGACGGGACAGTCGTCTTTGTGCCTTTGCCAATTTAGAAGCGGCGGTGCGCTGTGGGGGTAGGTTGATTGCAGACGCAGATAAGGAGATGGCACCATAGTTTGACGTTAAAGTAAAATACCCTATTGTAAACAAAATTATTGGGTCTGTTTGGGAGGTAAACCGCAAAACACGTCGACTGGACTTTGGGTGGTCTGAAGGTGGCGCAAGGAACGCGTGCATGGGTTACGGGATTATCCAATCAAAGAAATGAAAATTGATGCTAAGTGGGGGATTTTTGAAAGCTTTCCTGAATGGATTAGGAGTCATGAGAATTCGTGGACATTGTTGTAAAAAAATAAAATGAATAGAAGACTTAGAGTTTTTTTTTACTATTCACTTCTGCGTTCGGGCCCGGGTTCTCTTTTCCCCGGTGCTAAGCATCGCAGGTGATGAAGTGTGGTTATTTCAACTATCGATGAATAATTTATCTTGCCTGGGGAGTTTCCCAAAGAAAGATGTCGTTTAGCGAAGCAGAAATTCGGGTGATGCGTCCCGATAGGAGAGCCTTCTGATCCTGAGACTAAAATTTGTTTTTGCTGATGACGAAAGTCTGGTTGCTGCCTTCACCGATAAATAATGTGAGAATAGAGGTGGAGAGAATTGCGACTTCACGATGGAGTGCCAATTTGAGTCGTCGGCAGAGGAAAGGAGCGGAAGAAGCAGACGAAAGATGCCTACAACAGTATAAAGATTTTGAGTGCATGCTACGCGAGAAATAAGAAAGGAGATCCCAAGCCCGATGATGAGATCGTCACCCGTGTTCCTGTGCGGTTAGCATCCAATCGAGTGAGTGCCGAATCATTTGTCTTGTTCAGGCCCATCCTCAAATTTTTTGAATGATTAACTGCGGTGTAACCGTGATTGTTTAGATTATTTTTAAAATGATTGGGAAGGAGAGTTTATTTTATTATTGTTATATTAATTATTTATATTAATTATGATTTTGATTTAGTAACTTATTGGTTCATGATTGTGGCTAGTACATTGATGTGCCTCCCAAATAATGGAAATAACTCTGGTTATATTGACAAATCAATTTATTGAATATTAACACACATAAATAATACACTCCAAAATTCCTCAATATTTCCTCCGGCATTTACACATTATTCATAACTTCATTCCTACTAAATTAATTCTTAACGATACCTATGTTTGATTCATTCACTTATTATAACAATGTTTCATACTGCATCTATACATATTATTTTCAACTTTACTCCTACTAAATTAATTCATATATATATACAAAACATTATATTAAATTGTTAGTACGAATTATCGGTCAATTACTCAACATCTTATATTCAAAACTATACTCATCGCGCTCTTATCTTAATTATTATGGCTACCCACTGAGAAGCAATGATACAATATAAAAGGGAAACGCAAAGTCGGTACCTCATCAGATGACGTTGGAATCCCTCTCGGCAGCTGGCACTCGTAACGATGAATTCGTTGTCTTTATCATCACACGGCATTCGGGCATCTTCTTGTCTGGAATACGGCTCCGTCGTTCATTGCAGACACTCGGCATGGGACACTGGGCGCTCGACAACTTCTATCTCCAAACTTTTACTGCACTCGAATACGGCTCCGTCGCTTATTGCAGACACTCGGCATGGGGCACTGGGCACTGTCAGCATCGGTTCACTAGCTTTTTTTGTTCTCTCCTCATACGTCTATATGCATTGACACCACTTCTACCTCTCACAAACTTCTGACTGACTCTCACTTCTCAGGTTATCTCTCTGCCTTCACACTATTTTTTATTTCATATATTTTCTTACTAATGTCTCCTCCTCTTATAATTTCCATTGGTTATCTGGAAATTATCATGCCATCGCCATTCGTCCATGCTGCCACTCCTCAATCCCCTTTTACCAATGCGCGTCGAGGGCGGGATTTATACATTCTCCCTCAATTTTAACTTTTTCCCATGCTTTGGCTTCAAGTAGGGTGGGCTGTTTTATAGCCATCATAAATTTTCTTTTATTCTCTTCTTGCAACTCACTCTCTTCAACTTTTATCTTCTATTTATTGCTACAGACACTATTTCTAAATTTCGTTCCGGTCTATGGCTTTCTTCCCTTCTCTTTTATTGCCCTGTTTCTTTCTTGCATTTAACAATTATTTTATTTTATTTTGTACTTTTCAATTCTCCTACCCCTGGCCGTAACACTACTGTCATGTCCCTATGACATGCGGGATAAATGTTTGTTCGGTTTTAGAACATATATTTTTGAGAGATAGTAAGTCTTTGACATAGGTATAATAGAGAAATTTTTGCTCCCTGAATCCAAAAGGTGTAGGTTTAATTATTTACATGTCATTAAATGTGAGTTGGAGAGAAATGCTAAAAGATTAGAAAAATGAGTAAACTGTGTACTAAATTTTGTTGATATTATTATTGTTTTAAATTGTAAATAGTAGTGTTGAAAATAAATTAGATTTTTTGCAAATATGAAATTTCAGTCAGTTATCCTTGTGTTTGTAGTTGATCTAAAGGAAGGTTTAGAAGCAAAGTTTGTTTGACCTGTTCGTTTGCCAAATTGTCTTGAGCTTTGAGTTGTATTCAACCAAATAAATCTTAAAACAAAACGCACCCAAATAATATTTTAAAATAAAATAATTTGTACTAACCCAAATAATTTACGAATCACGCCCAAAAATAAATATTTAAGACAGGCAACACGACAAACGGCTTCTGTTTTCTGCCACCTGATAATCACGTGATCTATAGTAGACGAAAACTGACGTAGCCAGTGACGTTGCGACATTTCGCCTTATTCAGGCCTTGACAACAACGCCATAAATAGTAGTAGTTAAAGCGTTTTTAGGTGGTTCTTGTGAAATTTACCCGCGTGATTGGCGTATTATATCATGTTTTATGTTGGCGACTGTAGTTTTCAACTGCGCAGCCTCAAAATTTTATAGAGTAAAAAGATATGATAAGGTTGCACAGAGCCAACCATGACATCACTGAAAATTTCTCACCCTACATACAGTCCACTATGCGATAAATGACGTAACACTTGGAAAAAAAATTCCAATGGGTCCTTTCCTTCAATTGAAATTCAAGACAACAGAGCTCCACATGCAAAACTGCTGGTAGCCGTTTTTTTTTACTTTCATGTTTTATGCTCTTGCAACAAGGATGCTGCATAAAATTGCCTCTTTAGTCATGGTTTCGGTTTTCTCCAACTCATCATGTTGGCGACCGAAGTTTTCAGCTGCGCAGCCTAAAAATTTTACAGAGCAAAAAGATATGATAAGGGTGCACAGAGCCAACCATGACGTCAGATGCCTATATCCGTACACCTAGCTCTTAAAGAATTAGCTAAATAATCCCGAACCAGCGTTTGCCAGAACATGCTAGCAAATGCATACAATAAGGCAGTTTGATACAAATTTGCTCATACAAACACGGGAAAAGAGAATGGTAGAAAATAAATGTCAATTCTGTAAGGCACTCGGTATGCCAAATCTTAACACTTTGTGAAAACAAAGATCAAACGCTAGTTGTAAAACCCATCGATTACTAAAATTCATATGGAAATGCATACGTAAACAAGTTCGGATTTTTTTTCAAATATAATGTTGTAATACGTACGTTAGAGTAAATAGTACTCAAAAGCACAATAATATTACCATTAAAAGATATATAAAAGCAATGAGCACTAAATTGCTATATTCATTGGGGGAACTTCAATATAAAATGCCCGTTCCCCACATGAAGAAATTATTGAAATTAATTGTGATCAGCTTTAAAGACATTAAAATTTGCTGTTAAGGAATCGCCAGCATACATTCACGATACACCATTCCACTTTATAAAACTGCCATGGAAAGAATTAAATTTGAGAGCTAAAAATTAAAAAGTAATTACCATTTTTCTAATTTAACCGGCACTAGACAAAATAATTATATAATACCGCTAGACCAGGGGGTACATTGACGTAGCATGAAGCAAGGGCTTGGCCATAATTTAAATTGAAACTTCTCTATGGCGTCCAGTAATGGTTCTTAAAAAAATATGACTGTTTCGAGGGGTCGCCATGGAAAATGGGTTTCTTCCATAAATTTGCTTTATGGAGTCTTTCACCGGTTCTGGACAAAATATGGCCTTTTAGAGGGGTGCTGTCGAATGGGGGTGGCCGGTTATAAGTTTAAACGCATATTAACTATAGAAAAAAATAAATCTTCGAAATAAATCACACTTAAGATGAATAACTATTATAAAAGTCTTAATACATTAGGAATTGTGGAGGGATTTTGGAGATAATTAGTATTAATATATTGAATTAGTATTAATATATTTATTAGCATTAAAATATTAATTAGTATTAAAATATTAATTAGTATTAATATATTAATATATTCGCGATAAGGGTAAGCCACTGTTTGCTGCTGATTTTTAGAATATTCTTAAATGACTCTGGAAATTTTCTTAGATTTTCTTCCTACCAATAATGCAAGCTAAATTTTAGATAGAAACTTTTTCATTCCTGTTTATGCTATATCATAAATTTCGTTACGATAATGTGCATTTCATTATAGTTTAATTTAGAGTTACGATAAGTTTAGATCATATTTGAAGGAGAAAGATATAGTTTATCTAAAATATCTAGGTAATATTTCGGTAATTCTCGGTAATTCTCGGTAAAATATCTCAGTAAATTTTTATCTGAAACAAATTATATATAACGAGGCAAATATTAATGCAACAAAATCCATAAACACTTCAAGCATCGTACTGTATCTCTTTAAGAATGCTGCGAAATTTATTCTCTATAATTTGAAAGAGTAGTACCTTGAGTCATAATTCATAACATACCTTTTGGGAATCAAAATTTTCTTCAGTGTATTTTTCAAAATGATGGATCATGACATACTGAAGCCAATAACATGTAGCTGATTTCTTGCCAAAACTTAGTTATTACATATATGAAACATTTGATATTTAATATAAGACAATTTTTCTCCGAAAAAGAAATATTTTTATTGTGGATTACTTAAACTTTTTATTGGGCAAAACTTCCAGAAACAAACGAGAATATACCCCCGCTCTTTAGTTATTTCTCAGGGATATAGAAGCATTTGACCTTTTCAAAAATACATATGACATAGGAAAAGAGAAACTATGAAAAATAAATATTTTATCTTCAGCAGATCAATATTTCTCTTGGTCAAATGATACATGAGAAAGACACTAATATAAACCAAAATAGAACTTTATCTAAAAAAATGAGTTTTTCAACGAACATGAAACCTTAAATAATTTAATAAAATATAAGACAATACATCTTTCAAGAACACTAACTAAAGATGCTGCAAAAAAAATTCTATCGAAAAGACTTCATAGCAGTTTTTGTTAAGAAAATCAATAGTTCTTTTTCAAAATCCAATTTATTTACAAACATTTTAACTACATATAATCCTAATTGTATTTCTTTATTAGAGAAATTTACTTTAAAACATATCTGACTTAGCGGAACTAGTTATTTCGCTGAAAAAGTTTACAATTTAGGCTTCTATTTTTCTTTCTTTTAAAAAAATTGTATTATCTTAATGAATGTAGAAAAGTACTACACTCATATTATAGCAGAATTTTACAATAGATGTTTGCTACCTCTTACTTTCACAATTTTATTTTTTAGCCTTATAGTTAAATCCTTAATGCTTGGTATACATAAAACTCGTCTCTCTCTCTCTCTCTGTCTTACACACACAGAGACACATATATATATATATAAGTAATATAAATACTGAATATAACAGAATCCGAATGAAATGCCAAAACCACACAGAACTGCACGGAAAGCTAGTGTTGATAGTCTATATATATAAAACAGTTCCGTAACTGACTGACTCGCTGACTGACATATAACGCACACACCAAACCGCTGGACCTAAAGGGCTGAAATTTTGCATGGCGATTTTTCTTATAGTTTAGGGGTGCACTAAGAAAGATTTTTGAAAAATTCTTCTCAGATTAGTTAAAATCAAATTTTTAAGCTGTTTTAGTAACTTTTTTTAAGTTTGCATTTAAAATAATCATTTAAGGGTTATAAAATTTATATCACGAGAAAGAACATAAACATTCCTTTAAAATGAGATCTTTTGCGAATCTTTACATCCATTTTCTGATTTTTGGTGAATTTTTAAAAATTAATTTTTACAATTTAATTTATGAAATATTGATCACGTGATTTCTTTTTCTGATACTTTAAATAAATTTATCGTCACGTGCATAACAACTAAATTGACAAAAAAAAATTTTCTTGCTAATGCGGCAGACGATTAGACATTATCCAAAAAATATTAAAATACAGTAAAATATACTATATTCCTCAAACTGTACTATATTAACTGTACTATATTCTTTAGTATGAGCTTTTAGATTTAATTTGAATATTTTCTTCTACATTATTTTGTCTCTAAAAAATATCTCTTACGACTTTTTTTATAAATATATATTTTTTACATGAATTGTATACATTCATTGTCGCATTTATTATACATATATATATATATATATATATATTTATTTATTTATTTTTGTTTGACCCTAATTGCATACATTAACCGTTATACCGTTATATTTAATTTGAATGTCCTCCGTAGCGAAGTACGTGTTTTCAGCTAGTCTATACATATAAAACAGTTCCGTAACTGACTGACTCACTGACTGACTGATTGACTGACTCACATACAACACACAGACCAAACCGCTGGACCTAAAGGGCTGAAATTTTGCATGACGATTCTTCTTATAGTGTAGGGGTGCAATAAGAAATATTTTTGTAAAAATCTTCTTAGATTTTTAAAAATTAAATTTTTAAGCTGTTTTTTAAACTTTTTTTAGTTTGCATTTAAAATAATAATTTGAGGGTTATAAAATTTACATCATCTGAAAGATCATAAAAATGCCTTTAAAATGAAACCTTTTTCGAATCGTTACCTCTATTTTCTGATTTTTGGTGAATTTTGAAAGATTAATTTTTATAATTTAATTTATTAAATGCTGATCATGTGATTTCTTTTTCTGGTACTTTAAATAAATTTATCGTCTATAAATATAAAAGAGTTCGTCTATAAATATAAAAGAGCTCGTCTGTTTGTTTGTCCGCTATAGAATCATAGACTGTTTCACCCGCCGGGACCAAATTCGGCACAGTTAATGTTTAGGACCCGAGAAACTTAACGCATTAAAAACGAAATTTGGGGCTCAATTAGTTTTTTTAAATTAATTTTTTAATGATTTTGTGCCCCTCAGCGCACCTCTTAAATATGGATACAGCCCCTTCACCACAACCAGTCAAATTCGATACGCGAGGGAAAAGAGGTTTGTTCTGAGGGGTGGTTTGAGAGTTGGTCTGGGGGTGACCCGGGGGGGGGGAGTGCGAAGTGTTTATTTTATTTTTCTTACGTTTAGTAGAGTCGTGGGTCTTTAAAAAGGTTGAGAACCGCTGCTTTAGACAATTTTAGACAATGGCGTTCAAACTAATAGAACTTAATAAAATTTGGAAAAAAAAGGAAGAAAAAAAAAAGAAAAATTAAGTTTGTCCCATGGCCAATTTTTGGAAGCCTTCTGTTGATCTAAATATATTAATTGTTTGAAAATCATAAAATGGGAAGAAGTTTAAGAGTTCTACAGGTTTTTTCCCCTAAGTTCACGAAACAGAGTTAACATACGATATGTATTTGAATTTCTTATTCCGTGAAATCATATAAGATAAATCTTTTAGAGTTTTGAGGTTTTTTAAGCAGTGGGATGAAAAGCTCTTTAAACAGAGAAACATAACGACGCATAACTTTCATTCCGAACTATTAGTCCATTAGTATATTAAGGCATAAGAAAAATAATGAAATAATTTTTAAAGAATGATTGCCTGGATAGATATATAGATATAAAATTTTCATGCATTCCATCAAAAAAATACTGGGCTGCACCCCCGCTCTTCATATTCATCTGGCCATACAGAATGCGCTTAGCGCGTTTCTACTGAAATGATATACAAACAATAAGAAAGAAAGAAACTTTGAGGCTGCATGCGGAATCCCGCCTTAATTTGATGAAATAAAGGGAATAACGCATCTTGCACTTTACCTCTTGGGTGATGTGGAGAAAAGTGCGTCTCTTGGGTGATATGGAAAAAACTGCGTTTTTAAGGGAAAAATAAAAAATAAAGGCAAATATAAATTATAAAACTTATTTTTAATTAAACAGTGGATCAAACAAATCTAATTAAATCTAATTAAACGGTATCTAACAAATATAATTAAACAGTAATCTTATTCAATCCAAACGTGCGAATCACGCAAAACTGTGTTATTTATTCTCAATAAAATCAGACGTATAATCAGAAAAAGGTCCGCAGTCTCAAAGTTTCTTTCTTTCTCATTGTTTGAATATCATTTCAGTAGAAACGCGCTAAGCGCATTCTGTCTGGCCAGATGAACATGAAGAGCGGGGTGTGCAGCTCAGTATTTTTAAGATGGAATGCATGAAACATTTTATATCTATATAACTACCCGGGTAACGCCGGGCAATAATGCTAGTAACAACTAAATAGACAAAAAATATTTTTTTCTTGCTAATGTGGAAGACGATTGGACATTATCCAAAAAATAATTAAAATACAATAACAGGCAGTGTGTTCCTCAAACTGTACTATATTGTTTAGTATGTCCTGTTACATTTAATTTGAATATTTTCTTTTACATTATTTTGTCTATAAAAATATCCCTTACGATGTTTTGAAAAATAAATTTTTTTTTTTACATCAATTGTATACATTGATCGTAGTATTTATTATAAATATATATACGTAGGTAGACTGAAAAGTAATGCACACATGCTTGTAGAGCCTCGAACGAAATGATCTTCAAAACAGCACCAAGTGGCATTTGGAAGTTCCATTTCTCCTCAATACGCATGCGCAGGTTTGAAATCTCTGTGTTCATCCTGTGTATTTTGAAAAGCTGTAGTATGGAGAAGTGTACTAGTGCTATATCAACGGCGAATTATACAGCGAGCTGTTATCGAATTTTTAACAGCTGAAAAAGTGAGTCCTACTGAGATTCATCGTCGTTTAAAGGCTGTTTAAGGTGACGATGCTGTTGATAGGGGTACTGTAAATCGATGGGTAGTAAAATTTCGTGGTTTCGAGCCTGGAAAAGCCATAATTATTGATGAAACACGCAATGGATGTCCGATCACTGCCACAGAAGATGAACATCGCAAACTCGTCGACGATTTGATTTAAAATGACCGGCGAATCACCCAAAAGCGTATCGCAAACCATAATGTTGTATCCAAGGAATGTGTCTGCTTCATTATAGAACGATTGGGATACCGTAAAATCTGTACTCGATGGATACCACGCCGTCTCACAGGCGAGAACAGCGTCGGACTGGAGAGGCTCTGCGAAACCTGAAGTTTGAACGGATTCCACATCCTCCTTATTCCCCCGATCTTGCGCCTTGCAATTTTTATTTTTTTCCTCTACTCAAGAGAGACCTAAAGGACGTCATTTCACCTCGGACGATGTGGTGAAGGCAGCTGTCAAGTCGTGGATTTGAGAAAAGTTGGAAAACTTTTTCACTGATGGATGAGAAAACTTTGGGAGAAATGTTGGGAGAAATGTGTGTACACGTTGGGAGAAATGTGTTAGCCTTAACGGTGACTATGTTGAAAAATAAATATATGATTTTGAAGCTTAAGAATTGTACTTTAATGTTCTTTTTGCCCGATCTCGCTATTTCTTTTTGTTCGCGCTCTACAAGCATGTGTGCATCACTTTTCAGCCTACCCTCGTATATTTATTTATTTTTGATGCATTAATTGTATACATTGACCGTTGTATTTAATTTGAATGTACTCCGTAGCGAAGCGCGGTTTTCAGCTAGTATATCTATAAAATATCAGAACATGAAGGCCTTGTAGCTAATGACCGTGGGGAGTTGTGACGACCCTCTCCGGTTAAAATATGTTTTTGAGACTTGGCAACACTCCCAGAGGACACTACGATTCCATAAACCGTATTTTTGAAGTTGAAATAAAACTGAAAACTAAAGAATGAATTGCATAAGAAAGCCTAACTATAAATCGTACTACAAACCACAATACATGCCATTACTAAGCGAACCAAAACTACAAACTATATATAGACAACACTCACCATATACACCAGGTACAGCCAAATTTCCTTAATAACAGTCACAGTTACACGCTCCCCAAAACTTGGTTGAAATATCTTTTAGAAATCGACGTGGAAAACCATTATCACTAACCCTTTTCATGAATTTGTTTATATCAGTGTTCATATCTTTAACATTAGAATGTAATCTTATACTTCTAATTAAATAATTTAAAATAATATTTCGTTTTATGTTTTTATGTATAGTACTTTCTCATGACATAAATCGGACAGTTTTAAAGCTAAATTCATAGTGTTTGTCATACAAACGGCAAGTTAAATTATTCTGATCATCGATGTTAATGCACAAATCGAGAAAGACCAAACTACCCATGTTGTCACATTTTGTCTCCATGAGTTCTAAACTTTCTGGGTAAAAACTCAAACTAAGTGAAGATACATTTACATTAAAATCTATTAGTATGTCATCAACATACCAAAAAAATAGCAGCTCATTTAAAAGCATTACACTTCTTATATAGAAGTGCAAATAAATGTCTGCTAGAGCAGAGGAACATCCTCCTCCCATAGGGATACCCTGAACCGGCCTATAAAATTCCGTACCATTAAATAACACAGTCTCATACAAAACCAATTCAAGTAAAGCCCGATATTTACTGAATGTTATATACCCTTTTAAATCATACAAATCTATAATGATTTTATAGAAGTCTTTTAAGTCTATTGAATTATACAAGTCTGTAAAGTCATAACTTTTGATTTCCTTTACACCTTCCAAGCTCTTGAAATGTTTTATAACCGTGTAACTGTTTTTGACGAAATAACCTCCCTCGGAAGCCAGCTTAACTAAAACCCTATTGAGTAGTGAAAGAACATATATATATATATATATATATATATATATACATACGTAATATTTGATATATGGTTGTAACCTATTTATTCAGGCTTAATCCAAAGGTTTTTGCTCTGCCGAATCACTAAACAAGCCAAGGAACCATGTAATTGTCGACTATTTAGCAACTTGTCAGGAGAGTAGGAACATGATTATTGTAGTAGTTCAATCTATGTAGAATCAGCTATTGTTGTGGAACTGATGAGCAAACTGTTGGATCTGAGTGACTTGCAGAAAGCTATGATAATTGGCGTGAGGCTTAAAGGTGCTTCTATTACTAAAATGGCATAAAATCCCTGTGTATGAGAGATTATAACACGGTGAAAAAATGAAAGTTGCATATAAACGCAAAGAGTATAGACTGCACACGAAGATGTGATATGATATGAAAGATAATTATGAGACATGAAAAGATTTTAATGTTTATATTCATTTTATCGAGGTGTTCAGAAGACATTTATAACTATATGCTTTCATCTGAGTTACCCTCTACAAGTTGTTGCTATATACTGTATTTGAAGCTCAGAAAGTAAACTGTTTATTATTAAAATTATTATTTTTTACATTACGAAGTTAAAATTACTTAATTGAAATAGAAATGGGCATAAATATTTGTTCTAATTTCATAAAAAAGAAAAAAAATCTGCATTTAAAAATTGCAAAAAAAAAGTCCTTAAATTTCTTATACATTGGGAAAGTTTAATGTAACACGATTCAATCCTACAGTAGCGATTTCTTTTTGGTATAATCCTTCAGGAGGCTAGCAAATCATAAAATTTGTATTATGTATGGAAAATTTGTCAAGAGTTTAATTAGTCATCACATCCTGTGTGTAGAAACACTGGATGATGCAATTCCAAGAAGTAGAAACATCGGTGCGTGGTAGAGAGACTGTCAATAATAAAACTTTTATAAGCACTTCAGAGGAATAAAAGACTTGAGGAATACTATGATAGCGATGAAAAGACTATAAAGATTGTAAGCTAGATGGTGACGTTAAGTTCAAGTCATTTTATGGACCCCAATAAAACTTTCAAATAATTGTCAAAGTGGTATCGCAAACGAAAATCATGGTGGGGAGGCACTTGCTATACTGTGAACACGAGCAGTTAAATTAGGGACCAATTGGGGCAGGAACTGTTAAGATAAGGGCAGCCCACTGTCCAATGAGAGAGAAAGGGGCGGGCCAAAATGGCCCCGGGAAACGGACACCAGCCCCTCAAAAAAAATTTTAAGAAAAGGTCGAGAGATTTCGCTTGCTGACCCCCGAGCAATGGCCCTGGAGAGTCGATTGCGCTGTCGCGGAGACGCTCGGAGGTTCCTAGAGACTGACAGGAGGATTCCAAGTGTCTGACCTGATATTGGTACCTGTCAACGGAAGCCATCATCGCTGTATTCTTCAACAGTCGTAAGTACCTCCCGAAAGAACTTAGAAATATTTGCTCTGACTGAATATTTTTCTTCTGCTTCTGGATTCCTCATGTATCAATTGATAATATGAATATGAACCTTATTTTATTATTAATTTTACTTTAAAATAATTTTTAGTATTGTCGAATAAAAGTATGATAACGGCCAATTCTCTATGATTCCTTGCTTGTCACATACATGCACGCACCAATTTCTTAAGGTTCTATTCTAGCCTATACTGCGTACATATGCTTCATCCAAAGGCTCTAGATAATTTTAGATTTGGCGTAATATAAAAGAGGGCAAGCTGTTTTATAGTCGGAAACTATTTGCAGACGTGTGTCAGCAGAAAAATTGATGAGAATAACCTTAATCCATTAATCCATTAAACCATTAATCTTACCAGAACAGCGATTATTATGGTAAGAAAGCTTATTCTTAAAGTTCAATAGTTTTCTATTGGCTTTTAATGTCCTGATCTGTAGATGTATTGATATAAAATTAAAGATGCAATGACGATGGTGGTATTTCACTTCCCTGAAAATTTTAGTAATTTTACACTTAGCATGCTAAAAAGTCGCACGTGAGTTATTGTAAACACATTTGACCTTTAAACTGTAATACAAAGTCATTTTAGTCGATTGACTCTTGTTACTCATCAAGCAATGGAGAAAAACGAATTCCACATATTGAGAAAACGTAATTTTATAATAGACAAAATGGTGGCATAAACTAAATCCAAATGTTATAAATGTTATGGGAAGTCTGAAACTTTGCTAAGAATGTTTTACAAGCTTTTTTTTCATTTGCATTGCGACCGAATAAGCGTAAGTGACGCTATATCAAGTTATATAACATTGTTGTCAAATTTAATTGCTCTTGTTGAAGATGTATATTTAATTACTCTTGTTGAAGAAGGAGGAGAAAAATTAAGTTTATTTTTAAAATTTAACTTTAATTAACATTATTTAGATATCCTGCTTTTGCAACTCTTATTTTAAATTAAAAGAGGGTGGTTTTCTGAAATTAAAAGTAAAATGTGACACGCGCTATCAAAGCGGGATATATATATATATATATATATATATATATATATATATATATATATATATATATATATATATATATATATATATATATATATATATATATATATATATATATATATATATATATATATATATATATATATATATTAGAAAATTGGGTATATTTTTATATAACATTTAAAAGCATAAACAATTTTTTTAGAAGCTCTACAGCTGAAAGAGGATAAAATCTGGATTCAGATCTTAACACGCCATATGCAAATGCTTTTATGGCTTATTGTTAATTCGCTATATTAATTTCTACTAAACTTTCTTTGCAAACCGAGCAAATTGATTTAAACATATTCCCCATTTCCAAGTTTTCTCTGTTCCCCTTCCCTCGTTCTCCTTCTTCACTTGCATATTATCGATGCATTGAATCAAAAACCAAAATTCTGTAGAGTCGAGATAGCGTTCACGTACAAAATTTACATAATGCAAAAAATAGGCAAGAGTTTTTTCTCTCCGAAATCACGTGCAATAATTTATCATCCCTTTCACGAGAAACATTTTTTTCCTGTCTTAGTCTTTATAAATAATGTGTCTAGACGAATGATTAAAAACGAGTAAGGTAGCAATGGGACTTAAATAAAAGCAAATCACGTTAAGATAAAAG
Source organism: Dolomedes plantarius (assembly GCA_907164885.2). Classification (NCBI taxonomy): domain Eukaryota; kingdom Metazoa; phylum Arthropoda; class Arachnida; order Araneae; family Dolomedidae; genus Dolomedes; species Dolomedes plantarius. The sequence continues at coordinate 182,088,329 of OU015490.1, read as the reverse complement.
CATTAACATCTACACCACCTTTTTATTTTAGTAGGAAATTAATGGAGCTGTGGATATAGGTATATTTTCCTATATCGTAATTAAATGATTCAATAACATGGTTGCTTTTTCAATTAACTTCCTGCATATGCGACTAGTAATACTGAATATTTTTTGCAATGTTGCTTTTCATCCTTTTTTTTACTTCGATTTAAAACGGCTTACAAATTTCTCTTTTAGAGCAAAATTGCCTAGCCAATGACTGAAATATCCCTACATAACAAATATTCCAACACTTAACTTTCCCCCTAGACATCCGAGATTAATTAGAGTTTACTGCTGTTGAGTAGATAAATTTGAGACAGCTAATAGTATGCCCTCCCCCCCTCAGAGGAATATCTTGTCCGCTTGAAAATTTAAAAACCAAAATGCGTTTTTCGAAGATGCTCGACGGTAGTTCTTTGAATTAATTAGTTCAGAAATTTACTTTTAAAAGAAGTGCTTGCATAGGAAAAGGTCCGATATGTTAAATAAAATAATTTACCGGTTTCCCGTTGGTTATTTTTAGTCAATGCTGCCTGTGTTACAACAATGATTAATGAGTAGTTCGGCATGGAACAAAACAAATTGTATCTTACTCCTCATTTCAATTTTTTTTTCGCTAAAGCACAGCATCGAAGATGTCTGACAAAATGAAAATACTTGGTTAAAGATGAAATATTTCTTTACTATTCTCCATGAAATGAAGACATTCAACTCCAATCATGTTCCAGTGGAAAAACATGGCTGTAAAAATTAATTTCTAAATTTGTTACATGCGCCGTATGTCACCAATGAATTTCTCGGAAATCTGATACATGTTATCATTACAGTACAAACGCGTGCCATCAGCCCTTTGATTAATTACTTTTATCATTTCCTTTTTACTCTAATTTTTTTATTGATTAGTTTCTGCGGAAAACTTTTGTTGAGGAAACTAACTTCTTTGGATAAACGAATTTTTACAGGCATGAAAAAAAATTTATTTTTGTGGTAATTTCCTCAGTAGTAATTATGTTGCCTTCACATTAGTAAATTTCTGAAAATAAACATAAAATTAACACTGCCGAGGCAATCTAAATACCTTTTTTTACCATGTTTTTTATTAAATCGCTCTCTTGTTTGTTTGTGTGTGTGTGTGTTTGTCCGGTACCAATCTTGTAATCGGTTTTTAACTAACTTCCCGACTAGCTAGACATTTGAAACTTTTAGAATAGCTCAGAACACGATGATAATATATTATTTTAACACTTTTAGCCATCTTTAAGTAGAATTGAATTCTTTATCAGTTAATTTTGTTTTGCATATTGGTGCAGCCAACTATCGACCGGGACGGGAACGAAAAGTTAAACGCAAGTTAACTTCCAATTAACTTCATTTTCTTTCCAGTTGATGGGATAATTCATCAAAAATTTTAAAAAAGTATTTATTAATTCATAGAATTGTCAAGATAATATGATTTAACTGAAAATTTAAAAACATGGTATATAAAAAGTTCTTTTTATCTTGTAATTATTTAATTTTTAGCGGCCCATTCGAAGTAAATTGCATTTTGCCATCAAATAAGCTCTCTCTCGCTATATATATATATATATATATATATATATATATATATATATATATATATATATATATATATATATATATATATATATATATACATATATATATATATATACACATATATATATATATATATATACACATATATATATATATATATATATATATATATATATATATATATATATATATATATATATATATATACATATATATATATATATATATATATATATATATATATATATACATATATATATATATACATATATATATATATATATATATATATATATATGTCGGATTTGACTTCTACTCCCATACTATTTAATATAAGTCCGAACCTTTTTTGAATCGTCATGCAGTCAGTAGTGGTCCGGTGGTGAGAACACTAGTCATCATCATTTAATTCTTCTAAGAAAGGCAATAAACCAAGCTGAACACATCTGATAGACGACTCTAATTTAAACACACTGAACTTTATTGAAATTCTTAAACGTTCCGAGATCTAATCTTGAAGAATTACGCGCCATCCCTTTTTACAATCTGTGCGCCTAAAGGCACACGTCTTTACCCGTTGCCACCTCTACATGGCTCTGAAATCTTCTTTGTTTCCAACCTTTTAACCAACGCTTAGTGACGCTCATTCATTATTCATTTCGTCATATCGCATGTTCTTTTCGCTGATCTAAGCATTTCCTTTCTTAGCGCCAACTTCAAGGCTACGTCTACTTAAAATCCTCTGTGTGGTTCTTCGAAATTGAATCAAGCCGACCCATTAATTCTATTTTCACTGCAATACGTTTCGCCGGTTATTTGAACTCCCAGACTTTTTAATTGTTAAATCTTATATTCTAATAACTAAAATCCCGTTTTAAGGTCGCGCGATCATCCCCTATATATAATAGCCATATATATATATATATATATATATATATATATATATATATATATATATATATATATATATATATATATATATATATATATATATTTATGAAATAATAACTTTTCCCTATCATTAAAACGCTTATTCAGGATTATTTCATGTTATCTCAACATATTATCGTCCCTCAATTTAATTATGACCTAGGAATAACCGAGCTAATCTCTTAGATGTCCCCCTAAGAGCCACTCGCCAACACCTTATATAACAATTATGTAAGATCGGATGTTCTAGAAAGTCTGATGAAATCATCAGCCCATCTGGCGTATTAAGTCAGGTGTCATAAATTGACCAATTAGAAATCTTAACGTGACCACGCTCTTTCACAGATAACATTCTCTCGGATGCTCTTCTGTGTCAGCTCTCGTCCTAAACACATGTCAAAAATTGAGCTGCGAATTTTATATTTTCTGTGAGCTGTTCCAACAGTCCCAGGACGATTTTTCCTATGCATAAAGTCTTATAGCTATTAAAACTGTGAACATAAAAAAATGTACCTGAGCCAGTAGAATATTACTTTATAAAGAACTGTGTAACCTGCTATGTGGAGGATTATGTTTTATCGCCTGGACTTCATACATACGCCTTTCCAAGCCACTTTTTACGACTACATTTGGGATTTTTCGAGTTACCGACCTGTGTGTCGTCCCACGTATGATAAAATTAAATGTAACCACTAATTTTGAAAAAATTATGCATGAACATAGATCTTGATTTTTTTAACAAACGCTGTAGCACGAAATTCCTTAGTCAACAATTAAAATATCACTACATAAGGGCTGCTTGCACTAACGTTTTCCCCAAGACATCTGGGAATAATTAGTGTTAATTGATGTTTGGTAGATAATTTTGTGAGAGATGATGATTGTCGTAGTTAGGGATGACATGTTTCATAGAAAAGACGGAGAGCCAAGTAACAGGTGCAGAAAGCGGTATTATTAAGTGGGGAATAGAGAAAACAAGTATCATGAGTACAGTACAAAAAACAGGCAACGAGTCTTGACCAGCTGCAGTTAACCCCTTAAAGATCGCATAACTTTCAAGAAAACGGTAATAAAGTGCATATTTTTTTTCCGGAGGATTTCATTTATTTCTTGATCTGCCGCATCTAGTTTTAAAAAAACCCCATCCTCAATTACATTCTAAATTGATTGGTGCTGTCATCTGGTATGCAAAATAAGAAATAAAAAAAATTCTGGGTAAATGAAATGGATTGTTTAAATATTTTTAGTGCGTTACTTTTAAACATTCCAGCCCGAAAACATTACGGGTACGAGAAATAGAAATCGAAACCTCACCCCGTGATTTTGACGGGAGCGAGAAGTTAGGGGTAAATGAACTTGCGAAGTGAAAGTACAGATGAAGATATCCGGAGTGTAAGGAAGATAAATAGCTAAGGGGCCAAGAAGATAGCAGGGGATCGTTAGTGTAAGCAGTGGGGTGCTTCTGCACCGTGAGAAGTTCCAGCGTGGGAAAAGAGGGCGTCGGAAATAGGTCTGAGTCCCCGTCGGTTTCAGATTGGAGTAGAGGAAAGGATAAAGTATATGGAGCACCCAATGATAAAAGTTCAGGGGGCTCATTGGTTAGAGAGGGTCACCAATGATAGCCAAGAGCGAGAAGGTCTTAATGAAGTAAGAAGGAAGTTTAGAGATCAGATTGGGCTGAGAAGTCAATAAAGACGTAGACTGAATCAGAGGTTGAAAGGGACGCATTTGATTTATCCTGGCAGATATGTAAGCCCCATAGTTAGAATAGAGAGAGAATAGAAACAGTTGTGTCGAAGAGACTGAGAAACTCGAAACCTGCGATAGAAAGTGACAGTATGATATGTAAATGGGGATGTTAAGATGCCCAGCGGACGGTCCCAAGCAGATGTTTAGAAACTCGTAAGAGGTAGCCCCGTGGAACCCAGGCGGGATCCGAATACCGAATACAATTGTTCGCCCGCAGATTTGGACAGTTGATGAACCAACCCGCAAGAAAGAATATCCGAGGCCGACGCATCCCTAAGGCCGGAGAGGACCAGATGAGTAAAGACCGAACGGCAATCGAGCTCCCCTACAAGCCTGTTCGAGCGAAGGATGACAAACTGCCGTCTTCAGTGATTTAGTGCCAGCGGAACAAATCCTAGAGCTTAAGCCGCACCCGCACCGTAAGCCGCCCACTACAAGAAGCAAGAGATGTCCGGAGAGTTTCAGGACAACCAATCAGGGAGAGGCACAAAGCTACCTGTAGAGTCCCCAACGGAGAACCACTATTGTTGTAAAGGAGAGGCTCCCCATTGTTATGCAGGTGAAGTCATCCAAGGTAGGAAGATAACTTTATGTTTGCTTTTCTGCCAATGCCCAGCTCGTGTAATGCCCGAGTTAGTGATAGGTGGTCATGTTAATTTATGATTGATAATTATTCATATAGATATATATATATCACATAAGAGTATTGATTAAAAATGATATTTGCATAAGGTATGATTAATAATGAATTATTTATATATGTGTATATTGTGATGATACTTAATAAATTGATTGATTAAAGTACATTTGAGTAATCACTCTTAGTTTTATCCAAGTACTACCACTAATTACGAAAGATCCCTGCCACAATGGTAATTCCCAATAAAGGAATATCTTAACTGCTAGAAAATTTAAAAAAAAATTCTTTTTTCGAAGTTGCTCGACGGAAGTTGTTTGAATTAATTTGATCAGAATTTCACTTTTAAAATAAATGTTTGCAAAGGGAAGGGTTCTATATATAGAATAAAATAATAGAACAGTTTACTGTAGAACATTTTTAGTTAACGCTTCCTGTATTACAGCAACGATTAAAGAGTAACTGGAAATGGAAAACTAAAATTGTGTACTACGTTTCATTTCAAACGTTTTTCTTCCAAGGAAGTTTCGTGCTTTCACATTATTAGTGTCATATTTAAAAATGATCCTTATTAATACGCAAATAAAGTCAAATCGAAACATTTCACATCGTGATACATACTTTTCCTCTTGTAAATGCTGCGTAAATACTTAAATTTGTAAATACCACGTGATCACTATTTTTTGTAAATACTGCAAATTTTACTATTCACAAGAAGATGTGAATTCCAGTTTCACCAACAGTTTTGGCATTTTTAAGCGATTTCATAATTTTCAGTACATATTTATAATCTACACTGCTGTCCACCCAAATTGCAACACCAAGAAAGAGAAGAGATATCACAACAAAATATATTTTGTAGATAACATGTTGACCAAGTATCAAATGATTAAATTTATAGACTTCTGTGAAGTGTGGTTCCTGCCAAAATCAGTAGCCAGAGTAGCCGCTATTGTTGGAGATCACCGCTGCCACACGCCTCGGCATTGATTCAAAGACACTTTGGATGAGTTCTTGGGGTACAGCAGACCAAGCAGCTTCCACACGTTGCCAAAGTTGATCTGCTGTGGCAGCTGGGGATGGAATCTGGGTCAATCGTAGAGCAACCATGGACCACATGTTTTCTATCGGCGAAAGATCCGGAGAGCGAGGCGGACAGGGAAGCAATTCAATCTGGCGATTGACGAAGAACCGTTGGACAATGCGTGCCACGTGTGGTCGCGCATTATCCTGTTGAAATATGGCTGTGGGCAAGCCCTGAAGGTAAGGAAGGACAACTGGCTCCAACCCTCGGAGATGTAGCGCTGGCTATTTAAAGTACCGACAATGCGTACTAGAGGTGTGCGAGAGTGATATCCAATACCGCCCCATACCATAATACCCGGTGCAGGACCAGTGTGGCGGTGCATAACGCAGCTGTGCAGCATCCTCTCTTCACGGTGTATCCAGACTCGAATGCTACACGTCTGTGGTTCTGCGTCAAGGGTAGACAAAGCAATGGACGTCTTGCGGACAGACCACTCTGCTGCAAACGTCGTCGAATGGTACGCGCAGACACTGGATGATGCGTTACAGACTGCATGTTCTGTGCTATGGTTCGTGATGTGACTGAGCGATCCGTCACTGCGCACAATTTGCCTGTCATCACGTGAAGTGGTGCGCTGAGGTGGATGCGATCGAACACGCCGGTCCGTCGTACTCTCTTGCATACAACGATCACATATCCGCATTACAGTCGTTTGGTTTCGTCCAACACGACTATCGATTTCCCTGAAAGATAATCCACAATCTCGGTAGGCCACTATCCTTCCTCTGTCGAACTCGGATACTTCATCAAAAGATGATCGCTGTTTTCGACGAGGCATAATTGATCGTTTTTTTGAAAAAACCACAAGAAAAACACAATTCCCGAACTTGAAATCGTCGAAATCTCCAAGCCTTAAATAGCGCTTTGAAGTGGCGCCACAGGCGCGCGTGATGTGCGTCTGCGCTGAAATTCTAATCATTTGCATATCTCACCTCCGCTAATGCATGTTGTAAATTTCATGTTATTTGCATGTTTCCTTCAGGGTGTTGCATTTACAGTGGCCAGCAGTGTAGTAAATACCACAGTTTCTTATCGGAATCTCTTGTGATATAGCATAATTTGTTATCACGAAAGTGTTAGATTTGTAGCAGTAATGTGTTTATTTCCTCTGCAAGTCTCAGAATATAAATATTAAAAATCTTTAAAAGATTTTCTGTTTTTAATTATTTTGGTTCCCTGTCCTATAAAGAGCATGCTAGGTCCACATATTTCTTTCCTGATACAGACTCAAATAAATAAATGAAGGCCTTATTTAAATAGTGGGCCAACTCCACATTTAAAAAAAATGAGTTATCCTCACTTTCATGTTCATACAAGTAATTTCTATCTTATTTTTAAACTGGTACACCTCCAGCTTATTTCTGCTACCAGCAGAGGACATTACAAATCAGACATCAGCAGTCATTTCTCAGCCCTCAATCGACTTTAAGGCTCTGAATCTCAAAATGAATAAAAATGGAGTTGGCCCACTATTCAAATAAGGTTTTCAAAGGAACAAGGGAACATTATCAGAATCAAAAGGTTTTGTTCTGTACTTTAAAAACTTACAACATTATATAAAATTAAGCAACCTCGAATATAATGAAAAAAGAAACTTATTACAATAAAGATTGCAAAAGTTTCTATAAATGTATATCTATTTACGAAAGAAATAATTTGATTTCCGATATTATGATATCCCTTTATGCAAAAGAAATATTACTTCTGATAATATGACTACAGGATATAAATTTTTTAGTTCTGATAAGGATCCATTGTCCGTTTATTTATTCGGGAGACTTTAATCAGCCTACGGGCCTGCAGTGAAAGGACATGATAACACATGTAACCGGCAAACTTATGTCTACTACCGCAAATGAAAAGTATTCACAAAATGAAGTTTGAAAATTCTTGTATGCGTCATAAACAGTGCATTTCTCCTTCAAAAGCATATAGAAACAGATTCGAGGACCATCGCCAGTAAAAAACCTCATGCACCAGCCTCTACCAACATAAACAGCCGCAAAAGCGGTACTAATTCTACCGTACATTATTTAATTAAATAGATAATTTGTTTTTAGTAAAATGGCTGCTTACATGAGATTCGATATAAATATCTGTATCAAATATTTTCGACGACTAAATGAAAACTCTTCGGTAAAGATCAAATGTTTCTTCGATATTCTCCATGAAAACAATAACTTTTACTCAAATCGTGTTCGAGGGAGAAAAAAACATAGCTGTACAAATTACTTTCTAAATTTGTTATATTCGCTGTATGTCACGTGTGAATTTGCCAGAAATCTGATACGTTACATCATTATAGCAAAAATGCGTGCAAGCATCCCTTTGATTAATTACTTTTATCATTTCCTTTTTATTCTAATTTTGATGGATTACTCTCTAGGGAAAACTTTTGTAGAGAAAACTCACTTCTTTGGATAAGCGAGTTTTCACAGAACAAAATTTGCTTAAAGTGTGAACTCCCCCAGTAATGATTATATTACTTTGACTCTGTAAATTTACGAAAATAAACATAAAATTAAGATTGCCAAGTTAACCTTTTACAGTCCAATGTTCCCAATTGGGAACATCGAATTGAAAATTTATTTAAAAATTAAATTTCATCAATATTGACTTGACAAAAATTAGTAGATGTAACAGAAATATGGCCTTGATTTTTTGAAATTGAAACCACATTTCAAACGTAAAAAAATGGAAATGTACAAAAAAATAATAAAAGAGGCCTTTTTCCACATTTTTCACTGAGCACAACTTAAAAATTCATATAAATGGGAAAAAGAATCCAATGCTTCTAAAAATTGGTAGGCATACTTAAAAGAGTTCACATTTTTAAAAGAATATAAAATTAAATTAAATTAAAAAATATGCATTTGGTGTAATTAGTTAAATCTTTATGTTCCTGATTCGGTCCTGTCATTGTCGAGACGCCACGGCGACATGATTTCCTATAGTTTTTGGTTGAAATTTGAAATAATGGTTATCCATATAAAATGGAAATTTATGCAGAAAATCAGTCAAATGAAATAGCCCCTCTTGGTACTAGGGTTGCAAATAATCTTCTGAGAGTTGTTGCAAACCCTCTTCAAGTAGAAATATTTTTTGATAATTTTTTTACTACTAATGATTTAATGAAGGATTTTGAAAATAGAAATATATCCGAGAACTATCCGAGAACCTCGGATTCAAAAATGTTCATTGAAGCTCTCAAAGGAGATGAAAAAACTATAAAGAGGTTCATTTGATTACCAAAGTGATGGATCGGTATTTTTATGCCGCTGGAATGACAATTCTGTAGTGACAGTTTCTTCAAATATTATTCCACCCATCTCCCAATGCAGTCGACTAAAAGATATTTACGTAAAGATCAGAAGAAAGCGAACATACAACAACCAAATTTAATACGTAAATATAATACTGGAATGGGTGGAGTTGACCTGATAGATAGAATGTTGGCAGCTACCGTCCCACGCTTCGCAATAAGAAATAGTGGTGCAATTTATTTGTTAATGCATTAAATATTGCTGTTGTAGTTGGTTGGCTTTTACATTCAGCAACTAAGGAAAAAAATACCAAGCTGACTCATCTGGAGTTTCGCGGAGAGTTTTCAAACGCTCTTCTAAGAATTGCACCAAGAAAGGATGGGCCTCAAGCAGGACCTAAAGTTTGTAGCCCTATATCACAGAGAAATAGTGATGGCCATTTCCTTCTACAAACAACACAAGGTAGATGTGCACAGGGCACAGTAAATGCGATATTAGCTAGCAATGAGTGTAAGAAAAAAATTGCATTCAACATGCTCTCCAATGTACCATGGAATAAAGGTAAAAATATAAATTTTTGATATTTTGATTAGGTAAAACAAAATGTTTTCATTTAAATTTATAAATTTTCAGCTTAATTCATATCTGCCCTTAAATTTGAAAATAAGTCTTTCATTCATTCTTAATACTTTGCTTATTATTTAAACTACTAATCACTATATTCCATTTTTGAATCCAGCGTAAAAGTATAGTCAAAAAAGGCCAATGTTCCCAATTGGGAACGCCATGAAAATTATATATAAAAATTTTTTCTCTCCATTTAAATGACTAATATCTCTTCACTAAAGCATTAGAAGGCAAAATATGCAAAAAATTAATTTAAAATATACCTGAATCTGAATTCGGCCTGTAAAAGGTTAATCTAAATTCCTTTTTTTTTTAATTTTAATGGTCTATTTGAAGCAAATCGCATTTTCTCATTAAAAAAGCCTCCTATAAAATTATTGTGTATTTTTACTCTCGTACCAGCTAACATGGTATATAAATAAATACTAGGATAATTTTAAATTATATAAATAACAACCCTCCATGTTTATTACAGAAAGAAAATATTTATTCTTGGAACAAAATTTGGAAAGACTTTATAAAATATTGTTAAGTATTACTATGATTAAGAATTTCAAACAAGAAATATTTTTGTTCTAATTTATTCCGAAAACCAGAGGTTTTCAAAAATGTTCAATATAACGAATCTTTATTTTGATTCAACCTTATACTTATCTTTGTTTTATTTGCTTTCTATCTCCTGTTACGCATAAGCCCTCTCTTATGCAAGCTCTGAGGTGTGTGTGTAGTAGATTGTATTAGTTGTATATCATAAAATTAAACGTAGCCTCTAATTTTAAGAAAATTATGCATGAACATATGGTCTTGACATTTTTAATAAATGTTTCTTTGAGATTTTGTTTCAATAAATAAAAAGCTATTACAAAGGCTGCAGAGATTTGGAACTTATGCGATAGATGAAAGAATTTGGCCACGCTACAGCTTCAAAGAGGAGAACACAGAGCAGTCTATAAAAAAATTTGCATCCAGAAAGATCCTACACGTCTAGAGAAGTATGTGAGTGTAAATACTAATCTATATATTTCTAAAATGTTTTTTATACGGAGACTTATTTTGAGAGATCAGCTGAAGGTAGGAATATTTTTGAGGTCTCTTAATAATGGTCTTATTGTGTAGATGTGCCAGTCAAAGAGAAAAATTAAAAAAAGTCTATAGGAAAAGCACGTTCACTGATTTATATACATTTTCTTTTCTGATTCGCAAATTGAGATTTTAAATTTAAAAACACACTTCATTTGTAAGGCATTTTTAATTGTAATTGCACTTATCTACTTAAGGTGCCCATTTCATTGTCAGATTGGGAGTGTACATGATGTTTGTTATGTGATAAGGGCATGTTCACATAGAGTCCGTCAGCGTCAGCGTTAAAGATTCCGTCGGCGCTGATTGGTCAAATGGATCAAAGATTCATATACTATAAAGATTCGTATACGATTAAAAAGTTTTACGTTGACGCTGATGGATTCTAGGGGCATAGGGCCTATGTCTTATAGTAAATAAATACCATATGTATATGTTAATACTATCGCCCGGTGGCGTAGTGGTTAAGGGGACTCACTACTCTTAAATCTTTAAAACATTCGATTTTTTGAAAAAAAAATATATGTTAAAGCCTAATCATTTCTGAACAAAATTAAGCAAACCGCATGAAAATATTCCGCTTAGTTCCAGAGATATTGATATTCTAAATATTTCATTACTGATCAAGTTTATGGTAAGAAAAATTTTAATCTCATTTTTCTCAAAATGTAATTTTGCATCATTCCGCAACTGATATCTCAAAAACTATGAAACATAATTCCATGAAATTTTTATCACTGCATAATCATGTTATTTTATTGCGACTGAACTAGAATTATTGCAATCACTGCACATTTTGTTATTTTTTCAGGGGTAAATTAATGCAAAAATTTAAGGAAATTTTAACTATATATTGAGCAGTTTTAAAAAAATTTTAAAAATATTTTAATGTTGAATGTTTTATGTTCAATTGTATTTTGAATTATTTATTTTAAATATAAAACAGGAATTATACATTTAAGTGTAAAATTAATTCCATAGTTCTGCGCGCAAGCCAGTATACAATAAAAATACTTAAAAAAACAACGTATATCTAAAGCATTTTTTAAAAAAAATATTTAAAATTATTTTTAGAGTTAAAAATTTGTTTATTAAAATAAATATATCAATTTATCATACACATAAAATTTGGAAAAATTGGGAGTAAATTGAAATTGTTACAAAGAGTCAAAAGTAAGAAAATATGCCTTATTTCTTTGACTTAAGGGTCGTGAGTCAACTTAAAAGTGTCAAGCTGCCGCACCCCAGGTCCAGGGTTTGATTCTCCAACTGGGCAGAGTAAACTAAGCCTTTCATCCCTTTAGTGAGTCGATAAAACGAGGACCAAGCATGCTTTGGAACAAAATTATAGGTGTCCCATGTCAGTTTGCCTCCCCCCTCCCCCGACTAAGACATACGCTGCATGACACCACAAGCACGCGGTCAAGAAAGCGGAGATGGGCACCGACGGACTTGGTCCACAGTGGACTGTTGCGCCTTGAGTTTAGTTTTTTATATGTTAATCGTATGATGATTTGTTTTATAGTTCGAGACCTACTTTGAGAGAACGGTGTAATGTAAAAATATGGTTGGGGTATCCAAATGAAGATCTTTGAATCAGTTTCTAGCATTTTTTTTGTTAATTTACTTTAGTTTACATTTAATGCTTGATATGAGTTTATCCCTTTCAAAAAATTAACCGCGAATGTCGATGAGCTTATACTAGAGAATTTAATAGGAATTATCTTCTATCAACGAAGGCAATCAGAAAAAAAGTCACTGTCCACGCCGACCTTCTAACAAGGTGTCATAACAATTTTGCCATCAACACGATTTACCATCAAGTTGCTTCATTGAAACTAAACAAAAAAATTTTCCAGTGTTCAGCAATCAAAAGACACCGTACCTATGCAGGAGGATGTGAGTTCGAAGTTGAAACATTCCTTATCACTAAGAAGCCAGCTTGGCTGTTAAGTTTGAGCGTCCGAGTCAATTAGTTGAATTTGATAAATTACTTGCAAAGACTGAAATATTAAAGTTCAATAAGCACATCACTCAGTAAGTTAAAAAGTCTTTGTAATTCCGAAAATGAAATAAAATTTGCCCGGTTTCGAGCAACGGGGACACTAGTTGTGCATAAATGTTAAATAGATACGAAAACTATGTGTGGAGATCTACCGCGTTGAAAGCGAAATTTCTTTTATCCGTAGCAAACTGCGAAAGCTGGAGATTTACACAATTCTGTAGTACGGGGTTATCGTGTCAGTGCCTTTCACGGGACCACTTCTTGCTTGGCGCAATGGCTGTGGATTCATGGCAAGAAACATATTTCTGTTCACCAACTGATGTTCGGCGTCGAATACTTTTTTTTTGATTGTCTATTCTGTTTAAATATTTGATTGTATGTTGTTTATAAGCATTTTATTAATCAACAAAATAATAGCTGCACTGTGTGAATAATGCATAAATAAAGATGCTTTCGTAGAAGTTGGTTTGGAAAACCTATAAAAAAACATAAATTATTTTTAAGACACACAGTAGCCGAAATTGTATAAAATACAGTTTCAGATCATACCACGCCGTATACAAAAACTTTTAAGGTTCGTTTTCTTTCCCAATATTATTTTCTTTTAAACTTCCCGCTTAAACCTATCAACTTGGTCCAAAGCTATTACTCATATGCAACATTTCTGTTTTGTTCCTTGTCACTGTTCTACACTTTCGTATTTTCGATGCATTGAATAGAAAATCAACAGCTGTAGAGTCGTGGTAGCGTTCGTGTACAAAATTAACATAATGCAAAAAAATAGCTGTAAAGTTTTTTCTTTACCAAACAACACGTGGCAATAATTTATCTTTCCTTTCAGGAGAAAAACAATTTATTTTTTTATATATTTCTTTTCTTTATAAATAAGGCGTCTAGACGAATGATTAAAAATAAGTAATGGGACTTAAATAAAATAAAAGCACGTAAAGATAAAAGTATTAGCATCTACACCACGTTTTAATTTAAATAGGATATTAATGGAGCTCTGGAAGTAGGTATATTTTCCTACATCGCATAAATCACTGACTGAAAGGGTGGTTTTTTTAGCTAATTTCATTTATATGTGCCTAGTAATATTGATTATTTTTTGCAGCGTTGCTTTGCATCTTTTTTTTACATCGATGGGAAATAGGTAATAAAATTATATTTTAGAGCAAAATTGCTAAGCCATTGACCGAAATATTGGTTCATGACAAGCATGCTTGCACTTACACTTCCCCATGGACTTCTGGGATTAATTAGTGCTAACTGCTGCGTGGTAGATAAATTGAGAAAGTTAACAGTAATTCCCATTATAGGAATATCTTTCCGGCTAGAAAACTGAAAATCCAAAATACATTTCTCGATGGTGCTCGGCAGAAGTTGTTTGAACTAATTTGATCGTGAATTCACTTTTAAAAGAAGTGCTTGTAAAAGGAAAGCTCCTATACGTTAAATAAAACAATAAACCTTTTTACCGTCTCACTATTTTGGTTGACTGTTCTTGAACTAGAACATCGATTAATGAGGAATTAGGGAAAGAAGAACTCAGATCACATCGTATGAATCATCTCAAACGTACTTTTCAAAGGCAGTTCCATATACTGACACTCTATCATTCATATTTAACCTGTCATTGGTCGCGCTATGAACGTTTCTCTCACGCTTGTCATATAAAATGCACCCCTTCTTTGAAAGTGACCCTGAGGACACCACCCCCTGTCTAGCTGACTTTTATAATCTCCTCAACAATCTGCTATCAGTTCCGATAAGAATCAGGAAATGTTTGACCTTCAAACAACCTGCTATTTGTTTAGGTGTCCTTTGTGTGAGCATTTCTCTCATCGAGCGACCACTGGCGTTTGCATCACGTGAGAGCGTTTCTCACCAAGAGACCACCAGCTTTTGTGCTATTTTTATAGATAACGCGATGATGTGAATACGTTTATAGCCTAATTTTATTTGCAAATTTTGTTTGTTAGTAGAGCTAACAAACAAAAAATAAAAAAGAAGTGCCACCTATCTACTATGTGAGTACAAAATATAGGGACGAAGGAAGCAGTATGTTTGCGTTTTCGTCGACTGGCACTTTAGTGTATTTATTCAAAGAAAGACAAAACTGTTCTTTATTCCTCTTTGTACAATGATAACAAAATAGATGAAGATTTTTGGCATCCTCTCTAAACCAGAGATTATTACTTTTTATAACCTCACTAAGGGTGGTGTCGACGTAGTCTCAAAGATGAGTACTCTGTTTCGCGAATAAGTCGCAGATGGCCATTGACATTATTTTTTTCTATCATGAACATTGGAGGTATCAACAGCCAAATTATATATACTGCAAATAGAAACGATACGATGGCTAGACGAGCCTTCTTAAAGGAATTAGCATTGGAACTGGTGACACTTTATTCAGTTCCAAACTTGTCACCTGTATTGCGAATTGCAATTAGCCAAATAACGGGAGTTGAACGCTCTTCAAGAATCAAACGAAATGTTGAAACCGCCGGATTTTGTGCATTCTGTCCTCGAAGAAAAAATAGGAAGTCAAAAAAGGGTTGTGTTACCTGTGCGCGACCTATTTGTACTGAACATTCAACTTACGTGTGCTCCGAATGCTGTGTTAATAAAGACTTCTAGTATATTTTATTTACCAGGTCCATGTCGTCTAATTTATATGACTTGCGGTTGACGTTCTAATAAAGTATAAATAATATGCTTTTTATAAATTTGATTCATAAAGTAGGCATGATTTTTTTTATTTCATTCTCGCTACTAATTTTCCTGAATAATAGCTGTAAAATAATTATTTTAATTGTCATTTCGTTGTTCATGATTGCTAAATATTAATGTAATTCCTTCAAAGGAAGCAATTTTGAAGTGTTATCATTGAGTAGACAACTTAAAACAGCGGAAAAGTGTAGTGTGAGAAGAACTCTCACGCGCGACCACTGGCGTTACTCAAATTGATGCGACCAAAGACGGGTTAAAAATTATCGATATAAAATCGCAAACATATGTCAAATCAAAACATTTCATATCATGATCTAGGATTATACTACTATATCACAAATTCTATTACATATATTACAAATATTAATGTTAATTATATTACAAATAGTAAATACTTACAAATACAAAACATTTTATTATTCAGAAGGTGATGTATGTTTCCTTTCAAGGAAATACTGAGTTTCGGCATATATGAGCAAGTTTATAATGCTCAATAAATACTTATGATCTAAACTGTTAAATAGCACAGTTTGTCAATGGTATCCCTTGATGTGATACCGATATATAATTTTGTATCAAAATTGTCTACGACTTGATACGGAAAATTTATTATTTTGTCTATAAGTCATCAATATCAATGTAAAAAAATCCTTAAAAGATTTTCTGCGTTTTTTGTTGCTTTCATCTACGTCAGGGATACTCAAACTGCGGCCCACCAAACTTTTATGTGCGGCCCAAAACACTCATAATCATTATCAGGCAGGTACTTTTGCGAACTATTTTGAAAAGTAGTGCCTGAAAAATACAAAACTGTACAAAATGTGACTGCTGCTGCACACGTTGTTCGCATCAACGTATTTTTGGGAAATGTCCAATTTCAAATTGAAATATGCGAAGAACGTTTATAGAAATAGGCTTACTGATTCTTACCTTGACGACATATTGAAAGTAGTATCATGTAGCAAGTATAAACCTGATTTGTCTAAAATAGTCAAAAGTTTGTCTCAACATAAAATGTCATACTCATTTTCAAATAAACGTTTGAATGCATTTAGGTTTTGAGTGTATTTTTTACATTACTATATTATAAGGTATAGTGAACTACGTTGCGGCCAGAGTAACTTAGCAAACATATGCATGTGGCAAGAGAAAAAAGAAGTTGGGTATAGCTGATTTAGGTATACAATACAAAAACGTGTTACATTCGTTGATGACTTACCTCATACCTAATTATATCAGTACCTTTGAAGCGCTATCCGGTAATTACATATTTATATGGAAAAACGCAGATGAATAGATGCCTCAGATGAACAGTATCCATAAAATTGCGTTTAAAACTTTGTGAAGTATTGAATCCAAATTAACCCCCCTCCGGTTAAAGTAAATCGCCCTTTATGTTAAATAATTCAAAGAAGAAACAAACGCGAATGCAAACGAGCAGAGAAATGGGTAGATATTTAAGGAGGCGAACAAGCGCAGATAACACACACACGACAGGCAGACGAGAGACGACACGAGGCGGGATCGGACAGAGGTGAGGTTGAAACGCAAAAATTGAAGAAGTAAAGATCGGTTGGTCGTTCAGCTCGAGTACAGCAGTTGGACATTGCCAAGTTCATCGAAGGTGTTTTGGAGTTTGTTATCGTTCCGGCAACTTGGTGATACCCATTCAAGTAGTCGAAAGTTAGTGCAGAAAGGTTAGAGGAGCGGATTTACAGGTAGTGGCGTGGCTGATTTCTGGCAAGGTTTCTGTAGTGCGCGGGTTAGCTGCGGGATTAACAAACGTATTAATTTTCACGTTGCCTGCTAGTAATGAGTAGTGTGATTTTGCTGGCTAATTGTTCTTGCGAACAAAAATATTTTTGTTTAAGAAACCTCGTCGTTTATCCTGTTTGGGGTGAGTACAGTATTTAATCTATATATATTATCTTAAGGTAACAAAAAAAACCCATTGAATTTCATAAATTCATCTCTATATTATAAACAGTGCATTTTCTTTCAAAAATCATTTAGAATCAGCTTCTTAGGCACAAACAAATCATCAGTCAAAAACTAAACACGACAGTATCTTTAAACAAAAGCAACCGCAAAGTGGTTATTATTTCGCGATACTTTAATCAGGTTAAATAAATCATTTTATTTTCGTTAAGCAACTGCTTACATAAGATTTGAATTAAACATCTGCATCAAAGATTTTGGGTTACGAAAGGAAAAGTCTTTGGAAAAGAACAAATGTTTTGTCGCTATTCTCCATGAAAACAATAACTTTTCCTCGTATTCTATTCTAGGAGGGGGGAAATGGCTGTATAAATTTTAAATGTGTAATATGTAGCGTATGCCTCCTGTTAATTTCTCAGGAATTTGATACGTAACATCATTATCGTACAAATGCGTGTCAGCATTTGACATGGTGGGAGCCAGTGTTCATTTCCTCGGATTAATGTTCAGGAAATATAAAACAACGGCTGTAAATAATCATCTGGCACTTGATGACACAAAGACAAGGTACTTTATTTACACGTAGAAAGAAATCAGAACAGCATCGCAATGCTGATCTTAGCACGAAGCTAAACAGAACACAATCGTCTTATTTCGAATCAAAACTAATTCTACAGAAAGATAAAACAACTCTATGAATACAAAGCTATCAAAATTACGATTACATTTGACTGACGTCTAGGGGCGAAAGAATAAACTATAAGTACTTTCAAACAGCATTCATTTGATTAATCATTTTTATCATTTTATTTTTATTCTAATTTTGATAAATTAGTCCCCAGGGAAAACTTTTGTAGAGAAAATTAACTTCGTTGGATAAACGAATTTCCATAGGCACGAATAATAATTACTTTAAGCGTGAAATTCCCACAGTAGTAATTATATTACCTTCACTCTATAAATTTAAGAAAATAAACACAAATTTTACACAGCGAATCCACTCTAAATTCCTTTTTTATTTTTAGTAACCAATTCTAAGAAAATCGTATTTTTGATCAAACATGCCTTTTATATAATTATTTTATATTTTTTCTCTGGTATAAGTTGATAAGGTAAATAATTAAATGCTAGAAGCGGAGTATTTTAAATGAGGTAATAAACAACTCAGCACGCTTGTTACAGAAAGAAAATATTCACTCTTGAAACATAATTGTGAAAGATTTTATAAAATTGTGGGATGTATTAGCATGATTAAGAATTTCAAACAAGAACCCATTTTGTAATAAAGTATTCCCAAACTCAAAGGTATTCAAACGTTTTCAATGTATCCAAGTTTCCTGTTTTATTCATCTTTGCCTTTAATTTCGTTTATTGGCTTTTTATGTCATGTTATCCCTCAGCTATTTCTTATAGCAGCTCCTAGCTGCGTGTGTAGTTGTTTGTATTAGTATATATTATTACATTAAACATAGCCACTACTTTTGAGAAAATTATGCATGAACATATGGTCTTGATAAATTTTTCTTCAAGATTTCGTTCAAATAAATAAGAGATATTACAAAGGATGTAAAGATTTAGAACTTATGTGATAAAAGAACTATTTTGGCAAAGCTTCAAAGAGAAGAACACAGGATCTCCTGTTACTTAAAAACCTCCTCTTGTAGAATCATTTAGGTGAGTGAATAGTTCATTGTATTAGTTTATATGACTACATTAAATGTAGCCATTAATTGTGAGAAAATAGGATTGTGGCAGTTTTGTGGTACAGTGCGCTGGTTTTCGGTGCTGAGGATACTCGGATCGAATCCCGTCATCGCGCCACGAAAAATGCGTCCGTTTGTGTGGTCCCTACATAGAAGATAATTCTATCTACCTATATCCCTTTAAGGGGTAGTGGTTCATTTTTGGACCGTCATTTTTCTCGTGTTTTTTTTCCCCTTGCATTCAATGTATTCCAGTTAAATGAACAGAAAAATCACTAGTGCTGCCATCTTTTATCAATTTAAAGAAGTAAAATCATTTTAAAACTTTCAATTGGAAAAAAAAAATTCAACATTATTTAGGTTAAAAAAATTGAAAAAAAAATGTCTACCGTGCAAACGGTGGGGGTTGGTACCCCTGAATGGGATATGGTACCCCCATAATGAAATGGACAGTAAACTGCGGTGTAGGTTAATGTTTGACGACAAGTGCCTGAGCTAAAATAAATTTTTTTCTGGAGCAAATTATACATGAATTATATACGGTCTTGACATTCCAGAAAAAGTTTCATTAAGATTTCGTGAAAATAAATAAAATGTATTACAAAGCCTGTGAATATTTAGAATTCCTCTGACAGAAAAAATTAGAGGTATAATGCAACATATAAAATAATTTTATCGTATTTTCTCATCCGAATGTTTCTTACTTAGCTGAGAATAATATATAAATACAAAATGATTTACATGTGAAATAAAGTATTTTTCTAATCTTAATCAAATGGCTGACTCATCACTTCATGCTTTCATTTCCTACGAGGGTTTATTGTAATTTATATACTGCTACTTTAAGAAGAGAAATTCCTCCGAAATGACTATATAACTTACAAAAGAAAATTTTATTTGCCTTGACCCTGAATACAGGAAATTTTAAATACAAAGTTTTCAATAAATATTTTACAGAAATGAAACCATTTTCTTTTAAAAGTTTTCCAAGACCACATTGCTTACTTTCTTATATTTTGACAAGACAAACTCGAATAAAAATTTCGCGAAGCATATAAAAACACCACCTACAGATTTGTATAAAGTTTATTTCTTTTTTTGTGTGTGTGTTGGGAGAGGGGATGTTTACCTTTACCATTAAAATACTTCTAATATATTTTATTATATTCGTATTTTTTAAATATCTTGAATTTGATATCAATATCCTTTTAAACAATTTGAATAGAAATTCTCAACATAATCGATATATACTTGAGGCAACGACACAAAACTCAAAACTATTTTCAATTTAAATAAAAATAAGTTATTGAAATTTTAAAAAATGACTTACACGTAATCATATATTAACTTTTATATCCTGGGCAAATATTAGCGAATAGTTTCGTGATATGTTTAGAAAATTCTTTCACACGAATACTGCACAGAAAAATTACAGAAAATTTCAAAAAAAATCTCTTTAGAATTCATGTTCTCTCTCAAAAAGCTCAATATTTACAAACCCATCCGTTTAAACGACTGTAGAGTGTAATAAATATACTTTCGACTATCTTTAGAGAATCTGGAACAGCAACTGTTAAAAAAAAAAACTTTGAATTTTGCCATGAAATATTAGATGGAGAATTTACAGATTAGAACACTAGGAAGCAGACAGAATCAAAGCGCTTTCTTTACAGATCTTCAAATCTGCAGAATATAATTCTGAAAAAAAGAAGGATTTGGATGTTTGCCAAGGTACAAAAGCATTTTAAAATAAGCAAAAATAATATATTAACTGTTTTTTAATGATTATGGTATAGTTACATTGGCGCATTATAGAAATATACTTAATCTATGAGTTTTATAACAAACTACTTTCTAGAAATCTCGGCACTTTTCTTCCTCGTACGTTAAAAATAAGTAGAATCTATAGTTAAAAGTCTCAGTAAAAAAATTTAGCGAATTTAATTTTTTTTAAAATTAATATTTGAGAATATTCATTCTCGAGAAATCGGATTTTCTCTAATGCAAAATTAGACTATTTTTTAAGTCTGATGATGGGACTTATTATAAAGAAAGGATTAAAAAAATAAATCTTTATACCTTTATTTGTTCACAGTGAAATTTCACGTAATATATGTAGAGAAGTTCCTCCAAATAAAAATAAAGCTCCTAAGTGGTTTAAAACAAAAAACAGTAAATTAACGGAAAAGGATGAAATTAAAATATATCTAACTAAATGGTAAAATAAACTGAGTTAGATTAATCTACAAGTCAAAGACCAGAAATTTTTTGTTTGTAGCTAAATAGGTTATAATCTTAGCATAAATAGGTGTTTATAAATTGATTTAAGATTTAGACATCATATCTCTGTACCTATGTATATTCAGTATTTTAAATATGTATAAATAAACTATTAAACAGAAAAATAAACTATTTAACAAGAAAAAAATTTCATTATGATGAATAGAAATATTTCTATAACATACTAATTCCCTTTCCATGTTTTCTCCATGTGTGTATATATATATATATATATATATATATATATATATATATATATATATATATATATATATATATATATATATATATATATATATATATATATATATATATATATAAATGATCCATGCTTTTGAAAATTGCTAGCGTTTGTCAAAAAGAAAATTGAAAGTCAGGAATTATTCTCGTAACAAATCGTTATTTTGAATTTAAAGATTTTCAAAGCATAAAAAAATATTATTTTTTCTTCTTCTTTATATAGATTTAAAAATTTTAAATTAAAATTATTTAGGTGGAACTAACATTCATCGCTTAGCCCAGGGCATGTAAAAGCAAGGGTAGAACGTGACAGGACCTCCAGAAAAATAATTTATCGTCTGTAAGGATTCAGAATTATATAAAAATTGAAAACTCTTTCATAATAAATTTGAACTTTCCGATCGGAAAACTGCAATAGTAATCCACAATGAAACACAGAGATTGATGAAAGACAAACTGATGTTTAGAATGTGTTCGCTGTGAATATTAAGAAGCCGCGAATTTCATTTACCAACAAATGAAGGCAGTAGAATTCTAACGAACTGGGTTTGCATTTTGAAAAAAAGACTTTACCCTTTAAGACACATCATCGACTTACAGTTTCGTGGTAAATAAATGTTAACACATATTTTTAGTGATATTCTCTAAACAATTATTTAATTTGACCCCTCCTATAGACTTTAGGAGAAATTAAAAAGTATTATTTAGACAGCAATTCCTCATGCATTATAACAAACTGCTTTTTTGTAATCAATGTATTGTGTGGAACAAGGTAATCAGACTTTTATAAGTTATTGAAATAAGTTTAATAATAGTAATATCTTTAAAATATTTTATTTGAGGTAACATAGTTAATTTTGAGGTAAACTAGCATTCATATAAGAGTATATATATATATATATATATATGTATCTATATGTATCTATATGTATCAATATGTATCTATATATATATATATATATATATATATATATATATATATTATGATAGCACTCAGAGGATTCTAATGATGAGTAATTCTGTTTTGCCAGGAGTTATTGAAATAAGTGTAATAATAGTAATATTTTTAAAATATTTTATTTGAGGTAACATAGTTAATTTTGAGGTAAACTAGCATTCATATACGAGTATACATATATATATCTGTATCTATATCTATATCTATATATCTATATATCTATATATATATATATATATATGCGTGTGTGTGTGTGTGTGTGTGTGTGTATTATGATAGCACTCACAGACTATTCTAATGATGAGTAATTCTATTTTGTCGGGAGTTATTCAACGAAGTTCATTTGCCATAGACATCAGGAGAAATTTGTCAGAATTGTTTGGCCAGCAATCCCTCATTGGTTAAAAACAAAATCATTTTTTCGTAATCAATGTATTATGTGAAACAAGGTAAGCAGAAAATCTTCATAGGCTAATGAAATAAGCGTAATAATTAAAAAATCTTTAAAATAATTTATTTGAATTAACATAGCTAATTTTGAGGTAATCTAGCATTCATATTGTTGATTTTTCTGATAACAATCACAGAGGATTCTAATGGATAGAAATTCTGTTCTGTCGAGAGATGTTCAACAAAGTTCTTTTGCTATAGATATTAGGAGAAATTTCTCAGAATTCTTTAGTAATTGATCCCTCGTCCGTTAAAAACAAAATTATATTTTTGTAATCAATGTATTGTGGGGAACAAGATAAGTAGACTTGTATAAGTTATTAAAACAAATATGATAATAATTGGAAGGTCTAAAAAATAGTTTTTTTATGTAACATAGCTAATGATGAGGTTAATAAAAATTCCTGTTTTTTCGCCTAATAATAATCACGGCGAAATCTGATATAGATTTATTTTGTTCTGTCGGCTGTAAATCAGTAATTTTTTTATTTGATTTATAGTTTAGGAAAATTTTTCATGATTTTTGTGTTTTTGAAATCTAATTTATTTTGTATGATAAGGTAATCAGACTTGTAAAAGTCATTAAAATAAGTGTAATGATAATGATATTTAAAATATATATCCTTTTGTGTAACATAGCTAATTTTGAGGAATACTAACTTCCTTGCTTTTATCTCATAAAAATCTCGCAGGATTCTGATATGGAGTTTTTCTCCTCCGTCGGTAGGAATTCCAGTATATTTCTCTATAAAATTTAGAAAACGTTCGTCAGAATACTTTAAACAGCAGTTTCTTATTCGTCAAAATAAATTTCTTTCATTGCAATGCATTTCACTGTGTGTGATAAGGTAAGCAGACTTTTTCGAAATATTGTCATAAGTATAAGGATGAAAAATTCTTTAAAAAAATTTTATTTGATTTTTTATATTTAATTTTGAGGTAAACTAACATTCATGTTGTTGTTTTTATGTGGATTCTGACTGTAGTTATTCAATAACTTTCTTTTGCTATAAAATTTAGGAAATGTTTGTCAGAATACTTCAAACAGCAGTTTCTTACTCCTTAAAATAAATTTCTTTCATTGCGCACCAGTTTAATATTTGGGACAAGGTAAGCAGACATTTTCGAGTTACTGTCATAAGTATAAGGATAAAAAAATCTAAAGAAATACTTTTTTGAAATTTCATGTGTAATTTTGAGTTATATTAACATTCATGTTGTCGTTTTTTATGCGGATTCTGACTGTAGTTATTCAATAAATTTCTTTTGTTATAAAACTTAGGAAATGTTTGTCAGGATACTTTAAACAGCAGTTTCTTATTCGTTAAATTAAATTTCTTTCATCGCGCTCCAGTTTAGTGTGGCGGACAAGGTAAGCAAACTTTTTCGAGTTATTGCCATAAGTATAAGAATAAAAAACAAAAACAAAAAAATACTTTTTTTGATATTTCATATGTAATTTTGAGTTAAATTAACATTCATGTTGTTGTTTTTTATGCGGATTCTGACTGTAGTTATTCAATAAATTTCTTTTGCTATAAAATTTAGGAAATGTGTCGTATTGGACCTGTCCTGACTTTATTTGATTTGGGAGTGAATTCGTATTTTATTTGTGGTAGTACATTTTATGTTATCAAAAGGGTAGTTGGGTGCGTTGTGTTTAGGTATTTGGTTGAATAACACTCCAAGCTCTGGACATGATTGGCCTACGAACAAATTATAAAAGCTTAACCTACAAACTTTCTTGAAAAATAACGGAAATCAACTCATTGACGAAAGCAAGTTTTCTTTAACACAAAAATTATAGTTTATTTACAATTACATATTATTTACAGTTTATTTTTAAAAAGAAAATTGTTTATGTTCATATCATCATTCTTTACCTTTTATCGTTTAACTACTATTTTACGAGGTGCAGGGAGCATACAGAAAAACTACTCATACACAAGTATTTATCTATGACCCTAACTTTCCTTTTCCACACTCAAGCATTAAATTTTAAATGACCAGGGACTGAATGTATCAAAAATTATATTTCACTCACTCTATTTCGCAGGGGCAGGATAATCATCGAAACAGCAGGGTTGCGGTTCTCTCCCTCCGAATCGCACGTTCACTTCCTGGAATCTCAGCTCGCTGTTGTCTGGAAATTGGGGGGTCTTGCTTCACAGGAACGTCACTGCTTCTTCCTTATGCCTTCCGTATTTGGTTTCCGGAGTACGGTGAAGTCTAGCCGCTCTCTTCTGGATCCGGTGCTCGATATTTTCTTGGATCCTGCGAGTAAGTCCGGGAACTATGTCGACCGGTTGTCCTTATGCCTCGGAAGTAGGGTCCCCTCCAAATAGGAACGTAGGATCGGGCAAGCTCGCCCCCGACAAAACTCTAACGCTTCTCTCTCTTGACTCCTTTCTCCTTCACTCTCTTTCGCCTTTCAAAATTTCTTTCTTCAAATCTCATTGGCTATATTTATCACAATCTCTCAAGATTTCACCCATTCAGGAAAGTCCCAATTTACTCATTCGTTAGTGACTTAAACGCCTCCTGTTACGTCATCTTCTACGCCGCCGATGGCCCCCCACATTGATCACTTACGCCGCTCTCATATATTCAGTACAAAAGGGCATTCTAATTTAACGTCGCAACCGGCGCCTAACTTGCTATCTTAGTCTACCATCTTCGAGACCTCCCATGTAGACCGCACTCATACTCTCCTATCCGAAATCAATGTAATGAAGCAAGCCTTTGATTTTAAATTCTTTCTACATTTAATTTTCTTCTTCTTAAAATTGAAGGCGCATCATTACAAAATGTTTGTCAGAATACTTTAAACGGCAGTTTCTTATTCATTAAAATAAATTTCTTGCGCTCCAGTTTAGTGTGGGGGACAAGGTAAGCAAACTTTTCGAGTCATTGTCATAAGTATAAGGATAAAAAAATCTTAAAAAATACTTTTTTGATATTTCATATGTAATTTTCAAGTAAACTAGCATTCATGTTGTTGCTTTTATACGGATTCTGACTGTAGTTATTCGATAAATTTATGTTGCTATAAAATTAAGGAAATGCTTGTCAGAATACTTTAAACAGCAGGTTCTTATTCGTTAAAATACATTTATTTCATTGTGGTCCAGTTTAGTGTGAGGGACAAGGTAAGCAAACTTTTTTCGAGTTATTGCCATATGTATAAGGATAAAAAACAAAAACAAAAAAATACTTTTTTTGATATTTCATATGTAATTTTGAGTTATATTAACATTCTTGTTGTTGTTGTTTTATGCGGATTTTAACTGTAGATATTCAATAAAATTTTTTCTATAAAATTTAGGAAATGTTTGTCAAAATACTTTAAACAGCAGTTTCTTATTCGTTAAAATAAATTTCTTTTATTGTGGTCCAGTTTAGTGTGGGGGACAAGGTAAGCAAACTTTTTCGAGTTATTGCCATAAGTATCAGGATAAAAAAATCTAAAGAAATACTTTTTTGATATTTCATACGTAATTTTGATGTAAACTAACATTCATTTTGTTGCTTTTTATGCGGATTCTGACTGTAGTTATTCAATAAATTTCTTTTTTCTATAAAATTTAGGAAATGTTTGTCAGAATACTTTAAACAGCAGTTTCTTATTCTTTAAAATAAATTTCTTCCATTGCGCTCTAGTTTAGTATGGGGGACAAGGTAAACAGATTTTTTCGAGTTATTTTCATAATTATAGGGCTAAAATAATCTAAAAATACTTTATTTGATGTTTCATAGATAATTTTGAGGTAACCTAATATTCATGTTGTCGTTTTTTATTTATGAAAACAGTCACAGCTCATTCTGACCGGTAGTTATTCAATGAACTTATTTTGCTATATAATTCATGAAACATTTTTCAGAATACTTTGAACAACAGTTTCCTTTTGTAAAATAAATTTCTTTCATTGGAATCCAGTTTAGTGTGTGTGACAAGGTAAGCAGACTTTTCCGATTTTTTGTCATAAGTATAAGGATAAAAAATCTTAAAAAATACTTTTTTGGATATTTCATATGAAATTTTGAGGTAAGCTAATATTCATGTTTTTTTTTTAATTTTTGGTAGCAATCACTGCTAATTCTAACTGGGAGTTATTCAATAAAGATTTTTTTGCTTTATAGTTTAGAAAAAGTTTTCGTAATTCTTTAAACATTAGCCCTCCATTCGTTACATCAAATTCTTGTTTTTTGCAGTTCAATTCAATGTGTGTGACAAGGTAAATATATTTTTACAAGTTATTGAAGTGTAAATGTGTTGTGGGATCAGTATTGAAGTGTAATACTGAAAAGACCTTTAAACTATTTATTTAACATTTTATAACTAAGTTTGAGAAACACCAACATTCCTGTTGATGACAATCACTGCGTATTCTGATCGAGAGTTATTCAACAAAGATTTTTTGCTTTATAATTAAGGAAATGTTTGTCGCAATCCTTTAGACAACAGTCCCTCATTCGTAATATCAAATTCCTGTTTTATTTGTGTCACGGTTAAGCAGTAACATTGTATGGAGTAAAGAGTAATGAATAAAGCTTTAAAAGATGACGGAAGATGAAAGAAACAGTGTAGAATAGAATAAACCATAAAAGAGGTCAAGACAGATATTGATGAAAACAGGAAATGTGTAATCGAAGGGAAACCAAGTTCAAAAGATGCAGACAGTTGAAACCAATTACGGGATGTACCACACATCGCGAAAAAGAGTTACAGATGTGAGTAAATGATGATGGAGGGCACGGTTTAGCAAACATCGAAGGAAGATGTGCGAATGAATGTAGCAAATGAACAAAGGGGCAAAATTTATTTGGATGACAGCGCAAAAGATCAAAGGTAGTCACGAGAAGAGTAGTAATAATGAGATGATGAGGCACGCCTTCAGCAGGGCGGGATAGAAGATTCCAGAAGAAATAATTGTCCAATCGAAAGAAAATAAGAGGAGTTTAGTTACGGAAAGAAAAGACATAAAAGAAGCAAGATAAAGATTAGGTAAGGAGAATTTTTTTGGCTAGAAAAGATGAACTGAGAACCCATATACAGCTAAATACGAGATCTACGAGACCTGATGATAGCCCAGCTCAGAGAAATGATAGATTGACCGCGCCGATAGTGGAAGGAGGCGAGTTCCCGACACCTGACGGCACGACATAGTAATGAGAAGCATCTCCCAAGGGACTTAGTGAATGCTGACCCAGATATCATCAGCCCGCCGACCACCCAGCCTGAACCCTCAGCCGACTGATGAACGACTTGATTCGAGACGCGTGCCGATATTTACAAGAGAGCTTTGATGAAGTGCATTCAACGACACCTCCATTAAATGTGACCGTGATAACAAGTGAAAAACGTCAGAGAAGGTACGTGTGGCAGTTCATTATTGATCCCACAATTCAGTGTTTGCCTGATTACCTCTCATCCATAGATAATTAAATAATAAAAGAGTTAATTGACGATTGCTAAGTCGAATTATAAAAATGTGCATTTAGTATGATACCTCATTGATAAAATAATTGATGATGAATAAGTTACCCACATCGAATTCAGAAAAATGAAATTCAATGTATATTTAAAAGTATAATGACTAAGTAAGGAATTTAATATAGCAAATGTGATGAGTGCTGTTGTGAATTAGTTATGTGTTTTGCTTTAAAAAATCTATCCATTATAAGTTCAATCAGAGGATTTATATTATTTTAAAACACAACGCAATCAAAAATATGAGATTAATTGGTCAAGCAAACGGGTAGTATTTGAATGATTTCTGTATTGGCAACGCACCCAAAATTAACTACCTTGACCATAACCATTTTACGAACACGACTAAACCATTATAATTATTGCGGTATTTTCCCCGACAATTAAAACCAGAATAATTTGTAATCCAATTTGTTGTTTGAAAAGGTAACCAGACTTTTACAAGTTACTGTTATAAGATTAAAAAATGTAAATAAAATACTTTTTTGGGCATTACATAGCTAATTTTGAGGTAAGATAACATTCATGTTGTTTTTCTCTAATAGTAATGAGACTTAATTGGAAATTATTCTCTTCAAGGTAAACAGTTTCCAGGCTCTACAAATTAAGCGAGGGAGGAAAAAATATTATGAATTATTTTATGCTGAGGTTAACCGGAAAAATAATTTATATTATTTTTAAGCTTAGGTGTTATTATTTAATCTATTTAAACTGAAACTTATTTCTCGATTGCATTCATACAGGTGTTAAAACCAATATAAGCCGTATCTCTCAAAATATTCAAATAATTTTAATCTTGGACGATGAAAAAACCGTTAAAGGAGTTAGAGACAAGAGATTCGTTAAAAGAAGAATATGTTTAGTCTTTTTTCGTCTAAAACAACAGACTGTAATAAATTAAACAAATAAATAAACAACTATATATATATATATATATATATATATATATATATATATATATATATATATATATATATATATACAGATGGTGGACAAAATAATACGAACACCTGTGAAATAATGGAAAATCTTTATTAATAGGGGGTTGGACCACCCTTTGACTGAAGTACAGATTTAATGCGACGTGGGATAGAGGCATAAAGGTCATGGACAATATTTAAAGGAATATTAAGCCTTTCCTCCTACAGAGCGCTCTCTAATTCCGAAAGTCCGGATGGAGGTGGAAATCGGGAACGACGTTTGGACTCCAAATATTGCCATAAATGTTCAATGATATTCAAGTCCGGAGACTGAGGGGGCCAGGCGAGATGTTCAACTGCATCGTCATGCTCTTTGAACCATTCTGGAACACACCTAGCAGTGTGGATAGGGGCGTTGTCGTCTTGAAAAAGCGGTCGCTCTCCAGGGAATACAGTCTGGACAAAAGGATGGACATGATCCCCTAGAACGCTTAGATAGTGATTGGATTTGATCCTCCCATGCAGTATAACAAGTGGCCCAAGACCGCGCCAAGATATCGCACCCCATACCATAATGGAGCCACATCCATGCTTCACAGTCGGCAAGAGGCATTCAGGATGAAACGCTCTTAGGGCGTTCTCTAGACATAAACGCATCCGGTCGTCTGAAATAGGGTGAATGACGATTCATCTGACCATATTACTGTTGCCACTGCTGTGGGGACCAGCCTTTGTGATCTCTGCACCATTGACGTCGCTTGAAAGTATTAGTTGCTGTCACCAAGGGTTTACGAATTGCCACTCTTCCATAAATGTTCGCAGCATGAAGTCCCCTTTTGACAGTTTTTGTTGAAACGGGGTCCTGGAGATGACTGTTCATTTAGGATGTTATCTCGGATAACGATTGCTTGTGCTTTCGGGCTACTATGCGCTTCAAGACCCGTCTATCCCTATCAGCAAGCTTGGACTTTCGGCCACTGTTGTGCTTTGAAGACGTCGTCTTACCCTCTTTCGTGTACGCTGTCATAACGGCTGATACCGTACTCCTTGCAAACCCCAAAAGGTTTGCTGTTTCCGTAATCGAAGCTCCACTTAAACGCGCTCCAACTATCATTCCACTTTGGAACTCTGACTGGTCTGACATTTCAAATTATCACGGACAGTTCGATAAAAGCATGCAACGTAGGTGACTGCTGTTGAGAGAATCATACCTTCCTCTTCACGCTCACTATGTGGCTGACTTCTGTTGCAGGTGGCGCGGCTGGACTGCAGGTGTGAAATACGTCACACTTTTTCACAGGTGTTCGTATTATTTTGTACTCCATCTGTACACATATATATATATATATATATATATATATATATATATATATATATATATATATATATATATATATATATATATATATATATATACCCAACAAACACAGAGGCATCGGGCCGGGGTCGGAAGGTTCCGGCCAGCCGATTTCACCACTGCCGGGCCGGCGCATTAGGTCAGTATCGTTTCCGTCACGGCTGTGTCCTCTCGCCCGCGACTACCCCGTCGACTGCTGGGCCACTTCCGGTAGGATTCGAGCCATCGTTCATCCGACTGCGAACCGTTAGGCAGCCGCGATTAAGCCATCGATGCGGACAGATAGCCGGAACGTAACAGGAGGTTGACGGGCCGGTTACGGGAGCAATAATTGGTGTCGACATACCGTCATCTACCCATCTCGTAAACAGCAATGTGCCGTAGGTCCGGGCATCATGCCAGCATTCTACCAGAATCGGACCGCCGGCAGTTTATCAAAGTTTTGCGTAGGATCCTTTTGTTTATATGCATTTTATTATTATTTATTTCATTGACGATTAACCTCTGATATCAACCCTTTCACTTTTATTATTATTATTTTTTTGCCTTCATATTTCTAGTATTCTTTCCAGTTTTGCCTTATGTATTTTTAGGTATTACCAAATACTGATCTTTGTTATTACCTAAAAATTTACTTGTTAGAACAAAACCTCATTTTGTATTAAGATACATTTACCCAAATTTGAAAGTTAAGATAACATTAATACCAACCATTAAATCTAAATCATCTTTCCATTCGATCTAAGGTTCCAGTTTGTTTTTTTTAAATTTAGAATGAGATTATAGTATGTAAAACAGTACGACTTTAATAATTAACCCAAAAAATTTGTACTTCCCCAGTATAAAATTTATTAACATAATTTGATAATTTTATAAACATAAATTTGATACATTCTTCAAACCTGAGTAATGTGTACTGTGTATGATGAAACAAATCTTTGTGAGCTTGTGAAAACTTGCTCAGAAGAATTTATTTAAATTATTTTTTGGTGTAGAGTTAATAAATGCTCTACAGATAAGAAAATTATTTTTTGCATAGTTTTGTGAATTAAAGAGTAATTCATTAAATTCTTATAAGTCATTTTTTAAAAATATTTTCTTTTATATTATATTGGACATTCACTATCCAACACTTTATAGTACTATTTTTGAGAAATAGTACTATGATGAGAAATAGTACTATGATAGTAATATTTCTCAAAAATAGTACTATGATAGTAATATCTTCTATTGCAATTTTGAAAATTAATTATAGAAACATGTTTTTAAATACAGAAAAGAGCTGGTTTAAAGTAAAAATAGTTTATTTAGAAAGTACATAGCACATTTACACAATTTCTATAAAACAGGATCCTTTCGCTGTACCTCTGGCTCCATCTTTACAGCATCTAGGGAAAAAAAAGAAAGAGAAAATCAGTTCATAAATTTATGTGAAAGGAAAATGACTCCCATCCCCTGATATAATTTATTAATCAAAAGAAGAATTTATTTAAATTATTTTTTGATGTAGAGTTAGTAAATGCTCTGCAGATAAGAAAATTATTTTTTGCATACATTAAAGGGTAATTTATTGTTGTAAAAATAGTTGATTGTTGAAAGTAGTTGAAAAAATTCATTGTTGATAAAGTAGAATTAAATAAATCCAATTAGGAAATATAAATTCTGAGACAGGGGTTTAAAAAAACTTGATATAAAACAGCACCCAACACATGAGTGCAGTTTTAAATCTGTTGTCATTTTATTGATAACTACTTCCAAGAAGTAAATTCCTACCACATTTTTTTTGTAAAACCAATTACATACTGTGAAAACTACATCATGTAATAAATATTTACTTCATTAAATAAATATACTAATAGAAAATAGTTATAAAATATTTGTTAAAGAGTATTCCCCTTTTCACTAAATTTCTCTCTGTACAGTAGAAAATCCAACCATGTCGATTAATTTGTTATTATAGATATAAATAAAATAGAGTAGATTACCTTGATAAGAGTACAATAATAAGTTTTTAATGTTGAGCATAATTTCAGCTCAACATTGAAAGCTGAATCAGAGACTTGTCTCGAATGACACCAAAATTTCCTCTTCACTATTGACAATAATGCTGTTGAAAGTAGAGAAACACAAAAATAAAGATTGAATGCTACGTAAAACATTAGCATACAAAATCTTAAATTTCTAAATTTGATTACAACATGCCATAGAGAGCATTAATACAGATGCTGGTTCAGATTTAGAAATTTAAAATTTTATATAGTATTCAATCTTCATTCTTGTGTTTCTTTACTTTCACTGTGAGAGTGATTCTCGATAGTGAAGAGAAAATTTTGTTGCCATTCTAAACAAGTCTCTCAGTCAGCTTTCAATTATTGTACTCTATCAAGGCATTCTAATCTACTTTATTTATATCTGTAATAACTAATCATATAATTGACAGGATTGAATGTCTTACTGTACTCAGAAATTTAGTGAAAAGGGTAAATACTCTTTAACAACTAATCTATTACTATAATAATGAATAAAGTAAACATTTATTATATGATGTAGCTTTCACAGTAATTGGTTTAAAAAAAATGTGGTAGAAAGTAATTTGGGATACTAACTTCTGCATAATATTTTTATAGAGCATATCTTTTGTTACTTAATTGTCAAATTATGGTGGAGATCTGAGTATAAAATTTTTTTTTATTTGTGAGCAGCTGTTATTAGGGATAACCACAGTAAAAAATTATTCAAAATATACTATTTAGATTCAGTAATTACTAAACAATTGTTATATATTGTTTGATTAGTCTAGGTTAATTTGAAAAATGAGGTGGGTAATATTGACTAACTGTCAATGTTGAGTGAAATGGCATAGATTATATTATAAAGCGTGAAGAATAGTATTTTAATAGAGCATATCTTTTGTTACTTAATTGTCAAATTATGGTAGAGATCTGAGTATAAAATATTTTTTATTTGTGAGCAGCTGTTATTAGGGATAACCACAGTAAACAATTATTCAAAATATACTATTTAGATTCAGTAATTACTAAACAATTGTTATGATATATTGTTTGATTAGTCTAGGTTAATTTGAAAAATGAGGTGGGTAATATTGACTAGCTGTCAATGTTGAGTGAAATGGCATAGATTATATTATAAAGCGTGAAGAAACACTTAGACTTTTTGAACCAAGCTTCTAACCCAAATTTAAATTTTTTAAAAAATATTTTGCTAATGAGAGTATTTTCATAGATCTTAACAATGGAATAGAAAACCCGTATAGTCAACAAATTCATGGATAAACGATTCAGTTC
Organism: Dolomedes plantarius; assembly: GCA_907164885.2. Taxonomy (NCBI): domain Eukaryota; kingdom Metazoa; phylum Arthropoda; class Arachnida; order Araneae; family Dolomedidae; genus Dolomedes; species Dolomedes plantarius. Next base: position 182,053,995 of record OU015490.1, on the reverse strand, counting down.
TAAAAGCAAAAAGCCTGGTTTCTGTATACTGTTGTAACATGATTATTATAAAAGTATACAGAAACCAGGCCTTTTGCTTTTAGGGCTGCATCTTTTATCCATGACTTAGTTGACAATACAGGTGTTATGTTCCATTCTTTAGATCCATGAAAATATTTTCAATTTTAAAAGTTTTATTAAAACTTTTTTAAAATTCTGATTAGAAGTTCGGTTTGAAAAGTTAAAAGTATTTTATTGCACTTTGTAAAATAATCTATGCTACTGCACTCAACATTGACAGCCAGTCAATCTTTGTATGCTTGCATCATTTTTCAACTTAATTTAGATAAACCAAATAATACACCATAAAAAAAACCTACACACTTGCAAACATAACGTTATTATAGTCAACAATTGTTTAATAATTAACTGAACCTAAATAATATATTTTGGAATATTTTTTTACTGCCCTTATCCTTACACTTTATAATAACAGCTGCTCACAAAAATATATTTTATGTGACAGATCTCCACCAAAATTTGACAATGAAATAATAAAAAAATTAAATACTAGGCAGAAGTTAGTATTCCAAATGACATTCAACTACCTATTAGCTCATCAACGAATAATCTAATACATCTAAAAGCAATATTATTATTATTATTACGTCTGTAAGGAATTATGAATGAACCTCTAACTACTTCTCATGGAATTCTGATAATTAAATTAAAAAATTTTTAACATTAACTATCAAGAGTAAAATAACCCTTGGCATTTTATATCTTTATAATATAAAAATATAAAATTTTTTTTGGTAAGCAGTTATGATAAGACTTTCACAAGAGTCCCGGTTAACTGAAGTCCCTGAACTGCACTTTCAGACATACCTAATACTTTAATAGCAGGCTTGCCAGTTAAAAATATAATGAATAAAGGAAATCAATATCAATCCTCAAATTACTGCAACCAAAGTTTATGAGAATGTTCGGATTAGCGTATAAAATATACAAAGAGAAATTTGAAAATTTGAGTTGTTTATTAATTAAGAATTATGTAATAAAAATATTTTTTATGGTTTTTCATAGAAAAATTCAAATTTAAAGTACAAAAAATAAATTTAAAAAAAATATATTCACAACTTTGTGATTTTGCCCACAAGTTCACTGCTGAAAAAAAAAGGATATCTAGAGAATTAAAAAAAAAATGGGTTCAGTGAGGTTAAAATCAACTTACAGATTATGAATCGAGCACACTGCCAAGTGAGTTGTGGAATCTTTTCATGGAAATCACAATGAGGTGAAGATGGATTCCAGTTTCAGAATTCTGTAAAGAAACCAATATTTTCTTATAATGCCATTAATAAAAATTAGAGTGATTTGTGACACCAAGAAGCATTGAAAAGCAGAGTTCACTATTTATTTATTTATTTTACAAATGCCACACACTACCAAAAATAGCACCTATGCCATCAGTGCACGTGCTCTCCAATACTTCTCAACAAGATCAGTAAAGCGTTTTAGTGCAGAGCACTCGTCTATTTGCTTATCAGTGAAATAAAAAAGGTAGTATGACCCCCTTACATGTATACTTTGGACCATAGGCGTAGCGTGCTTCTAACATTTGGGACGGATACAAATTGAATTCAGCTAGGGTCCTTCTCAGCGCATTGACTACCGATCGATCCTTAAAATTTGAAATATGATTTTTTGAAATTGAGTAACAATAGAATTGGTTTGAGTAGTATTCAAAAAGTTATATAATGAGGAAAATAAATGTAATCTAAATAAAAGAAGAAAAAAAAATGTAGCATTGAATTTTTGTTATGGATCATATCATTGTTAAAAACTATGTTAGGGCTAAAGACATAATTGGTATTTTCAGTGTCAGTTTGAAAAAAATGGGAAAAAACCAACTTTCTTAAAAGTTTTCTACAATTTTCTGATTTAACTGAACTTCTATTAACATTTTAATTTATTTCAAGTTAAGTTGGGGGGGGGGGGGCACATCTATGCTTTGGACCAGTAAGTTCTTATTTATTTTGCACAACATGACAACTAAATACTCTCTAAAAGTATTGAAAACAAATAGCTTATAAATCAGTTATTGAGGAAATTCTCACATTTTTAATGAAGATTTTACAAATGAACAGATTTTATATTTTCTAAATAAACCTTGGCATTTTATACTTTTATAATATAAACCTCTTTTTCAGCAAGAGTTAAAAAGACTTTCACAAGAGTCATCATGTTAACTTAAATCCCTGGACTACACTTTCTCACTCACCTAAAACCTTAACAACAAGCTTCACAGTTAAAAAAGAATAAATAAAGTAAATTAATATTCAATCCACAAATTATTGAGACCAACATTTATGAGAAAGTTGAGATTAGCATATAAGTTAAAAAAATTAATTTGAAATTTTTAGTTCTTTAATAAATATTTTTATAGTTTTTTCATAGAAATATTTAAATTAAAGTTCAAAATAAATCTAAAAAATATTAAAAACAGTAATTTTGGCCACGAGTCTACTGCTGAAAACAAAAGTATATGTCGAGAAAAAAAAAAGTTAAACTTACACAAGTTATGAATTCAAGTCAGCTTTGGTCTTCCAAAACGACTGCAATCTTAAGCTAGATTTCACATTCAAAATTCTGAAAAGAAACCAATATTTTCTTATAATGTCATAATAAAAATTGAACGATTTATCAAACTAAGAAGTATTGAAAAGTAGAGTTCTTTATAAACTTGCTTATCACTAAAATAAAAAAGGGGAATATGACCCCTTTACATATAACTTTGGGCTAAGTTCTTATTTATTTTGAACAGTATGAATAAAGATTTTTCCGATGACACAAAAGTTTACCTAAAGTTTTAATAACAATCTAACATACATGATGTTATCTAAATAAAAGTTCTCATCCTTGTTGGGTTCTTCAAGATTTTAAAGCTGAAACTGAGAAATAAAATTATATAAATGCACAATGACCAATAATTTAATAACTTAGGGATGAAAAATGGAATAACCTTTTGCATCTATATATGATTAAGCAATAACAAAAAATAAAAACAATTATAATCATTAATATTCACATTTATACTGATATGTGCATGAGTATTTTGCATCCTTTACGCACTCATGCATACTACATGATGGGGCATAAATCAGAATTATATGGTTTGTTGTGTTAAAAGTATGCATGATCTATAAGTATAAAATCAATAAAGTTCTGTTAGAATTTATAAAAATTATAGCATGAAATTGAACCTTCTTAGTTGGTATTGTGAAGTGTATATAAATATCCATAATATGCTAAATTTTTTGTTTCTTAATATAAAGCCCAAGTTAACATACAGGCAAAATGTTTGCAATGCTGGATATATTATATTAAAAATATAAATAATGTTGTAAATTTAAAAAAGTTTCATTGTAATAGTATAGCTGTTTTATGGATGAAGTTCTATGTAATGTAATATAAGAAATTATAAGTAATTAAGAATGTCTGTTAAGTAATATTATGTTTATGTAAAGGTTTAATATATGGTAATTTAAAAGTTTTTTCCCCTCTCTTATGGCATGGCTCCTGTACAGTGATTCGCAATAAATATTTTGAAGAAAAATAGTAACTTTCTTTATTTTATAATTTTCTGCTCTGGTTGACTGGAGGTTGAGAAAGGAACAAAGTCTGTATGTTTAAAGAGAATACTTTGATAGACATAATTATTCTAAGCATTCAAATATTTACTATATAATATACTACAAAATATCATTGATTCAGAACTATAATGAAAGGCCTTTTTTTTTTTGGTTAATAATAAAATGCTGTCTATATTACCATTAAAACAATGAATAATGTATTTGGATAGCAGTCAAAATTATAGCACCATTGACTCTTTTTTAAAAATTTTTAGTATTTCAGATCTGGTATTATGAAATACATCAAATGTTCAAATGTTTTGATTATCTCATGGATTTCGTAGGCATTCATGAAAAGAAAATTTTAATGTTCATACAAACTGATGAAAAAAAAAGTTAGGTTAGAAAGAAATTGTAGTGCATTTTATAAACAGATTAAAAACATCCTACTGTCATATTAAGTCTTTTTTTGTTATTTTTTTTTACCAATTTCATTGTACTTATTTATTTTAAAACTTTTTTCATGCTACTAATTGTGTGGAAAAATATTTTTCTCTTACTTTAGGGAATACTGCATTTATATATCAATAATAATTGAAAATATCAATATATTCAATAGTTATATACATTATATATCAACAATTTTTAATATAAATAATATAACCACAAGTAATATTGGTTGCTTTTGACATTCTTTTAATTTAACAATCCTCTCAACTGCTTGTGTGTAACAAGGGGGAGTTCTTAATTTGAGTTGGGATGTTTGTTTATAGGCTTATGAGCTAATTCAGTGAATGAATGAATGAATTTTTGAGTAAAATATCATAGAAACAAATGTCAATTTCATTAAATTACATCATATGGATCATAATTATATAGTGCAATAATTTAATAATTATTAAAATTTAGATATCAAACTAATATTTCATTGATTTATCATACAATACATTGAACAGGAAGAAAACTATCAAAGAAAATGTATAATGATGAACAAACCATTTACTTCCTTTGTCCATCTAAAATATTAACTGAAACACGAATCATCCGAACTGAATCCGAAACAAAATGTTTTTATTTATACATACGAAAGTGCTCGTAAATGCCATAAGTATTGCTAATATAAGTATTAGTATTGCTGATTCAATACACTCAGTTCAGTAGAATTTGATCTAAAATACGGTCAATTCATATTATAACTTGGATTAAAACACTATCATATAACAGTAATAGAATAATGTTCACTATGTAAGGGTGTTAAATAAAATTTAAAGGCAATAATTTAAGACTAACGAATGAAACTTACTTGTGGATTAATTTCAGCAAACTTGTCTTGTAAGCAATCTTTAATGGCGCCTTTTCAATCACGTGCAACTGAATGTCCAATCAGATGACACTAGTGCATTGTAGTATCACGAGGCGAAAAAAAAGATGTTTTGAAATTTCATTATGCTATAGCTTTCAAAAGCTGCCTTTTGGTATTGAATATAAAATTTTATTGCTCTACTGAAATATTTTTCAGGTGCTTCAAAATAGATATTTTTGTGAAAAGAGATAAAATTCTTTTTTTCTGTTTATTTTATGGTATATTAAATTAATAATATATATTTTTTGTAAATAAAATATTCAAAATATTTTTACAGGAAACTTAGGTATTTCTAAGTATTTCTAATTTTTAGATGTCATTACAGAACAACTGATTTTGTAGAATTTCGCAATTTTCATCATCTTAATTTTGCAGTAGTATATTCTTATAATACACATTGGAATGAAAAAAAACAATTTTTAATTAACGGACCTTAGTTAAAATAAACAAATCACATTTATTTAGAAAAATATTAATGCAATGTCTTTAAAGGCAAAGTGTTATTTTGAAATAAACATTCATATTTTTCAAAAGTCCATAGTAATCATACATGGTATGCTTTACTTATTTCACTGACACATTGAATTGCTTTCTGTTTGTCATCAGAAATATGCCTCTTCATAGGAAGTCATGTTACTTTAACACCATTCCATTCAATCATATCAATATAATCCTTGGCATCAAAGTTTATACGTTGAAATAAAAACTTTTTGATGCCACCTTCATTTTCAGCCCTTGCTTTTAGATTCCGGGGTAATCCAAGCTCTCTCTTACATGACTGCGATCATCTGATATCATACAAAGGACGAGATTTTCAGAAGCAGATTTCTGGCACTGGAAAATGTATATAAGATAGCATAATAGCATTTTTCAATGGCAACAACCAGAATTTAAACATTACTGTAATTGGAATGGATGGAACTGCCGTGAACACTGGATTGAATAATGGTGTGGTTCGTTTCTTTGAAAAGGAATTAAGAAGGCCACTGCAGTGGTTGATTTGTCTATTTCATGGAAATGAACTGCGCCTACGTCCTAATTTGGAGGAGAAATAGGTAAACAAATAGAAAACTGCTATGAACTTCCAGTAATTGAATTATCACCTATTGAAAATGGCATTCCATTACTAGAAATTAAGGATGATTTAAGTGTGGACCCAAAATATTTGTTAGAAATGTCTAATGCAATCTCTGTTGGAAGGTGCTCTTCTGATTTGTCTATGAGAAAACCAGGAAAACTTTGTTATTCATGATAGCTTACATTAGCAAACCGAATACTTCACTTGTATGTGGGAACAGAATGTACTGCAAAAAAAATCTCCGAATACTGACTGAGTACATTTTGTAAGTATATGCATCTGTTTCGTTTCACATAAAGCTGAAACTATCTTATATCCATGGATCGAAGCACTTGTGGAAACTTGTAAGCTATTCACGTTACCTCCATCAGACTCTTAAAAATGTAATTGACCCAGTCATTCAAAGAAATTCGTACTTCGCTGCTTCTGAAAATCTCCTCCTATGTATGATATCAGTTGATCGCAGCCACGTAAGACAGCTTGGATTACGCCGGATTCTAAAAGCAAGGACTGAAAAATGAAGGGGGCATTGAAAAGTTTTAAGTTCAACGTATAAACTTTGATGCCAAGGATTATATTGATATGATTGTACGTAAAGATGTTAAAGTAACAGAACGAGGCATATTTCTGATTATAAACTAGGAAGCAAAATAATCTGATCAGGAGAGTCAACGTACTGACTTCAGCAATTTTCCATGTCACACACAAACAGTAGAAAGGATTGTTAAATTCGTTACCGAGTCACCCTTACCCGTCCGTGGCACTTCTGCAAGAGTTGCATTGATAAAAACGAAAATACATTCTCAAAAGATAATGCCAAAATTTAATAATAAAAAACAAAACAAAACACAATTCAATGTGTCAGTGAAATAAGTAATGGAAACCATGTGTGATTACTATGGACTTTTGAAAAACATGAATTTTTTTTTTTTCAAAATAACGTTTAACATCCCCAATCTCAAAGAACTTTTTAATCTTATGCACAGTAAGTGTGCGTTTAAATTTTCTTCTACACCCACTTTTGATTATATTCCTAAATCTGAAAAAGTTAAACCTCTGAATCAGGCTGATGAGCTTAAAGCAGGGTGTTTAACCTTTTGCAGCATCTGGGCCACATGGTAAATTTTTTCAAGGCAGGCGGGCCGCATAAAAAAGTCAACTACATTCAAAAGTTTAGTTTTATTATGAAAATGAAAAATACATTGTATATGTAATGTATAAAATATTATAATCTTGGTATGCAATGTGATGTGGTAATTTTGAACGAAATCGAACATAATGTGATTTTTTAAATTTGGGTTGGTCTAAAGCGAATTGCTCTCGACTCTAACTTAACTAGCATTAATGATCGAATCAATCTCTCAAACCAATTTTCTATCCTAGGAAACTGTCGTAATCCGGAGGAAAGAAATTCCCGCTGCTAATGATGAATTTCCTGTTAGGCGGGAAACCAAACCTGAGCCATGTTTTTTTTTTTAATGGCGGAAGGGTACAAAGATACTCTCAACAAAATGTACAACCTAGTCAAAATTCAATATCCCAAATCAATTTCATGAAACTTTGTCAAAATCTTATCTGAAAACATTACTGCAATTGGATTAATATCGGACCTTTCAAAATTACTTAATTTACTTACGCATTGAATTTTTTTGGAAAAAAAATCCCAAAACCGAACGGCCACTTAAAAATTAAAAATTTATGTTCCGATCTTAATATTTCAAATCTTACCCAGTCCATTAATTGTTCACAGGTTAATTCTGATAGTGTTATTCTGATAGTGTGGTTTCTGATAGTGTTTAACATTTTTCCTTTATTTTTCTGTTCCATGCGAGGCAGTTTCCTCTTATTGAAGTTCCACACTTGATTTCTTAATACGAATACAGCATTTCTTAATACACAGCATTTCTTAATACGAATTTTCAAAAATTTTAAAACGGAATTAAGAATTCTTGGAAAAGAATTTTGATATACTTTTAACCACAAATAGGATTTCCGTCTCGAGAGAATGTTTTAACATTAAACTTCATTAAAAATCCCAGTAATGAACATTTTGTTTGAATCTAATTTGGGTGTGTTGATTAAGTTGTTTGGCCGCTGTTTCTGTTTCAGGGTGTTTAGAAAATGTAAAGAAAAGAAGTTAGGTTTAGATTTAACCTTTTAAGACGTTGATATCTGAGAAACAAAGGCTACAATGAAATATTTTGTTTTATACAATAAGCTTACGCTAATATTTATCTTCTATTCGCATTTCCACAACATGTAAAGTAAATAGTGTCGGATATCAATTTTCGGATTAATGTTTTTCGCTTGTAGTTGACAAGTGTCTTATCAAAATTACCCCATTCTACGCCATGAATTTGATGGTTTATTTATCATGGGGGAACCCTACAGGTGGACCAACATCTCTCCCTACTGAGGGGAAAGCTGAAGAATGGCCATGGTAGTAGGGGAGCATATGTCGAAAAAATGAGCTCCGTGGCGGTATTAATGATGGGAACATGGGTGGATATTTTTTTCATCAGAAACTACCTGTAGATGAATAATTTCCATGGTGTCACTCTTTGGTGTGTGGCGTATAGTAGTAATGACGTCATCAAGATGGCCGCCATGGAATTAAAAAAATCCACTTTATTTCGGTTATTTATCGGCCGATTTTCTTTTGTAATACCTCATATTGAAGATAAATAAAATGTCTAGATGACAGATGCAGAATCAAGGACGACGGAGTCATCACAGAGCACAAAAGGGATAGAGCGCGTCCTGTGAAGAAGATGGTTGGCTCGCGGTTGGGACCTGTGTGTGATTCTTAGAAAAGAGAGGAAGAGCCCCCACAAAATGTGCGAATAAAAATGTCCTCAATAAATGTGCCAATAGCACGTAATAAGACCATACATATGTGTAACTCTCCAGGTCGTAGCACAAAGCGATCTCGAAGATTCTGTTGAGCCATTATAAGTTGCTGCACAGGACGGTAAAGACCCAAATCTAATGGAACAACACATTTTGAATCTACTCCACACACATATATAGTCAATTGCGCAAGTTTCTCTAAATGTTTCAGTGAGTCAATTGAGAAGTGTGCGCAAGTTTCTCTAAATGTTTTGACATTGAGAAGAATTAAGTTTGAAATAGATCATCACGGGTTATACCTTATTGTTAATATTGATAAATTAATAAGCCTTATTTTGAAATAATTGTGAGGTGGCTGGTACGCTGGTGAGTTTTTGGGTTTTTTTTATTTTATGAATGAATGCAAATTATAGTGTGTCCTTTTCTTTTAAAGTTAAATCCTTCCTTTTGAGAACCCCTTTTTGTCAGTTGATCGTAAACTGAGACATCCGATAGCGACTGGTCACGGACACCCTCCCCCTTCGGGACGTTTGGAATGTTGATGAGCCAAGCAGATACGAAGGCGCTCCCTGCGCGGTTGAATACAGTGGCTTGTAGATGGCGGCGTTTTCAAGGAGGAAATATGTAACCAAAAAATTATTATGTGAAATAAGAAAATGAAAAAATCAACAATGAGTCGGAGAGGAGATTCCTTCGGCTAATTCCGAATTTCAGCGTTTTCCTCGTCCGGGATTGACGGAGCGGATTGGACCTTCTTACTTTCCGCGGAATACAGAGTGAAAGAAGGGGCGTCAACTCGGGGGCGGAGGGTGCAAGTGGACACAGAGGGGGAGAGGCGAGCGAAGAGGCTGGGAGCTGACCCCAGGGCCTTGATAAAAAGATGATGGCTGTACGGAAAGGTCCGACGACGTTCATGTCTTGGCGTCATGCACGCTTTAGAAAATGGCGTTAAGGCTCCCCTCATGACTTCTTTAAATAATAGTGTTTTTTTTTGTGCTGCAGCATTTTAATTGGGTAATATGATTTTAATTTCCTTTTTTTTGGTTTACTGCATTTTTCTATAGTTTTACTTTTGTTTTTTTTCTCATCACTTTTTCATTTAGAAGGTTTTTTTTGATTCGCCAGCCACTTCACTTATTTGTATTGTTTTTATTGATAATTATTTGTATTATGGAGAGTAGAACTCATTTAAACGAAATTGTATTTTATTCAATTGAATTTGGTTGTCAGAATAATGTTAAGAAGATCTGGAGATAATGAGTTTGTTTGTTATAATGTCAGGGAAATTGTTAAATAAATTGTTATTTTTAGACTGTAAAGTGGTGTCATGTCGGTCCTTGCCTTTTTAGTAAATTTTCTGATTTTCAGCTTTAGGTTTTATTTTATTTCAGCAGATATGAAGCTTTTTCCTTTAGGTGAAATAATTTTATTTTTTAGGTGTACTCCAATGATAGACAGGTAATTTTATTAGATTTAATTTCATTTATCTTTTGGCTCATTAATCACCACAGTGATGCTTTCAGTTCGAACCTAGGATAAATTTTAATTATTATATGTTTATGGGTTCTTGCTACACACAACGCAACTTACCATCTATCTTAAAATGTACTAACCACTAATGGCCAAATGGCTACTATTGAAGTAAATTGATTTTAAAGATTGTAAAGAGTAATCCTAACTTTAATTAATAAGTAATTATAATATATAAAGTTTTAAAATAACCCTATATAACTACAAATTCGTTTCTACAAATGGTGCCTGTGTCCTACCCACGCTGTGCCATTTTTTTTCTTCAAATGGTGCAAGTCGTGAAGACTGTTTGCAAATGAGCCATTTTTTCCCCATTATCCTTTCTTTCGGTAAGACGGCATGACATATTACATTTTGGTATAGTGGAGGCTTAATCTTATTTTGGCACAGATTTTTTTTGGTTCATATGATTTTTATGTGGTTATGGTTATTATTATTTTTGATATTTTAAACGATGTAGATTTTAAGTTGAAATTTTTCTTACATTCCTATATTTTGTGCAATTATTTTGAATATTGATTTTTTTTTACATTTTGAGTTATTGAACGATATAAATGTTTTATTCGGTATTTTTTTTGGTATTTTGGTGTTTTACTTAAGAGTATTGTTCTGTTAGTGCGTTTAAGGATACATTTTTCATTTGAAATTTTTACATTCCTATATATTTTTAGTTTATTTTGAATATTGAATATTTTTTTAACATCTTTAAACATTGATAGATATTTTTATTGGTATTTTGTTGTTTTAACGTTTTCTATTGCTATGCTAGTGGTTTTAAGTATAATATTTGATTTAAGGTGCTAAATTGTGTATGTTTTACAATGTCTCCCATAGTATATTTGCATGCTAAGTATTGATAAATTTTTGATTGCAATTCTACATGTCAGATAATAATTTTTTTTTGTTTTGGGCTTCATATCACGGGTTTTTTTTTGTCTTGCCAGGTGCTAAGTTTTTTCTACTTTCCTCTTGCAATTTAGAGCTGGTCTCATGGTCAGACGGCAAGTAGAATTGGTTGGGTTCTTGGACAGATTGAAAATTACATTAAATTTTTTTGCATATAATAGTAAATGATTTTTTTTTCACACGAATTTAGTTGCAATTGGGTTTTAGATTCAATCTTCAATGTCACAGGCTGGGAAATTTGAATGCTGCGGTCATTTCAGTACCTAATAAATTCAGTTTCTCAGGTCGGGTATGTGTTTGGATTTAATACCAGTTGGGTTTGTTTAGAAATTTAATTAAAATGGGGGTTAATATTCAACTTCAATGTCACAGGCTGGGAAATTTTGAATGTTGTGGTCTTTCAGTACCTAATAAGTTCAGTTTCTCATGTCAGAGATTTGTTGGATTTAATACCAGTTTAGTTTTTTTGCGAAATTTTAGCTTAATTTAATATTCTTTAATGTCTTTTGTAAGGCATGCTAAGGCGTCCGAAAATTTTGTTTATGTGTAGGGTTAATGTTAAATTTTTTTTGGTGCTCTTGTCTACAATGTTTCATGTACATATTTTGTTTTGAAAAGGGTCAGCATGACTTTTGGGGATCGACTGTGGTTCGATTCGACCGTTTTTTTTTTGTTTATTTAAGTAGGGCATACAGTTTTTATGAATAAAGGTTTTGGTTAAATTATTTTGATAGGTATGCTTGCATTGGTCTGTTCAGTTCGGATTATATAAATGAACGTTAGACAGGGCTTCTTGTGTTAATCATTATTTTTACTAAGCTTATTAGAATTTCATTGCCTCGAGGGACGAAGAGTCTATCTTCGCAGGCTGGAATTGAATTGGGTTTAGTAGGAGTAAATAGTGGTGTAGTTAACGATAGGTCTCAAATTTCTATCAATTACCTGGTTTTGTAATGTATACTAGGGTGTACGGGAGGTTAAATTTTTTTTTGTTATATGTACGGTTAAAGTTGTAATTTTTGTACACCTGTCTCACATGGTTCATATACATTTTTTTGAGGTTGTACAGTAAACATGTTAATTTTGATTGAACAGTGATAATGAATTTCGTAAGAGAGAATTTTGTATTGAGTTTTGGTCGAAGAGGTTTTGTTTATTTGTGTTAAGCATACGTTTTTTTAAAAATTTGTTTCGGATTGTATGCTATGGTCGCACTGTCAATTTCAAATTATAGAAGTAAACTGTGGACAGGATGTAATGTTTTTGAAATGATTGTTTAACCGAGGATGAATATTTTACTATGCAGTTTTTTTAGTGTATATGGTTTAATTGTAAGTTGAGCATACAGTTGTGGTAATGAAATGTTTTAGATATATGTTAGGTGTTCAATGTTTCATTTTTGCTTGTTTATATACAATTATGGTAATGAAATTTTTTCGGGTAGTATGCTACATGTTCCATGGTTTATAATTTTGTTTAATAAGTAATCTCTCATGTATATGTGTTTTGTTATGTGACCCGGGTCGAATGGGAACAATATATCACATTGTGTAATGTAATTCTATAGTTTAATCAATTCTTTTAATTTGTGAAATTTTTCCACGGTGATCTGTTTTTTTTTTTAAAAAAAATTTGTGCCAATTTTTTTTTTTCTCGCGGAAAAGGAGGTATTTGTTGTGATGATAATTAATAGTTTTGGAAGTGATTAAAGTTAATATTAATATCGGGTATTCAGATAATTAAATTAGTAAAGTAAGTAAGTAAGTAAGTAAATTTTAGTAAAGATTGTGCTTTGTTTTAATAAATTTATTAAGCCTCTGCTAAATATATCTGAGGGTTTAAACTCTTGGTGATCAAATATTAATTGATTTGATTAATGTCATCGCATTTGGAGAAGTGTGCGCAAGTTTCTTTAAATGTTTTGACATTGAGAAGAATTAAGTTTGAAATAGATCATCACGGGTTATACCTTATTGTTAATATTGATAAATTAATAAACCTTATTTTGAAATAATTGTGAGGTGGCTGGTACGCTGGTGAGTTTTTGGGGTTTTTTTATTTAATGAATGAATGCAAAATTATATTGTGTCCTTTTCTTTTAAAGTTAAATCCTTCCTTTTGAGAACCCCTTTTTGTCAGTTGATCGTAAACTGAGACATCCGATAGCGACTGGTCACGGACACCCTCCCCCTTCGGGACGTTTGGAATGTTGATGAGCCAAGCAGATACGAAGGCGCTCCCTGCGCGGTTGAATACAGTGGCTTGTAGATGGCGGCGTTTTCAAGGAGGAAATATGTAACCAAAAAATTATTATGTGAAATAAGAAAATGAAAAAATCAACAATGAGTCGGAGAGGAGATTCCTTCGGCTAATTCCGAATTTCAGCGTTTTCCTCGTCCGGGATTGACGGAGCGGATTGGACCTTCTTACTTTCCGCGGAATACAGAGTGAAAGAAGGGGCGTCAACTCGGGGGCGGAGGGTGCAAGTGGACACAGAGGGGGAGAGGCGAGCGAAGAGGCTGGGAGCTGACCCCAGGGCCTTGATAAAAAGATGATGGCTGTACGGAAAGGTCCGACGACGTTCATGTCTTGGCGTCATGCATGCTTTAGAAAATGGCGTTAAGGCTCCCCTCATGATTTCTTTAAATAATAGTGTTTTTTTTTTGTGCTGCAGCATTTTAATTGGGTAATATGATTTTAATTTCCTTTTTTTTGGTTTACTGCATTTTTCTATAGTTTTACTTTTGTTTTTTTTCTCATCACTTTTTCATTTAGAAGGTTTTTTTTGATTCGCCAGCCACTTCACTTATTTGTATTGTTTTTATTGATAATTATTTGTATTATGGAGAGTAGAACTCATTTAAACGAAATTGTATTTTATTCAATTGAATCTGGTTGTCAGAATAATGTTAAGAAGATCTGGAGATAATGAGTTTGTTTGTTATAATGTCAGGGAAATTGTTAAATAAATTGTTATTTTTAGATTGTAAAGTGGTGTCATGTCGGTCCTTGCCTTTTTAGTAAATTTTCTGATTTTCAGCTTTAGGTTTTATTTTATTTCAGCAGATATGAAGCTTTTTCCTTTAGGTGAAATAATTTTATTTTTTAGGTGTACTCCAATGATAGAGAGGTAATTTTATTAGATTTAATTTCATTGTTCTTTTGGCTCATTAATCACCAGAGTGATGCATTCAGTTCGAACCTAGGATAAATTTTAATTATTATATGTTTATGGGTTATTGCTACACACAACGCAACTTACCATCTATCTTAAAATGTACTAACCACTAATGGCCAAATGGCTACTATTGAAGTAAATTGATTTTAAAGATTGTAAAGAGTAATCCTAACTTTAATTAATAAGTAATTATAATATATAAAGTTTTAAAATAACCCTATATAACTACAAATTCTTTGCCACACTCGTTTATCAGGCGTGTCTCCAAGGAAGTCTAAATTATCTGCTGTACAAAAGATAAATCTCCCTTTCACAATATCGGGTGGGACATACAATCCGTCATTGTCTTCCATATGGTTCAGAACTTCATTGGCTATAGCAGTCTCAAGGCAGAAAACTTTATTATAATCAATCGAGTAACCTGAACCATGCATGAGCTGAACCAAGAATTTTCTGCGAGTTTTACTATGTATCGTTAGGCCAACAGCAACTTGTAGAGGAAGGTTCCGTGAGTGTCTATGTTTAACTAACGCCGTGCTACTATAAACGGTTTGTCTTTCAGTTTGGCACTCATACATAAGAGTTTGTGATAATGCAGCACCCCTTTGATTCAAATGTTTTTTATCAATCTGCAAACTTTCTTTTTTTTTTGTTCCCTCCAATATACCATTTGAAAAAGTATAGAACTTCTTTCGGTATGATATTTATGATTTTTTTCTTCGTTATAGAACTTGTAAACTTCCATTTCTCCTCTGTCAGTATGGTTTTACGTAATAATTTAGCTGCTTGGTACAGAACTTCCATACTCGCATTCATATCAGAATTGGATTCCACCCGCGACAACAAAACATCATTGACAAATTTCAAAGAAATACGCTGTGATTGATTTTTGGAGATAGGGTCGTTTAATACTACATTCATGTAAAATAATTCATGCTCAATAAGTATTTTAAGAGATTTTCTTGACAACATGTCTTGCCGTTTAACACCATTCCAGTGACAGATATCTCTATAGTGTCTCTCAGGATCTGCCATCGTGACAACATTACCTTCTAAAAAAGAATCTAGCAAACGATCTATGGATTCTACTTGACTAATACATTCTGGCAAGTTAGGTGTTGTTTCAACTTCATCAGTACTTCGCAATGACGTTTTTTGTGCAACATTCTTTGTGGTATGCTACATCATATGCATGTACATCTTCTGGATTAATGAATCCACTCAGTTTTAACTTCCAATTGCTATTTTCACTTCGCTAGACAGCATCAGATCCTCTGAACTACCTTTTTGATGGAAGCGGTATATAATGGATGTCTCCTAGCTTCAAGTCTATCGAAAAAGAAGCAGGCATTTTTATGTAGTTTCGTGCCAAGATTTTGGCCTCTTGTACACGGGTGGACCTTATTGCACAGCGAGCCTGTGGAAGCTATTTCAATTTCCGCTTGTTGCTTTTTATACCTGGCCTGTAGTCTATCAATGTTACCTTTGTGCGTGCATTTCTTGTGACAAGTTAAATGCCACCGGGCATTTAGCTGGGTTATTCCTTCCACTGTAAATTTTCGAGCGTATTCTTCGAGGTGCTGATAATCACTGTCTTTACACTTGTTTCGAACTCTCACTGCATCAAACAGTTTGTGCTGAGTACTTGAGGTTTTAACCAAATCCTCATTCAATAGATGTTGGCACAATATACACAATTCAAAGTCTATGTTCTTCACTCGCTTTCGCTTAGACGGTCGGTCCAATTTAATTATACCATCCATATTTTAATTTAAAATTTACCACTTGAAACCAAAAAAAAATATAGGCAATCTTGAACCGAACACAAGTTGTACTGTCTTTCGTTCAACAACAACTGTTGTAAATGCACTTATGTATTATGTGTAAATCACAATTCATGCATTTATAACTCATGCCTTTATAACTTTATATTGGTGAAATTTTTATATTTTTTCTTATTTTTGTATATCTCACCTGCCATTTTGTGAAGTGTATAAATCATTAACTTGTCCTTTTTGCAAACAAAATCATCATATAATTTTGCTATACTGTGTAACATTTTTGAATAACATGCTGTTGCATATTTCTATGATTCGTTAAGTTTTTTTTAATGCTCTAGGGCAGGGGTGGGCAGACTTTTCCAAGGTACGGGCTACTTCTAATTTTGTCAAGGTGTTGCGGTCCACCCAGTGACGTAGGTGTGGTGAGCTAAAAAAAGGGTCTACAATATTTATTATAACTTAATAATAAATGCGGAATATGTACTTACCTACATAACTACAAGAAAAAAAAACTTACTCTTTTAAAACCGCGTTTAAAGCAAATCGCGTCGGTGTTCCAAAAATATGTTTCTTTTAGTATGCGCGTCTTAGTAAAGGCGGTCACCCCAAAATGTCTTGGTGGTCCACCGGTCGGTCGCGATCGACTAAATGCCCACCCCTGTTCTAGCGTATGTACTCATCTTAACATGTGTATCCCAATGTAATTTTTGCACTTGTTTTTTTAAGTTTGTAAGCACATTTCCTTTTTACTTTTTGTGCTAGGCATGGTACAGTGTTATACACTGTTTTGAGGGTTATGTTTTTCATGCAGACGTGTCTTGTAACCTTCCTTATATAGTAATGACACTTATTTTACTATGCAACCATGCTCTTTGTCACAAGGTTGACTCTTATAGTGCATTCATTTATGTATGACACCAATTTAAGTTGTTTTGTAATTATTTTGTTACCATTTTTCCATGTGTTTTGAATGCACTTTCTATGTGTAATTTACAGGGGTATTTTTTTCTTTGTTTTTTCAATGGCTGGCCAGCCGACGTGAAGTGTTTTGTCTTTATGTATAATGTTAATTTAATTACAAGCACAAAAGTTTTTTATCCTTCATGGAGGGTCTCCAATGTGACTTTGACCTAGCATAACACAGGTTCCAACCGCGAGCCAACCATCTTCTTCAGAGGACGCGCTTTCTCCCTTTTGTGCTCTATGACGACTCCGTCTCCCCTGATTCTGCATCTGTCATCTAGACATTTTATTTATCTTCAATATGAGGTATTACAAAAGAAAATCGGCCGATAAATAACCGAAATAAAGTGGATTTTTTTAATTCCATGGCGGCCATCTTGATGACGTCTTTACTGCTATACGCCACACACCAAAGAGTGACACCATGGAAATTATTCATCTACAGGTAGTTTCTGATGAAAAAAATATCCACCCATGTTCCCATCATTAATACCGCCACGGGACTACATATGCTCCCCTACTATGGGTCAGACACGATTCGAACCGTAACCCACTCCGTTGAAGCTGGTAGGGCTAACCACTGTACGATGTGGGAAACAATTAACCCGAAGGAGATGTGATAATAGAATCAGTAATAAGGCTCTAGCCCTGCTTTAGATAAATTGCTTTTAATAAGGGACTACTCATTATTTGTTCACATAAATCTTGATTCTACATGATTATAACACTACAGTATGTATATAAGTATGTATATTTTATGTTATAGAAAATGTTTTAACGATTCCAATATTTTCTTGCTTACAGTATTTTGGTATTGCAGTCGTAGTTATGGGGTCTTATCAATCCTCTAATGTTTCATTAACACAAATTAAAATCATGTTTAAGGTATTACTGGAGCATAAAATTATAAACTTGACTCCTAACTCACAGTATTATCTTTCTGTTTTCCTTTTTCAATGTAATAAAATAATTTTTCCCACGTTGTATTTTATGTCATTATTTGCTTACATAATTCTTGTTTGTACATGATCATAGCAGCACAGTCTGTATATAAGTGTGTCTATTTTATGTGTTATAGAAAATGTTATAACGATTCCAATATTCACTTGCTTACAGTATTTGGTATTGCAGTCGTAGTTATTGTGTGGCTTCATCAATCCTCTAATGTTTCTTTAAAACAAAGTAAAATCATGTTTAAACTATTATTGGTGCATAAAAGCATATACGTGACTCTACCTCAAAGCATTATTTTTCTGTTTTCTTTTTTCAAACTAATATAGTAGTTTTTCCCACGTTGTGCATGTGCATTTATGTCATTATTTTCTCACATAACTCTTGTTTGTTCATGATCATAACAGTACAGTCTGTATATAAGTGTGTATATCGTATGTTATAGAAAAGGCTGTAACGATTCCAAAATTTTCTTGCTTACAATATTTGGTATTGCAGTCATAGTTTGGGGTTTTCTCAATCTTCTAATGTTTCATTAGAGAAAAGTAAAATCATATTTACTCTATTAACAGCGCATAAAAGCATAAACGTGAGTCCGATCTTAAAGCCTTATCCTTCTGTTTTCCGTTTTCAGAGTAATATATTATTTTTTCCACGTTGTACAAGTATATTTCATGTTAGAATGCTGTCCACTTAAGAACTTCACACATTAATAAAAAATTGAAAAGCATTTGATGCCTCTCTCACAATAATACAAATATTTAAATACCCCAAATTATAATGTTAAATTTTCAAGAACTTTTCTTCAATTTCTCTTTTTATAATATGCGTATAATATAAACAGATTGTCTGAGACTTAAACACACAGTGAGTAAAGTGTACTTTGAAAACTCTAATACTCATTCCATCAACCTGAAAATCCTTTTATAAAACGCAACCTCTCGGAAAGAATATTGAGATAGTTGACAAACTAAGGATTGCAAAATTCAATTGAAAATATTAGAAACTTCCGACAATGTACCTGCTGTGTTGGAAAAAAAATTAGGAACAAAATCTTGTTAAACTAATGATTGTGAAATTCAATTGAAAATATTAGAAACTTCCAACAATGTGGCTGCGGTGGTGAAAAAAAAAGTTAGGAACAAAATCTTGTTAGAAGTTTTAGAATAAATGAAGCGTTCAATTCAATATAGTGGTTTAAGTCAGTCGTTTTCACATATCAAGATTACGCAATTAATTGAAAGCCCCATGTTCATTCCGTCTTATATTAAATCTCTATGTTGGCTAGATTCTAGCCAGCATACAGTTCAGCTGGATTTATACAATAATACAGAACAGAATAAACACGGAGGAGTGGTGCAATCTCGAAAAGTGAAAGAAATGACCTACACCACTTTTGCACTCAACGGCTCAAAGTTGTATTTAAGGCAGTACATGCAAATTATTTAAAACCCCTGAAAAGTTTAGTTTTTTTTTTGTTTACCAGTAGTTTTCCGGACTATCCTTCTTTTTCTTGATTTCTGTGCACACCTGTGCATAAATTATCCCGAATAATCAGGAGTTCAGGGTACAGACCTATTCTCATAATAATTACACGATAAAAAGAACTTTTTATCTACCATGTTTTTAAATTTTCTGTTGAATCATATAAACTTGACAATTCTATGTATTAATAAATACTTTTTTAAAATTTGTTTGATGAATTATCCCATCAACTTGAAAGAAAATGAAATTAATTGGATATAACTTTTGTTTCCCGTTCCGACCAATAGATAGCTGTTCCAATCTACAAAATAAAATTAACTGAAAATAACTGAAAATTAATTTAATTATGCTTAAAGATGGCTAAAATTATTAAAAAATGCATTTTCATCGTGTTCTGAGATATTTTAACCCCTTCGACCCTGATGTTCTGTTATTAGAACACATCTTTACATTATTCTATATTCCTCATTTTAAAGAATTTCAACCTCAAAACCGAGTGTCTTACTAATAATACATAGAATAATAGCTGTACGCTATTATTTTTGCTCAGTAGATCGCAGTACGTCCCCAGCAGAGAAGATAATGGAAGCGTCTAGCCATTTGCAGCCAAAAGGTAAATGCATCTTTTTTTAGTTCTCAAAATATTATTATATATAATTCCCTGCAACTTTAAAAAAAATCCATAGTACAAATTAGACTCTTTATGCCCAATTCTGTGCTTTTAACTAAAAAATTAATAAGAAATTGCATTACAAATGGAAATCTAATATTTGTTCTACTAATAGGACACCAGGCCTTAGAGCAAACAAGATGTATTTTTATACATGTCCTATTAATAGTACACCAGGTGCCTATTAGTACAAAACTTATATTTTGTTTTAGGATAAAACAATATTTTCTCTAAAAATATAGAATTTTACGTATAATTTAGATATTTTAAGGTTTTTATTTAATAATTAACTGTATATTTTTGTCTGTTTATTCCTAATTACCCACATTGAAATTCATTTTTATTTTTTTGTAGGCAATATGCGAAGTAAAAAGTTGTCCTTGAAAGAAGCCATTCAATCCTTAAACAATCTAGAGGATTCTGATTTAGAAGATATAAACTTAGATGGGTCTGAAGATGAATGGCCATGAAATTCTCCTGATTTGTCTCCCCTGATATCAGATGAAGAGAAGAAGGCGCATCTACACACAAGCGAATCAGCTCCCCCCGTCGTCTCTTGACGCATTTTGGTGTCGATTAGTCCCCCTTCCAACGTGGGGGAAGTATTTCGTGGCTTTGATCATTCGTCTTAAAACCGCTATCCGGGGAGGTCTGAGGCGAATCTTCAAAGGCGCGAGGGACGGCATAAAATATCTTCTCGGTGACAAAACCAATAAATCATTGCTTTCCCCTACACTTCGCTATCTGTTTCGCGAATGTGTGCTTGCAGGGTGACAGTGAAGACGAACATGATGCAACTACTACAAAAATTGTTAAAGAAAAGAAAAAGCCTATTCGTTGGACTAAATCATATGATTGAAAGAAGTCCAAGGCAACAGAGATGCAAATTGGAAGGTTGTTCATACAAAACTACTTCACTTTGTGAGAAATGTGACGTATTTTTATGTTTTCATGCACAAAGAAATTGTTTCAAAATGTTTCACACAAAATAATTGTAAACTCTACTTAAAATAAATTTTCCCTTTTTGCTATATTAAAGCCTGGTGTCCTACTATTAGAACATATTTTAATTAGTTTGGTAATTGGCAGAACGTTATAATATTTTATATTTAAGATACTTACATATAGTGTAGCATATCTAACCACTCATTGATATTTTATCTGCCCAATTAAAAATTCCGGGCCGAAGGGGTTAAAAGTTTCAAATGTCTATCTAGTCGGGAAGTTAGTTAAAAATCGATTGCAAGATTTGTACTGGACAAACACACACACACACACACAAAAAAAAAAAAAGGAAGCAAGTTTATAAAAACATGGTAAAAATAGTTTTCGGAGAATGTGTATTGACTATTTTTATAGTCTTATATGTTTATTATAGAATTATTGAACAATAGGGAGTTCAGAGTATTGCATCATTCCCATGTATAAAAAAAGGAGAAATTGCCCTTGTTATAATCAAATATAATTTATACAATATATTACTTTATATATTTAGGTGAAAAAGTCTTAACACTAGAAAGACGGATGCCGTCATTTTGATGGTTTTGGACATACTATTTAGCACTATGCCTGTATTTATGTCTTCAGGCTTCTGAAATTTTATAACTTTTGCTAATTTTGCGCAAAATATGCACACACATTTACAAAATTATATTCTATAGTAAAGAGGAGGAGAAAATGTGTTGTGTACCTACTAAGACTGAATCAATCTGATGGCAATTAGAAAACTGGCAGAAATCTTTAAAATAATACCGAGAAAATGTTAGTTACTTTTCGTCTCTTTTACTCTGGGCAAATAACAGAAATATTGGCTCTTCGGAAGTATTAGTGGTGAAAAATAAGGACTGCACAAACCATGCATATATTTTTACGGATCAACCATACCAGGTTGTCAGCTCGGCATACCTGCATAAAAATATATCTAAATATGTACTAATTTATTATATATTGGACTGAAATAGTTCAAAATTTAAAGTATGAAACCATTTAAAAAAATTTAAATATTTTAATTTCTTTATTTTATTTTTAACCGTCAAAATGGCGGCGTTCAGTCTTTTTAGTAAGAAAAAAAATTACCGTCTTTCTAGTGTTAATCATAAAATTTATACATAAATTTTATAGTAATGCTCTAAACCAGAGGTACTCAAACTGCGGTCCACCAACTTTTATGTGCGGCCCGAAAAATTCACACTCATTATCCTGCAGGAAACTTTTTAAACATAATTTCAGAAATTTGGGTCTGAAAAATACAAAAATGTAAAATAAGTGTCACGTGCTGCTAACGTTGTTTACATCAAGGTATGTTTGTGATATAACTTAATTGTAGGCATATATCTTAATTGTAAATAATTGTAAATAATGTTTGTGATATATATTAATTGTGATATATCTTAATTGTAAAATGATTCATTAATCATTCCATTGCAAAATGAAATTTGCTAATATCGTACATGCAAATCGGCTTACTGATTCTTACCTTGATGACTATTGCATGATGACTATTGCATGTATAAAGTTGATTTGTTTAAAATACTGTCAACTGGGGTAACTTTGGCCCAACAAATCTACTATAATATACCGATATACCTATATACTTATTATACATATCATATTTAACCTACCTATCGGCCCCTGCAATAAATAAGAGATAATCACTGTCCTTTGTCTAGACACAGCACGTACAATCTTTTTTCGTTTTGGGGGCCAAAGTTACCCGCAAAAGCCAAAGTTACCCCAGTTGACTTCAATCAAAAGATTGTCTCAACATTAAAAATTACTCATTTTTAAATGAACGCTTGAATACATTTAGGTTTCGAGTTTTATTTATTACATTATTAAATTATGAGGTATGGTGTACTAAGTTGAGGCTCGTGTAACATAGCAAACACATGCATGTGGCCCAAGCGAAAAAATAAAAGGTTAAGTGCGGCTGCACGAAACCAACACACGAACCCATCGTGAAATTTATAGACAGTACAAGGATCAATATGTTATCAGTTTTTTTAAATGTAAACTGAATTTAATGGGCAGTTCACCTGCAAAGATAAATAACTTTAAAATAACTAACAAAACAAACTACTACTCCAATGACAAAATGGCCAATTGTAACACAATCTCTTCATTAGGCAGATAAAATTCTGAACGATTTTGACAGTATTAAAGTAAATCCCTGAAAACCCAAGTGTTCACATCAAGTAGAGTTGAGGAGACTTTTACAGAAGTCCAGGGCTTATGCCGGGCTGTCATATCAATAAAGAAAAATATATATCCAAATATATTTTATTGCTAGAGATGAAAATTGCTTATTCTAATTCATAAAGAGGTCAAATATTGTGTTATTATACTACAGAGACAAAAGAGGTTGACAGGAAGTGATCATATTAACGATCATTAAATTCTTTTAAAGAGGGCTTTCAAAGCTTTGACGATTGTCGTCAAACAATGTTCAACCGTCCTCAAGCGTTTCATCCATGGAATGCTTGTGTACAAAACATATTTTCATCTATACAATGGTCAAAGTTTCAACTTTGCAGAATGTAGGTCTAAATAAAAAAAAACTATCTAAACCTAGCTAGGTACATAATTTCAGTTTCAAGCTGGTTTTTTAATAAAAATTATTTAGCTGAATTAATTACTTGAAATAGTAACTGAAACCCTTACTGTGAGTTTAACCATTGACTTTCTCTCCTTGTTTTCGATAAATTATTATTTAATAATGATAAGTAATATAATTTAAGAAAATATCTAAATATGACCATTAAATTTCCCCCAATATTTCATCTAGAAACTATGAGAGGATAAATTTATGCGAAACATTTATGAGCGACTAAGAAATTAACAGTTAAATCGTATTGCAGTATTTAATTGACATTCCAAAATGTCACCATATCGTCATCGGCTTGCCCCTAGTAGTTGGATTTAGCCCAACTGCTTCAGAGTTAATTTTTTTTCAAAAGACGCCCTTCTCCTTTATGTTAACATTTTAAATTTCCTGACCTATGTATAAAATTTTTGACGGAAAGTGTCTGAAATAGCCATCATTTCTTGCTGTTCACATAATGAGTCATAAATCCCTGACAACTTCATTTGACAACTCATAGTGAAGACTATAAGTTGTCAAAGTAATATCTGTCACTGGAGATAGTGTTTTTAAATCAAACAACCACCCGCATAATCTATGCATGTTAACCCATTAGTGCCTACCGTCCTTTTAAAATAACGCTTACATAATAAGCTTTAAATCACTGATTTTTTAATTTTTTTCCATCCAAATAGCAGAATATCATGATAAAGTGTTGTATTTGTTATTATCCAACAGATGGGAGCACTACATTAATGTTCTATTTCTGCTTTGAAGCTCTAAAGTCAGAGTTAGTCGCTTTTTAGCTTTTCAAAATGGCGTCAAGCAAAAAGTAAGTTTATTTTATTCTTTTTCAATGTTACGAAAATATTTTATCTTGTTATCACAGTCAATACTCTTTTCTTAAATACGTATCTTTCAAAATTGTTAAAATTATTTTTTAACACTGTTATATTTTCTTTTGCGTAGCGTTCTATATATGTGACGCTAGGCATGGATGGATACATGTTTTTCTGACATGTTCCGCTATACGAATGAGTCCGCTATACGTTAATACTAAAATTTGATATTTAATTCAATTCGACCGTATAGAGGTGCGGGAACTGTTTCGGATGAATATGAAATTGGTATGGGAGGTGCAGTTGTTCTGGATCTAATTTTTGAGCTACCGGAAAATAAGCAATATGACTTATTTTTTGCATCATCTTCTTTAATCGATAAGTTAACACAAGAAAAAAAAGAATGGGAGCAACTGGCACTATACGGGTTAATATAGAACTGAAAAATGTCCACTTGACGATGTTAAATCTGTTAAAAAGAAGAGTAGAGGAAGTTTTGATTTTCAGAACAGCAAAAATTTGAAAATGGTTCATTGGAATGACAATAGTGTCGTTACTTTGGCGTCTAACCATTATGGTATTCAACCTGTACCTCAGGCCAAACGCTAGTCGAATATTGATAAAAGATTTGTAGAGATTGACCAACCGTATATTGTGTCTCAATATAATAAATTTATGGGAGGCACCGATCGAATGGATCAAAATCTTGCACAATACCAGTGTTCCATACGGTCTAAAAAATGGTGGTGGCCACTGTTTTTGTTTAGTTTAGAAGCATCAATCCAAAATGCGTGGCTACTGTACAGATTATGCTATTCTAATTACAGTAACAGAATGGATCTCCTCCAATTTAGAAGGGAAATCTGTCAGACATATTTTTCTAAGTACAGTAAGAGACCAAATAACAGTCTGGCTGCAGACAAACCAAGAAAAATTTCAAAAAGAGTGCCTGGTGATGTTCGGTATGACGGAAAAGATCATTTAATCGTTGTGAATCCGAGACAGATAAGATGCGCCTACTGTGGCAAAAAATCCACAAAAAAGTGCAATAAATGTTTAGTTGGATTGCATGATAAATACGTTGAAATCTTTCAAACAAAACAGCTTGTATATAAATTGTGTAAAAAAAATTATGAATAGATTTTTCATTATTTTGGATTTTAATAAGCCCTTTTTATATGTAAATTTAAATATAAAAGTGTGTAAAATTTATCATAAGACAATTTTTTAAATTTGTGCCTTTTAAGCTATTATTTTGTGCATTTTTAGCTTTTTAAATTGTTTTGATTTCTTTTAAATGATTAAAATGCAATTTAAATTCCTTGTGTTTATTTTATTATGCATATTTTCGCAGAGTTCCATTGGTTTCAGGCGTTTATTTATCTAAAAACTACATTAAAAGGAATAGTTTTAGAAAATCTCAGGGTTGAAGTGTTTGTGTAAAACCTGTACCCTCCCGTGCCTAGCGTCCTTTTTATAGGACAGTAACATTATTT
Source organism: Dolomedes plantarius (assembly GCA_907164885.2). Taxonomy (NCBI): domain Eukaryota; kingdom Metazoa; phylum Arthropoda; class Arachnida; order Araneae; family Dolomedidae; genus Dolomedes; species Dolomedes plantarius. Next base: position 182,027,711 of record OU015490.1, on the reverse strand, counting down.
TGAATAAAAATAAAATTTTTAATGCAGGAATTTTTTTATTATTTTTTTCAGTTCATTTTACACCCGTAGAAACATAATTAGGTAAAGAAAATTAAAGAATTTGATGTTGGGCATTAATGGGTTAACATGTGTACAAAACATATATTGACGCTGAGGTTGAGTTATAAATAGTTATAAGAAAATTAGTTTATGAGGTTAGATTATAGGATTAGGATTTATTGTAGTTTAAAAGGAGTGTTATATCACAAGCATCAAGCGCATTTTTTATAATTAATTGGGAAATGCCTGTTCTTAAATGTTATATGGTGAACATAAAGCTTCAAAGGGTGAAATAGTGTAGTTTATATATATATATATATATATATATATATATATATATATATATATATATATATATATATATATATATATATATATATATATATATATATATATATATATATATATATATATATATATATATATATATATATATATATATATATATATATATATATATATAAGACTTGATTTGTATATCCTAGTGGAATATACAAAATTATAAAGCAATTAGAACAAATTACTTAAAATGTTTATACTTGATGATGCGTTTTCTGTTGAAGAGAAGTAACCTCTACATGGTTAACTAAGAAGTACAAATCATAAGTGAAATTTAAATGCATGGTATCACGCAGCGGAATAAAGCGAGAATTTAAACCTTCTACTTTATTTCTGTATGCATGGTATAAAAAGATTAACTCGCAGAACAAATTTAAGTACTGCTGGAATAAAATTCGCCGCAAACGCTAAGCTAAAGCTTTAAGAAAATTTATTTCGCAGAAGCTCAAAGCTGATAAGGCATGTAACGATGCTAGCTAAAAGTCGCAAGATTTCATTACGTTTCTGATTAATTTGAAATTCTAATTGGATACGTTAAATGTTGTCAAACTTTAAATTTGCGACAAATAAATAATGAAATAAGACGCTCAAAATCTAATGTTATCTTCATGGAACTACGCAATTCAATTTAATGATTTGAAATATTTTGCACGGAAAGGAGAGTGCCTTTTCTTGCTGTAATTAAAAGGAAATTTCGTCTGACATTTTTCTAGTCAGTAATTGTAGCTTAAAATTTATATAATGTTGTTTATCTAAACCGCTTTAATGAAGTAAAACATGACTTAAATTTCAAAACTTTTTTTCGGTGATTAAAATACGTTTTACTCTCATGTGTTTGGTTGCTGTTCATTTATGAGAGATACTGCAGATGCTTATTTTCTACCAATCTTCGTTCTTCTTCAATATTCTATTTCGCTTCTTACATAAGATAACTATATCTAATACACAGGAATTAAATAGTATTATTTAATTTCTTATATAATCTTCATTTATTGTTTAAAATAGAGACGGGTTTTCTCTGTACACCTTCGGACATGATTTTTCGAATTTTTTTTTTAAAATTTAACTTTTCAACTATTTTTTATAATGAAAGTTAAAACTTGGAAAACTATATAAAAATTGACCTGTTAGATTACAATAATTCTTGCAAACGGAAAAACTAGGTGCAAATTGAGCATTTCTGCAAAGCATTATAGCTAAAAAATAAACAAATATATTATCATTTCATAAATTGGAGAATGTAGATAATAAAATGTTTCTAGGGAATAGAGTATTCTCAAGGTAATATTCTGTTTATCTCAGAAGCTGAAGTAGTTTAAGAATGGATATACAGAAAAAATGCTTAAAATTGATTGTTATTTGCAGTTCATACCAATATAAACAAAAATTCCAGGCAGTCTCTTCTAATGAAACTACCGCGAGTTATTAACGTAGGATTACTTATCATTGCTTACGTCTTTTGTTTGTATATATGCATGCATGTGTTATATATATATATATATATATATATATATATATATATATATATATATATATATATATATATATATATATATATTTATGTTAAAATTTTGACGCATTTCGGTACTTTTCAATTTACTGTTTACTGCTTGCCCAAATGATACAGACTGGGTTTGGCGCACTGTCAAAATTAAATCTCGCGACGACGCACGGATGGTTTTAGCGTCTGAAATTTTGCATTCCGGAGGACCGTTATGGAGGAACCTAATCCTACGTTAAAAAAACACTTAATCTACAATGATGAGCGTAGTAAATTTCTTTTATAAATATTTGAAGAGCAACTCTTCAAAATTTTAAGACATTTCATGCATAACTTTTTACTGTAGGATGTATTGCGTAAAGAGAAATGAGGAAAGAATTCATTTTCATCAGAAAAAGCTACATCCTGTTATAAATTTCTTTGAGGACTGTTGTTAAATTTGGTGTTACTCGGCACTAAGATAAGATAGAAACATAATTCAAACAGAATTAGAAAGATAAAAGTTTAAGCTTTGATATTATTGTATAAGTGATAGATCAATTTTTTGATCGAAAATTCCGTTTCAAAGGTGTACGGATACCTTAACATAGCAGCCCTCTTTTTTTTATAAATTCAGAACCAGAATGCCGCAATTTCTCAGCATTTTTCAGTCGCAATTTTTCACTTAAGAAGAAAATTGTATACTTTTCTGAAATCAATCTATAAAAGAGTTTTAATATCCCTGTGTTTGCGACAGATATAAAAAAAAATATTTGTTGTATTTGTTGTATAGCATAGTAAGTAACTGTATGTAAATAAGATTACTTAACTGAAACCGAATCCTATTTTAATGTATATACAGAATGCGTGTTCAAAAGTGAGGAGAACTTGTATGTACTAACCACTAAATAAATGTTGTTCGTTTGGCACATCGTGTGTGGAATTAATGTCAAATACACCACAGTATTCAAAGTTTATATGATCAATGAATAGAGCTCTAACGCTTAGAAATTCGTAGGCATTATCTTTTCAAGAATTCTGTAACGTTATGCTCTCAATAGCGCTGGGAAAAGTTCTACAGGCATATATAAGAATATTTTGGGCATTTGTATTACACTGAGGAGTCTGAGTTCATGATGAAAATATAAACTTTCGCTCGTGAAAAAAGAAAATGAAGGAAATTTTTATTTTCATGTCAAAACTAAATAAAAATGTTAAAATATCAAACATTATGGAGTAAAATCTCTTAAATATGCTTCATCGATAAAGTTAAAATTACGAATCGTGTTTGGAAACTAATTTCAGCTGAATTCGTAAGGTTCATTCATGTATCACTTTTAATGTGAGCAATACATTATACTTCCTATTTACGGCAACTTAATCTAAGATTTTTTCGGTAGACGTCATCTACATTTGTTCATTATTGGTTGAAAAGAAGTACGCATGAAAAACAGTCAAAGTAATATAATGAAAGAGTTTAAAACCGAAGAATAGAATCAATGCTAGATTATGCAAACGATGCAAATGAGCGATCCTTGCAAACTTAGTCTATGTGATTGCTTTAGTTTTTTGTACTACAAGTATTCTATATACCTGCATTTTGGACTACAACTGTGTTCTTGTTTTGCAAGTCAAGCAAGTCCCATCGCCTTTTTTGTTTAACCTAGGTAATACAGCATGTTTTTTTCTTTATACTTGTCTTCTCCTTATTAGTTCTATTTACGTTTTAATTACGTAGGCGTGCCTTAGTTAAGTTCTGTAAATGAAGTAACTAATTTTAGGAATAAGAAAGATTGGGACTGTTTCCACTTTTAGCTAGAAATAAATTGGTTTCCACATAAGTTGAAATTAAACGCCTACATGCGGTGAAAATGTTATTGACATATCTTCTAAAATTAAGTTGCTTGAAAAAAAAGAGCACGATAAGCTATAAGAATAAAAGATATTTTAAGTAGATGTTCAATTAAACCAAGATAAATGAAGCTAATGAATGTATAAAATAATTTGTTCTGAGATAATTAGAATGTATTCGTTTAAAGTATAAAGTTTAAATTAAATAATTTTAAGTTGCCTTTTTCATTCTCGATTTACTGTTCTTTTCTTCTTTGCTTCTGAATATCTCTCTGTAAATATGGATGCTTGGTGGAGTGATAGAAAAATATATTAAAATACATATATTGATATAGCTACAAAAATTCAATGCCTTGAACAAGTTCTTTAACGTAGGCTTAGTATTTCATGGATAAATAATTTCATTTATCATAAAACTATGGATAAAATAGATGCAAGAATCTGTTATTACTGCAAATATGGGTGAAATGAAAAATAGTGAGAAAAAAAGGAATGCGTAAAAACACAATTTATGCTCTATAGTTCTCTGAGTCCATCTCCAAAATATAAGAATTTATGGCAACTAAAACTTATTGAAATAATCCAGTCTGCGTTCTACGTATGCTTACGTGGTGTTCTCATCATGGTAGGGAGGTATACACTTAATACGGCAAACGTTTTGATAGCGCCTTCCTTTAGAAGCTTTTATGATACCATTTATTTTTATTTTATTATTATTTTTTGTAATACTGGACCATGAAGACATTCGCATTTTATCCGCGAGAATCTTTCGTTGCTTTGAATGGTGACGACATAGGTGAATCAACACCACCTCCTGGTTCCACTTCAATTTTTACTTCCAGGTGCGAAACCTCGTACATTCCCCTATCTCTTTTACCATAGGGAAGGACTTTTCTGTCTACAGATGTAACGAACTCATATCCGGCCTAGCCACGAAGATATTCAATAGCGCTCGTCGGGATTAGAATGGAGCACCCTTCGCTGATAACCCAACGCGCATACCACTAGGCTACCTTGGGACAGGATGCCATTTATCTGATAAAAGAAGGAAGTCTAGCTTTGTGTGATGCCATATGTGAGTTATTAATTTTATTATAGTGTCCCATTTACCATTTATGAAGGGGGCCCCGGGTTGCCCAAATTGGTCGGCAGATATGTACTGTCCGTCCGGCGTCCAGGTCCATACTAATCATGGACCGAATAGGGGAAATAAACCCTCGGCTGAGTTTGCAGGTATTGCTACGTACTTCTGGTCTTCAGGTTCACCAATCTTATGGGCTAACCCGTCCGGGTAGCGTTATTATTGTGAATTATGCTTATTAACATTTATGTCTCCTTTTAAATAAAGTTATCTGTTCCTGAAACAACTAGCCTTTTTGCAATATTTAATCTGTTTACTTAAAGGAGAGATATAGTTATTGTAGTAATTGCAACGACAGATAGGGAAAATGCTTCATTCAAAGTTTATTCAGATCATTCTTCGATTTCTAAGAAGGATTCACAAGCTATCCCATTCAAAGTACATGAAGACTTATCTATTTCATATAAAACCCGAGCAGTATAATCAGTTTTTTAAGAGGACCAAAACTAAAGATGTGACTTCTTGAAGGAATGTGAATATTCTCTGTTACTACTTCCAAATCACGTCGTAAAACCTACAACTTAGTAATATCCAATGTACAATAATCAAAGTTGTCTTTCTTCAATCAGATGCATTAGCAGTTTCCAAAAATCATACAATCATAGACGGTAGCTTAGGCAAAACTCGGTCCATTTTGATCCTTTATCAGGAATCTTCACTGGTTGTCAGTGAGATGGATTACAGATTACTATTAGTCATTACTTTAAGACGTAACACCAGCTGAAACTTACTGTAACGAATATTTGAGTTTGCCTTTTTATCCTTAAATTTTGATATGGGTTCTACATAATCTGAATCCAATCATTTTAGACATCATCCCAACTGATACTTACTGTAATGAGTATACCAGTTTATCAGAAAATCTGGCCTGGCCAATCAACATTACATTAATGCAGTGCAGCACAATTGCATCACACTATACAATTTAATTCGCCTTAGAACTCCCAAAGTGGTCATTTTGATTAATCTGTAGATACGTAATAGGACAACTGTCACTCGGCTTCATCAAATTAGACATAGATAAATCATTTTGGTAGGTTTGACTTGGTTGCTCTAAATACTATTCACATAGATAAAATTTTTTTACTGAATCTAGAACATATTATTAATATAATAGTATATTTAATTTTTATAGTTTATATCTGAATTCCAAATTATAAATTTTTCCATTACTTGAAATTGAACTATGAATCGTTTTTCATAATATTTTGCATTACGTTTTTCCTCTGCACTTTTAATTCAAACATTGGTTTAAGTGGAATTTACATTTTTTTATTTCGCATTGAGTTATAGTATTTTAAGGGTCTCAGACAAGGATTTAGATTGAAGAAATTTTAACATATTCCTATTGTTTCATATATTCCTAAATTTATTACTTCAGGGAGCATTTTGGTAAAATTAAATCGAAAATGCTAGCTAAAACATTGTCCTAATTCATTTCTTATTTAGCTATAGTACTTTAAGGGTCTGAGAAAAGGATTTCGATTAAAGAAATCTCAACATATTTATATTGTTTCATATATTCATAACTGTATTACTTCAGAGAGCATTTTGGTAATATTAAATCACAAAAGCCTGCTAAAACATCGTCCTAATTCATTTTTTATTTAGCTGTAGTATTTTAAGGATCTCAGACAAGGATTGAGATTGAAGAAATCTCAACATATTCATATTATTTCATTTATCCATAACTTTATTACTTCAGAGAGCATTTTGGCAGAATTAAATCGCAAAAGCTAGCTAAAACATAGTCCTAATTCATTTCGTATTTAGCTATAGTGTTTTAAGGGTCTCTGACCAGGATTTAGATTGAAGAAAACACAACATATTCATATTTTGTCATATATTCATAACTTTATTACTTCAGAGAGCATTTTGGTGGAATTAAATCGCAAAAGCTTTACTAAAACACAGTCCAAGAATTAAATAAATGTGAAAAAATTCCTATGGTCTAAGCTACAATAGTCCTTGAAGAATAATCTTTTAACACGAAAAAAAACCTATCAAATTTGCGTGTGATCGGAGAGAAGTAGTCAAACATATAGCATATCTTTTGGATGTTGCCGAAAATGCGCCAAAGTTAAGGATCACACCACTGCAACCAGTAAAATACGATATATCTTAATTGTAGGCAGTCATAACGTTGAAAATTCTCAACTTTCTAATGAAAATATATGTGCTATCTCAAAACTTTTGAAAATCAAAAGCTGTAAATCCTCATTTGTCCTTTTAAAATCGTGTCTCTTTGACAAATGACTTCCAACTTTATCGTACCAAAATCTATCGCATATGGAATCATTAAAACGGAAAACCTAACTGGACGCTCTAAGTTTTAAAAACAATCACGATGAATGTGCAAAATTAGCTAGACATTCCACTTAGATATCCCATGTCTTACGTTTAATTGAAGATTTAATTTAAATAGAAACATTCTCTTGACTTTAAAAATTCGTTTCTCAAATCATGGAAGGAAATGTAACATTAAAAGTCTTTCTTCCAATTACGGAATGAACATCACACACTCTACTAATATATTCTTAAGTGTTGTTTAGAGTTTAGGAATATGTGTTATAATTCTGATGTCACATTTGATTATTTTTGAAAATATTTGTAATTAGGCCATTTTAATATAAAAGTGTCAGTAATCTTATGCATTATTGACTTTTTAATTAAGAAAATTATAAGTTGCATTATTTATTTCATTTTACCTATGCATGGCATCTTAGTTGCTTCTCAAAGTATTTCAATAATATTAAACAAACAAACAAACACACACACACACACACACATATATATAAATATATATATATGTGTGTGTGTGTGTGTGTTTGTGCGCGTGTGTGTGTGAAGCGCCTTATGCAAATGAGCGGCACGTTTCTACTAGACGGGAATCCCCGTGGGTAGCATACACACTTGAGAGTGAGAGCTAAACCCTACAATGCGAGATCGGATGGAGGTGAACGGCAAACGAAAACCAGTTTGAGTGAAGATCGCCTTGGCGTGCAGCAGCTGGACATTATCAAGTTTACCGAAGTCGTTTTGAAGTTAGCTATCGTTCCAGTCACCTGGTGATAAAGGGAAGACAGAATGGTTAGTGTGTCGTATGTACAAGCAGTGGCGTAGCTGAATTTGGGTAGGGTTTCCGTAATATAACTACCAGGAATAACACATGCAATAAACAATTCCCGATTGCCTGCTAGCAATTGAGTACGGTATTTATGTAGTCTAATTGTGTTGAAATAAATAGTTTAGTGTGGAAAACTTTGTCGAATCTTGTTAATAGTGAGTTCATTGTTTAGTATATACATTTCCTTAAGGGTAAAGGATACCGTTGAACTTCTCATATATATATATATATATATATATAATCCAACAGAGATAGATAAAAAAGTACAAATATAGACAAGAAACAAACAGAAATCAAGCACTCTGGGCATCCACGAACCAACGGCAAGATTCTGTATAAGTGCCGGAACTGAACCATATATATATATATATATATATATATATATATATATATATATATATATATATATATATATATATATATATATATATATATATATATATATATATATACATACATATACAGTCCAGTCATATTAATGTGACAACCGCCTACTTTTGACATCATCGTTATATAACCAAACGCAGAAGGCACGTGTTATCAGCAAATTTGGTGGATATATAAAGTGTGTTGTAAGCTTTTGGAAAACATTTCAGTTCTTTCAGTCATGCAGAACCGGAGATATTTATCCGACGTCCAAAAGGGCCTGTTCATTGGCTTTAGGGACAAGGGTGGAAGCATTTCCGAAACGGTTAATTTTGTAAACTGTTCGCGGGCATCCATGGTAAAATTATACCGTGCATGGCAAAATGGTACTATCCAAAATCAGCGACGTGGCAATTGTGGTGCACCACGGGCCATAGATGACAGAGATGATCGACGGCTGCAGAGATGCGTTCGGACGAATAGACGTGCAACCGTTGAGCAATTGACCGTCCAGATGAACCAAGGAGCTACCAACAGTGTCTCCACAACGATGGTTCAGCGAACGTTGCAGAATATGGGCCTCCGCAGCAGACGCCTGGTTAATGCACCTATGCTGACTGCTGTTCATCGGCGACTAAGGCTGTAATTTGCAAGCCAGTACCGCACCTGGACTTCCTCTGAGTGGAGACAGGTGGATTTTTCTGATGAATCATGTTTTATGCTCCATCGGACAGATGCACGTTGGCGTATACGACGGGACACGTCTGAAAGCAAACACCCTGCAACAATTGCCAGAAGGGTCGAAGCTGGAGGAAGGAGAATTATAGTCTGAGGAATGTTTTCGTGGTATTCTCTGGGTTCACTCATCATTGTGGAAGGCACGATGGATCAACACAATTATGCATCTATCCTTGCGGACAATGTTCACCCCTACATGCGAATTGTTTTTCCTCAGGATGATGGCATCTACCAGCAGGACAATGAGACGTGTCATAAAGCTCGCAGCGTACGTGCGTGGTTCTAATCGCACCAGGGTGAGTTTACCGTATTCCCTTGGCTAGCAAATTCCCCGGACTTGAATTTAATCGAGAATCTGTGGGACCACCTCGATCGGGTTGTTCGCACCATGGATTCTCACCCACGTAAGCTAGCGTAGCTGGCCACGGCACTGGAATCGGCATGTCTCAAAATCGCAATGAACACCTTCAGGAACCTAATTGACTCTCATCCTGCACGTCTCGCAGCGGTCCGCTCTGCGAAAGGTGGTTATTCTGGATTTTGACAGGTGGTCACATTAATGTGACTGCACTGTATGTATGTGTATATATATATATATATATATATATATATACACTGCTTAACAATTGCTGAGGAACAACTGGTATTTTCAAAGTAGCATTCCCGACAGTAGACCAATCACAGTAAAATAAAATGCAGAGGGCGTAATAGGGAAGGATTTGTTATCTGTATAAATGGCAGTGCACGAAAACTCTTAATTCATTCGAAAGTTCATGCACTTAGGTGTTTGACGAAAATAGCGCCGTAGGTTGATGAAAGTTATTTCTGGGAAAATCAGTGTGGTGTGGCAATAATTAAGTGCAAAATGTCTGCAAGACATCATTTGAGTGCGTACGATCGTGGTCGAGCAGCTGGACGGCTCGAAGCAGGACAAAGTGTCACTACTGTGGCCAGAGTAATGTGAATGGCAAAAAGTGTCATATCGCGATAAAAAAAGGCCGCTGAAGGCGGAAATGCTATTCTAAAGCATGCCGGTGGTCGTGGAAGAAACTCCA